>VZRH01000044.1:0-105128 GCA_013397555.1 Urocynchramus pylzowi | reverse complement strand
CCCCCCCCCCTCCAAAGAGTGAGAGCACATTGAGTCATGCAATGAACCTTTTATTCATTACAGCTCTGAAAAATTTGGGGTCAGTTCTCCATTCCTTTATAAAGGAGACTTAAATGTAGTGTTTCTGTAATATATGTTCAGTTAAAAGCCCTCCTCCCAGCTTTTCACTGCCAGAATGAGGTAAAGAATCTGCAGATTTTAGAACTAATAAGCCAAGCAGTAAAATGGTGCACATTTGTATGGAGCCTGATGAGGGATGGGAATGCACCCAGGGAAGGCTTGGCTGCTTTGGCTGACGGGTGGATGCACCAGGACTTCATTCAATGAATCAACCTTGGCAAATTCCATCCACGAAAATTCAGGAGGGGAAAAAAGGCAAGAAAAACCTGACTGGGGTTGTTACAAACTGCACAGGATGAAAGCTGCACAAGCCATCCACCTGCAAACCAACCACTCAGCCCTAGGAAACTGGGAAAGAAGATCTGAGAAAATCCTAGAGAACACTGTTGGAGTACCTGGATGTCCTTGACTCCGATTGATGTGGGGGAAAAAGAAATTGAAAAATTCACTTTCTCTGGGCAGGAAAGAGCATGTAATTACAGAATAATGCCATTCTGCACTGAGCAGAAAAGCTCAGTAAGACAACTGCTAGCAAATATTCCAGCTCTTCTTTGGGAGCCTCTGAGGTCAGAGAGGTGAGACAGACATTCCACACCCCATCCTGAGCTGCAGTGCAGGCCTTTCCACAGCACTGGGATGTGCTGTGGGATTGGATGGATTGGAAAATTATCCCTTCAGATGCAAAGATCTCAGAACTCCCATATGCTTCATTAGTGAAAAGACTTTGATAATAACAAACCTCATTCAAACATTTGGAATGCTGTCTTTAAACATACTGGAATAAGAAAAAATTAAAGTAATAAGATGGGGAATAAAAGAAAATTCTTGCATTCTTAATTTGAATGAAAGTATAGTCTTTCCTTACAGATTTAATTCTTCCTGTGAATGTCCACACTGTGTTTGCAATATTAAAAAAAAAAAACCTGGATAGAATCACACTGGAGTGAGTGTTTGTGAAGTTAATAGAAAATTCTGGGCCTTCAACTCTGATAAATGTAACTCTAGAGTCCTATGAAAAATTTCATTTTCAAGGAAGCCTTGCCTCTTTATGGGAACTTTGTCCAGCTGAAAAATTTTTACTGGCTCTACTCCTCATTCTCAGTTATGGACCAGATTTGGAAATACCTGTGAAAAACAATATATTGGTTTCAAGGAAATGCATGGATGAAAGCACTGTAACTGAGGACATCCAGATCTGTTCTAACAGAAACGCTTTGTGTTTATGTGGTCCATTACTTACACATTCTGAAGAGCATTACAAGCACAGAAAACTCCAAAAGAGTGAAAGTTAGCCAAGAAAACCAGCTGTGCATCACTTTGAGTCCTATCCCAAACACTTGGAATACATCTGCATGGCTCATCAATACGTCTGTATTGCTCTCCTTGCAATGTGACTGGTTTGGTCCTAGAAGTAGTGAGACAGAGCAGTGGAGGTATATAAAACCAGGGCAGTCACGGAAAAAGGAAATTTCAGTGTCTTTGTGCACAAAATTGTTTGTGTTCAGAAACAGCAAGATGGGTTACAGATGTACATCAGAGAAACAAGGCAATTCACTTCGACTTTTACAAAGCATTCTCTTAAAAATTCTTTGCAAGGCTTTAAAAAGATGGGGAGGGGGCGAGAAGGAAATACAAATATATATATGTATATATGTATATATAATGTTCCTCAAGGCCATGCTAATAGTTTGTACTTTTAATCATTAAGGTATCCTAGGGCTGATGAGAAGTTAGACTGGGTAGGAAAAACACACGGCAGGAAGTTGAGAGATTTGAGTTCAATTCCAACTTCAGGACAGAATTCCCATGTGATAGTGGGCCTCTCATTTGGACCCATGTTTACCTACACAAGGGAAACAGAGACTGTTTCACCCAAACTGTTGCTGAAACATTGTTCTGAAATAAAAACGGTGCTGAGCCACTCTGGAGTGCAGACTCTTCTGGCTGGAAAAGCTGTGGGCATTTTGCTTTTTCCTACAGAAGGAATAACACAGGACTTGTTCTAAATTAGGAATAACACCTCCTCCCTCTTCCTGCAGTTTTGCTAGGTGGATTGCAATCCCAATTTCTGAGTCTGGCTTACTATTCTAAGTATTAGATTTTAACTTTACATCAAACTACATTGAATACATTACTTTTACATTAAATTCCTGTGAGTATTGTGTAAAGAGACTGTAGGTTCTACATCATTCTAGAGCCCTTTCTGGGTATTCCAGGTCTGGGTCCATCCCTTCCACCTTCAGGTACCTTGGTGTTGTGCCAATTTTAGGACCCTTGTAAGGCAGCTAGGCTGGTGAAGTGACTTCCTGTGAGTGCATGTATCCTGTCTTCTCTGGACCATGGACACAACCAGCTCTCTAATTGAAAGGCACTAGTTAGTAACTGATCCAGGAGTACTCTTCCAGGATATCATTGGCTTAGTTTAAGTTATTTCCCCAATGACGACAATAATCTGAAAAAGAGAGGTAGAATAAATGTTTACATATGTGCAGCTGTAGAAGGGAATCTGCAGAGTAACTAATTTCACATCCTCCATTTACATCAAGTTTTTTGTAGACCAGTCCGTTGTAAGTGATTCAGTCTTTAAGAGAGTTTGTTGGATTAAATCTGGCACAAAAGTTGCCAATTCTGAGTTTGCTAAACCTTGAAACGTGGATCCATTTGGGGCCTCTTCTTCAAACAGCAGTTGCTCAGCTTTAGTGGAGTTGCTGGTTGAAGTCACCATAAGATTTCCGTTCTGTGGAAAAAGCACTTGTTATAAATCTCAAATAGTTAGTAATTGATCACAGCCTGGAATTGTAAAACTCTATCTCAGTGCCTGAAATAGCACATGTTTGTGGTGTGGTATGTGGTCTCAGGCCCTGTTGAGAAAAAGGGAGACCTTGGAGAATGTGAGAGTCTTAAGGAGCTTTCCACTAATAGAAGGGTCAAGGGACAGCACTGTCAAAGCATCCCCTCGTTAAAGCTGTGTGGGGAAACAAACTACTTTCGACCTCCAGCATCCCAGCTGTCAGTCATAGGAGATGAACACTCCTTTTGTTCAGATCCCTGAGAAAATCCCCTGATTCTCCTCCCTTTTTTGCCCCTCACACTGGCTCCCATGCCAGGGTCCTTACTCCTGCCTTACTGGCCGGAGTGATTAGCCATGATCCAGCCATGCCAGCCTGACTGAATTTCCCCAAAGCATCCTGCTGAAGTGACAAAAATCAACGCAGCTTCCCTTCTCCCCTCTGAACCTCCACCCTCACGAGAGAGCTGAGGAACTGCAGGCTTCTCACGAGTGCCTGTGGTATGGCAGCTGGAGCATGAGAGTTGTGGTAAAAACTGAGATGGCTTGGACATGGGAGAAACTGGATATTGACATAAGAGCTTAAATTTAGTTTTGCGGCTCTAAAAGAACACAACTAAACAATCAAGCAAAAAACAAACAACAGTTTGATCTCTGGTTTTGTTTTTAACAAGTTTTCAATGAGATCACCCTGTGGCTTTTTATTTACTCTAAACATAATTTATTTTTGACATTGAGATCTCCATCAGTTTTGTCAATAGGACAGTTTGGGATCACTGATACTTGAAGCTTTCACAATTTTACATGGATAAAACCTTTTTGAGTAATTTACCACAGTTTTTTTAATAAAGGAAAAGTAAGACTTCTCTATCATGTTGAACCAACAAGAAATCTTCAGAAGTTCCCTGATAGAGAGAGGGACTTTACAAATTTCCATGTGTTGAGAGTGAGTGCAAAGGGATTCTCTGCTCTTGAACCACCACAGATTTGTTAATATTTCTTTCTATAGATTTATTATCAAAAACCTTTTTACTTAATATATATTTTTTAATAACAATTTAAAAGGATTAGTCAATCCTAATATTAAAACTTTACTGCCTTTGTAATGGATTAGCCTTTGTACCCAGCTAGATTCTAGAAGGTGTTACAGAAGTAAAGCAGTAGCAGGATGCCACAAGTCCTTTTAAATCAAGTACCCCACTCTTTGCTCGAGGCAAGTCTCTGTTCTTTGGGGAGAGGCCTTCAGGTAGAGCATTCCAGATATGCATGGCAGAGTTTATGTAGCTTGTTTAGGGCTTTAAAATAAAAAACCTGGCTTTTAAATCCCAATGGTCCTTAATACCTTTGAGAATGAAAAATTAACTGGGGTGGAAAAAAAGGGTATTCTGACATATGGATTAGTAATCAGCTACAAACTGAAATTTCAGTTAAACCACCCAATCCCCTTTTTCCTTGTACTTTCTTTGCAGTTCTGTGGCATATTTTCAGAGGAACTGGCATTTAAACACTGGTTGGAGTGGTACATATTCATCTCCACTGGTAGGACTGCTTGGCACAGCTCAGAGTGCATGACTACAGAAGTTATCTCCTAAAGATGTGTTTATTTAGTTTATTTAGAGGCTATATTTAGAGCTATCCTGTCTCAAAGGGCTTCTAGTAAACTCTCCTCCTCCTCACTGATGAGGGTGACCCTTCATCAGCCCAGCAAATGGTCAGACTTTCAAACCTACCAGCAAACCTGAGAAAACTTGAGTTTCAAGAAGTCACCATTGCTCTCCTCTGTTGTTTTATTTTATTTTTTCCCCCAGCTGCTGAGGAATAAAGAATACATTTCTCAGCTGAAGGGCTGACAAACAAACAAGGCCTTGCAGCTGGTGGTGGCCCTGGTATGCAGCCTGGTGTAGCAGTCTGCCATGCAAGTTAAAGGCGAGCAGAGTGACATCTGTGACTGGCTCCAGCCTTAAGCTTTTTAGGGGGAAGGAGGTATTGTTATTGTTGATGCCAATTAGGACAAACCTCTTCTTGGCAGTAAAGAGTGGGGGGGTGCCTATATAGAAATCCAGCTGCTGGAATGCCACCAAGTATCTGGTGGAGAACCTGCATTCCAGATGTGTAACTCTGTGCCACTCCATCTGCTGAGCACTCCATATGCTGGTACTGGCTCAGGAAAGGATACAGAAAGCTGTGGTTTTCTCCCTGATAATTACACATCTCAACATTTTAAACCTACAGGCAAAACCTAAAGCAGTCCTGAATTCCTCTGGATTCAGTCCATTAACGAAATTCCTCTCACAAGGAAAGGAAAGGAGAGTCAGGCTTTCTCTAGGTGGTAAATCAGGAATAAATCCATGAGGTTACACCTCATGCAGGAGCAGTGGGGTACATTTAGTCAGGCCTTGTCTTGAGCACCAACATGGTTCTGATGTCACAATGTTCTGCTTGCAAGATTTGATGTCCTTTAGGCAGAAAGTTGACTTTTTTTTTCCTGTTCAGTTTTCCCTAGTTTGGTTAAAGGGAAGCCAAATGAAAGGAAGAACAAGGTGCCAACATGGCAACTGAGGACAAATAAAAGCAGATGATGGAGACTAAAATAATGTCTTTTTACTTTGGGGGGCCCAGGTCTCCTCTGCTGTCTCTGGCTCTCTAAATACAAGAGAGGCAGGGAGCAGTCCCTGTGCCCAAAGCCAAGTGGCACAGACTGGTGCATGCTAAGCTCCTGTTGGAGAAGTCGTGTTCCTGTTTCATGGCAATTTGGACTGGGTTTCCTCTGGCCCCTGTGGGTTCCTGGAGGATCCCACAGAAGGAGTACCTGAGTGGTTTTTTTCCCTGCTATTGAGTCCCTGAGGCACAGTGGTGCTGCATTCCAGCTCTCCCACGTGTGTTGCTGTTACAGCACGAAGCTGGTGATGAGGGCACAGGGCTGTGGCACAGGGGCACGTGGCAGTGCCTGAGGGTGTAAAGCCTGCTGGGGTGGCACTGCAGAGCTGCTGAGGTGGTCAAACCACATCATGCATGTGCTGCTTTGGGAGCAGTCCCCAAAGTGTGATATTGCTAGCCTTGGCCTAGACATGGTACTGGAGGGAGCTACTTGGAGGAGTCTGGATATGATCAGGGTGTAAAATGACAATTATATGCTATGGATGTTCGTGGTTCCAGTGTTTGAACTCACCTCTAGAACCTCTTTTGTTTATCTGAGTAAAGACATACCTAGGGTGGTAGAGAAGGGGGTTTCTGCTCTAGAGCTGCCTCCTTGACCTGGAATCTGTGCAGCATGGCAGCATGCTCTTCCTAGGGAGCCCTTTTCCTCACATGTGGACATGGTTTCTCAGATGAGGACCTTTTTGTACCTTCCCAGTGTCTGAATGGAGCCCAGGTATACCAGTGTTTACCATGTGTTTTGCACATTTCGTTATGAAGCCTAAGAGCAGGGTGTAAAGCCTTATTCATGTGGGAACTCACTTTAGCCTCATCTTTGTGCTGTTTTTTCGTCTCTCTTCTTTCCCTATGGTTGTTCTGGCTGCTCTGCTGCCATTTTTGTGAGACACTGGGTGATCTCATTAAAGGAAATCCCATAATGGCTGATGTTAGTCTTGGATGCCAAACACCGGCTTTGTCCTTTAACTTTTCCTTTGACACGTTGAAACTGGTCACTACATGACTACCTAGGAAAAGGATGGTGTTTTTCAGGGAATAGGGATTGATTTAGCACGAGCTGCGTAGGAAACTATGGCTGTCATAAGCTTTAGTGAAATCTGAAGCAAAATTGCCATGATTCATCCACAGTTGTTAATATGACAAAGCCCAGATCCATACAAAGGAACACCTGGCCTGCTAGTGAACATATCTCTAGAGAGCAGCATTTGCCCACATGTTTGTTGCTCTAGCAACAAGCCTGAATGGGGATCACTATTTTTTGAAACACCACAAGAAAGAACAGATTCCACTATGGGAAATTTTCTGTCATAAAGAAAATTATATTTGCTCTACAAACACTGAGTTCTCCCACTTTGTAAGGACTGACTGCCACTCTCTGAATCACTAAAAAACACAGAGGCCCATTTCTTGACTCTTGAGAATCTAAAGATGTGCCAAAACATACATGGATTTCATATTTTCCAGTAGCTACAAATCAGATCCTTTCTCTCAAGAAGATCCCAGTTTAGAACAGTCTCCTAGGTCACTTTACAAGCTCAAAGTGAACCAACTTTAGAAAGTAAAATAATTTCCTTATAGGGTAAATTTTACCCCTGTGCTCAAAGCTTTTTCATCACCTTTCCTTTCCGGGTAGGTTTCAGATGATGACTTGCACTCTCTCCTCTGCTCTCTTGCAAAATGCCCCTGTAGATGAACAAGTGTGAGTGTTAACGTGGTGATACATCAACTACCTTTGATTTTAGTTGTTCTGGCTCCCACTTCTCCAACTTTAAAAAGCTTGCAGATACATATGTATATGTATATGGATGTATCTATACACACACACACACACATATATATATTTTTATATATACACATAAAGCAAGGCTGAGAGGAGCTTGGGTGCCATGTGAAACATCTGTGTTACAAGATGTTTCATAATCCATTCCAATGTTCTTCTGTTTCTGCTGCCTGGGTTCCTACTTTGTAGACAGACCAGCTTTGTTAATTTTCCCTGTTTCTCTTCTGATTCCTGGTTTTACATTTCTTCCCCTGGTAATGCTCTGCCAGTACAATAAGGATTTTTTTTTTTTTAAAGGCTGGACAACAAGGAGGATAAAAATGGGGAGAGAGAGAGAGATACTCTGAATCCCAGAGGTTACTAATTTCTGTCTGAACTGAATAAATGGCTGCATATAAATGTGTTTCTTCTTCTTTCAAAAAAGGGTCTGCTTTTTTTCTGCTGACCCTGGGTGAGTCTGGAGTTACCTGAAACTGTTTGTAGCCGTTCAGAAATCGCAAGCTTTCCCACCTGAATTCCTCCCCTGTCAGCTGGAGGGGGCTTTCAGGTGGGTGTTTGTTTCATTGTGCCTCAAAGGGATCCGTTCCTGTGCTGAAAGACAAGCCCAGGACAATGTTTTAGAGAGCAGAAGATATTGTGAGGGACCAATTATCACATAAGTGGTTCTCACGGCTTGGGCTGGTACTGTGTGCCAGGTTGCACATTAACTTCTTTCACTGCTTTTTACCCAGTTTACTCAACATTCTCAAGTGGTGGCTTTGTCAATTGTTTCTCCTGCTGATATTTTGACAGATGATAGCCCCCTGATGCCAGCTTAGCCCAGCTAGTAAGAAATAGGCCAATGTGAAACTCTAGACCAAGCGGCTGCTCTCATGGTATGGAGGAGCTGTAGGGTTGGTTCTGGTTTGGAATTGTTATTAATTTCCATCTGAGAAATAGGTCTCCCAACCCTGCTCTTGAAATACACTCTCTATTGTACTCCATTTTAAAAAAAATCAAAAACATGGAGACTTTATTATATTTTTTTTCCTCTGCCACACCATGCTTAAGTATCCTCTAATGAGTGTCAAGGTACACTTGGGGAGTATGTCTGAGTCATATAAGCACAAATGTATTTAAAGATTTATAGTGTTTCATTGATTCCAAAGGAATGTATAATGACCAGGCAATTTTCGGTGTAGTTTTCCTATATAAATCTTACCAAAATTGCTGACACTGTGTTATTAACACTTGGGGCTGGTGTTGCTGCAAAGTGAAGAGATTTATGTGGAGGATAAAGCAGAGATCTTTGGAAAGTGGGGTTTGCTAATTCATCTGGCTGTTCATTAGTTTAAGAGCTTTCTGTAGTTTGTATATTGCAGTGACTTCTTGGTTCTTTCTTCTTGTGGTTAGAGATGATAGATAAGAAAAAGATAATTAATTTTTTCCTAGTAGTTAGGTTAGTTTCCTAGCTGAATTTTTAAAATATTCTTCTTTAACTGATTTCCTTAGTTTAATCCTGTTAGGTACTAAATGCTTTCAATGGTTTCAAATTCATGTAGGAGCTGAACTCAGGCAGGCCTTATTGTTGTCAGACCTTTCTTTTCCATCCTTCAGGGGCTTTTTNNNTTTTTGCAAGGAGTGGCACAGAAGAGCTGAGAAAATGATGCTTAGGACTGAAACGGTTCTTAATGCATATCATATGTAGACATATATAAATGTGTACCACACCTTTATTTCCCGGCAACATTATTAATTTTAATAATTTTTAGATAACAAAGATTTTAGGATTTTAGAAAATAAAGTTTATCTATTGTTACTTATACCGTTGTGTTCATGTTTTTTCAAACTTAGCCAGGAAGGCTAATGTACATGAAACTAATTTTATTTTTTCCTTTCCTATCTTTGCTTAATTTCTCTTTCGAAGCTGAAGGACCATTTAAAGGCATACAAAGAGCTCTGCTTTCAGAGAAATTTAAGGACTACTAATAAGAATGAGGAAGATTTTGTTTAACTTCCATTATTTTTTTGATTGCAGAAACCAAATTCTTTCTGAAACAGACCTGAGAATGTCTGGGTAGAAGGGACAGGCTTTTGATGTGGTAGTAGGAGCTTTTCTCATCCTTTTACTTTGCATATGTCTTCATGTGTGTGTTTGTGTGTTCTGAGGTCTTCCCTACAAGGAACATTTTGCAAAGTGTTCCTGGTCGATGCACACAGTCTGTTAAATCATTCAAGTCAGCTGAGTGTACTTCTGCCTAAAGTTAAGCATGAGCTTGGAATCAAGCACATCCTAAAGTCAGGGCCTGGATCCAGAAGCACTAAGCTCCGTGGACTCGGTGTTTGTCAGATAAGGAGGCTCTCAGAGGTTACAGAAATCTGGGGTCCCAGAGCCCGAGCTCCCCACTGAGTTCAGAGGGAGCTGGCACTGCTTTGTGCTGTTCAGGCTCAGGCTTCGAGTGTCTCAAGAGACATCTGCAGAAGGGTCTACTTAAGGAACTATGATTTAATTTTTATTTCTTATCATGCTGGGGTCTGGAAGAATATTTTGTGCTATCTGGTTGACTGATGGGTCTGAGAGGTCCTACTCTGGGGGGCTCTTAATTCCAACCAAAGGGAAAACATGCTGGAAAAACCTCCTAGCAAGGACTTTAAAAAAATCTCTTTTCTCACATATTTAGCCTGAACTAGCAATAACAACTTCGATGCAGGGCATTTCCTGAGGATTAATGACTGTCTGGGGTCATCATCTCCTCCCAGTTAGTTATTAATCCCCAGGAAATACTCTGTGCCTTGATCATTATTGCTTAATTAGCATTGAGAATGTGGGGGGTTTAGGTTTCTTTTCATGCATCCTGTGAATTGCTGGGGTGGGGGGTTTCTTTCATTAACTTGCCCTTTTCAGCCTGGATGGGAGCATGGGCTTTGCTTACAGTTTGCAGGTTTGAGAATTTAGTCACAGGGTTAAACCTTCCCAAGCAATTTGAGTTCCATGTGAAAGCCCCACTAGCAGCCCACATCTGTAGCGCATCAAGAGGTGTCCCCCCTCCCAGCCCTGCTGGAAAACATTGGGTGCCAGGGGGCCAGTAGCTGGAGTCTGGGAGCTGGAGATGCTGGAAAAGGGCAGGGAAAGTTGGGGGGTGGAGGAGGGAGAAGAAAAGGAAAGGAGGGAAGCTCCGAGGAGCGGAGAAGTTAGGCGCTGCCTCAACAAACAATTTTATCAGCCATCGAAAAAAGTTCTTGTGTCGTATGAAATTTTGGGAAAATTTGGGAGTCCAAGCAGTCTTCAAGGAAACTCTGCCTGATTCAAATGGCCCTAACCACAGCAAGCCAAATCTATTTAGTTAGAAGAGCAGGGAGAATAAATGCAGACTTTATCCCTGGAGGAGAGGAAGATGATGGACAAAATCCTTTTTTGAGCATTGTGTGGTGGGACTGAGCTCAGGAGGGCTGTTCCCACCAACCATCCCATTGCTCCATCATTATTCCCTATCAGACTGGCAGCTGTAGCACTGGGAGATCCCCACTTCATGGTGTATTCAGGGTTGTTATGGGATGTGTGACTCCAAGCACACAATTCCAGGAGTGATGGACGGAGCTTGACCCCAGGGATGCGGGCACTGCAAGTCTGGGTGCCCCCAGGCACGATGGGGTTCCATCTGTTGATCTGTTTGTTATGGATGTAGTCTTAAGTATATTTTGAAAAGAAAATTAATTTTAAAAAGGAAATATCAGGTTTTCTGCTTGAAACAAAGCCATAATAGGATTTTTTCAAGACTTTTTTAAAAACATTGTTGTAGAACTCTAGTGGGGAGACAGTTGGAGGCATGTAGTGACATTTTCCTAGCCAGCTGTTCTTCAGATCTCATTACCCTCTTCTGCTGTGGGAACCTCTCTTCAAGTCTCCTTTAAGGTCTTTTGGGTCCTGCATGTTTAAGTTAATATTTTAGCAATTTGGCCTTAGCTTTGGGACCAGAGGTGCAAATGAGTTTCATGCCTCACAGGAAAATCCCTTACCCTAAACAAATATCTGGCCTCACAAATATTTCTATGGCTGTGGTGAAAATATGCAAACTTTGGTCCCTAAGTGCTAGGGTTTTCTTACTTTCCTACCTAAATATTTGTATTTTGGAGTACAATATACTTCTGTCAGTGTTGAAAAAACCATTTGTTTGAGGAAAGGGCATATTGTAAAAGGAATACCTGCTTAGTTGTTAGTTTGAAGAGGTTGTTAATTCAAAGATATTTGGAACAGAAATGTATTTTCTTTTTTTGAAGTCAACTATCTCAATATTTATGACCTTTAAATTTTTGCCTGAAAAACCCCAAACATATACATATAATGCTATGTAAATTAATAATAAAATAAGCAAATAATTATTTCCAGTTATTTTGAAAATAGCTTTAGAGAGGCATAGGGCCCCCTGGAACTGAAATAGCTCCACCTAACCACATAGTATTTATAATTAATTTAATAGATATAAAGAGATATGACTGGTTTTGACCTTAACCCTGATCAACATTAAATCTAATCCTCATTTCAACTCTGTTCCTAAGTATGGAAAAAGGTTTTTGACAGAGTCAGTGGCCACTATATATTTAAATTCTCCATAGTGTGTCCTGCAATGTTCTCATCCAAATCTTGTTCTTGTAACCGACCTCTGACAGTCAATGTATGGTCAATGTCAAACCATAAAAGGCATAAAAAGGGGAGAGGGAATAGAAAAAGAGTCATTATGCAGATGATATATAAATGTTCATTAATGAGACATTCCTTTGTACTTTGAACTCATAGCAGAGTTCGACACTGAATAGGTCTCAAGGGTTTTAAGGCTTCATCACACATATTTTTGCATGGCCTTATTCTTACCAAAGAACAAAAAAGAAGAGACCTTGGTAAAGTGAGGAGGCTATAGCCCTAGATAAGATCAAAATAAAATGTATGGGAAGAAATTTCTGTGTCTGCTTGGAAGACAAAACAACATCATAAATATTGGGTGGCAGTAGTCTGATGTAATAAGGCCAGTCTGCATGGAAGTCTGAAACTACAGTCACCAAAACTATTTCTGCAAAAAGGAGAAGTTAAGACATCAGAAGAACTGCAGCATAAGGCGAGCATGTGGTGATATCTGACAATGACTGTGTGCACACCTGAGCCCAGGGATCTCACTGGCATTCCTGGGAAAGCCAAAGCTGTTGGAAGTGTGTGGGCCCCTGCCCTTTGGAGCCCAGGTCTCACAGGTCCATGGATTTTCATGGCTCTGTCCATTGATCTCTGGCCCTCTTGGTATCCTCTGTTTGCCTTCTCTCACCTTCTGAGCTCCTCAGAAGTACTTATGTGCCTCTCACAAGAACCAGTCTACACTTCCCTGAAGCTCTGAGGACAGAGAATCTCCTCCATGATGTGTTAGAAGAGATGCAGTCCAGCAGTGCCCTGGCTTGGGGCCTCTGGTACAGGAAGGTGAACAGGGGTCAATGAAAATAACTGTAGGGGAAGGCAAAACTTTGAGTATTTAGCATGCAGAGTGTCATGGGTAGGAGCTGTCCCTCTGCCTCTGACTTCCCCACAGGCTCCAAGTTTCCAGCACACCTGCTGGCAGCTGGGCCTGAATGTGCTCAGATGAATTAGTACAGAATTAGAGCAGGAAATTGGAACAGACCTTAGCTTCATTTCTCAATCTTTCGGAACAAGGTCTGTATCCTGATTAAAGCCTAATGTGAAAACACTCTGGGAGCAAGTTTCCATACTTATATCCATATTGGGTAGCTATTCTGTCTCCCAGTTGCAGTGAGATGAGATCTGATGGGGGTTTTGCGAGTCTGTAAATCAAACTGGGGAATTATCCTAGAGTTTACAGAAGAGGGTACAGACTGTGGTTCCCTTTGGCCAACGTGATTCCAAATTTTAAAAATACACAATGGTCAGGAAAGATGTGCTAAAGTTCCATTTGGTTGCAGTATGGTTTGAAGAAGAAGCTGAACTCCCATTTTTGCACCCTTGGATTGCAATGCTATTAAGCTACAGGATGGAAAGGACTATGTGAAATTGTGTGCTCACCGAGGTCAGGGGAAGGCTTGCATTGCCTGGAGTGAGGGCAGTGTTTTATTCTCCCTCAAATGTAACAGTTTATATTATTTTTAATCCGCTCACCTCTGGAGAAAAGTTTCGTTCCATTCTTGAAATAAGAACGTGTTACTTTTCTCTTGCTGCCTCTCCACTCACCTCGAAGGGGTCTGCTCAGAAAGCTTGACAGGAAGTTAAGCATGGCTGTTTGATCTACTTAGTGAAAGGCAGCAATGCAGAGAGGATGACCTGAATCAGGGCTTCTGGGTTTAATGCTCTGATGATGGCAAATCAGGTCTGCACCACACTTGTGAGATCTATTTCCTGTAACTCTGCTTCTCTGCCTCCTGTTTCCTCATCTTTCTTGTAATACAGGCATGAAATGCCACAGTGTGTGTACATTCTGTCTGAATTCACCCATTTTAGGGAAGCACTGAATTCCTAGATCCACATTAAACATACTGGTTTAGAAAAAAGTGGATAGGAATGGTGAAGCCCTTGTTTGTCTTTGAAAATCTGCCCCTGCTCATTCAGTAGTGCTCAAAAAGCCAGATTTGGGATTGTTCTCTTTTTTTGTTTTTTTGGGTTTTTTTTCTATTTTCTACTTGTTTGGCAGGCAAAAAAGTTATCTTTCTGATCTGTACATGGTCCAAAAACCAGATATTATCATCACTTGGTTGTAGCTCTGCTGGTACAGCATGTTTTGCTTATTAAAGCAAAGACATGGTTGAAATTAGATCTGTGTGATACATGTCATCAAGCTTTATGTATTTGCAAATAATAAACAGTTTGCAAAGTGTGGCTTGAGCTTGTGGGTTGCAGCTTACTGTCACTTCAACAGAGGTTTCAGAACACTGCTGGCAGTGTAGGGTCTGTGTATAAACTGGAAAGCACCTTTGAAAAATTAAGAAAGGCACATTTCACCCACGGCTTGCTTTGTTAGGAAAGATGGACTCTGTCTCATGGCAGCTGTAGTTTAAGTAAACATAAACTCTGGCCCAAACTTCATAACCATCACTTCCTCAAAGCTAGCAGCACTAAACCATCTATAGTTTGATTTGGCTAACCCCAAAGTAGGATGTGGTTGCCAGCCCCTGGAGCCACATGATCAGGTTTCAAGCAGACGCCACCAGAACCGTGCCGCTGTCTTAGTCAGGAAAGTCCTGGATGTGTGAGTCCCAACACCATCGTTATGTCTCACAAATAAATGTAACCATAACAACAGGTAGGCTCCAATTAAAGCCTGCCTGCTCCTTGTCCTGCCCAGGGACAGTCCACAACACTGCTGGGCTCAGGAGGAAAAAGATGTTAGAAAGGGAAGATTGCCAAGGGAAAAGGCCAGGTCTTAAGGGGGGACCTCATTGCTCTGTACAACTACCTGGGAGGAGGTTACAACAAGGTATTGGTCTCTTCTCCAGCAACAAGTGACAGAACAAGAGGGAACAGCCTCAGCCTTTTGCCATGGGATATTTAGGTTGGGTATTAGGAAATATTTCTTCACCCAAAGGGTGGTCAAGCATTGGAACAAGTTGTGGTAGTGTCACCATCCCTGGAAGTCTTCAAAACCATGTGGAAGTGGCACTTGGAAATACAGTTTAGTGGTGAACATGGAACCACCCTGTTAATGATTGGACCCAATGATCTTAAAGATCTTTTCCAGCCTAAGTGATCCTATGATTCCATGATTCTCAACAGATTTCCCGCTCTGCCATAAGCACGGGCCTCTGCACAGTGCTGCCACACTTGGAGTACAAGCCCAGGACAGCTGCTGTCTGGAGGACTTTCCCAGAGCCCAGGCAGAAAGTTCCCTTTCCCAAATAAGAAGGTCGAAACATCAAAATTGCTGGCGTGTGGCTGCAAGGTGCCAAGTTTCTCCCCTTCTCCTGTGCATGCAGAGCATCCCTGTTCAGACCAACCTCCTGCCAGCTGATTTCCACTGGTGATGGGCAAGAGCTTCAGGACAGTGCCAAGCCAAAGGCCAGATCCCTCTGGCACAAGCGGCTGTTGCTTCATTGCTTGAGGCGGACATAAGCTGATTTTGTCTCGCCGAGAACAAGGCTCCTCAGGCTCTTCTGTTCTCACTTTCTCCCCACCCGCTCGGCCTTCCCTTTTCTATTGCAAACACCTCAGTGAGCTGAAGGGATGAACAGATGATGGAGTCAGTGCCCCTAGTTAATGACCAGCACTATATTCACAACCTCGTTTGGTTTTGTTCCTATTCGCTGCTTCAATGGTGCCGATGAGAAGGAATTAATTTTATTGAGGACAACTCAGTGAATTAAATGAAAAACTGCTCACTTGGCTGGAAAGGCTTTGACAGACGGCACAGCAGCCGGTCAGATTTGAAAACCTTTACATCTCCTGGACGTGGGGAGAGAAGGAGGCAAGAGAAAGGAAGGGAGGGAAGGTCATTGCAGATAAGCTGCAAGGCGACTATTTCAAGGCCTCTGAAAAACAACAGAGCAAGCTGCAGTCTCTTATTTTGATTCATGGGTCTCCCCTCCCTTTTGTTCCTTGATGCACTAAATCTGTTCCTTAGCCCCCCTCATTTCAATAAACACCCAATAAGAAACTAATCGTCGTATGGTGAATTAGAGAAGAAGAAAAGATGCTCAGAAGAAATGTTATGGTCATGGAAAACTCTTCTGCATTGTAACCATCTGGTGCACCACAATTACTATGAATGGGATAATTGAGTCCCAAATAACTTCTTTTGGGTACAAATAATAGCCGTCACCCTGATTTGTATTCTTCACAACAGCATCGCCCCATCATTTCACATCACATCTGCACATTTCTTTGATTGGGCACTGTGCTACCAATAAGTTACTACACTTAATTAAGCCCACATAATTCTCTTCAAATGAGCAGAAAAGTTTGTGTATAGGCCAAAAAAGAAAAGGGGCTGCAAATGAGACTTTAGTGACTCCACTTTGTATGAGGTATTGAGATTGATGGTGATCCCATGCCACCAAGGTTTTCCTTCAACACTGGAAAACTGTGAAAGCATTAGGCAGCTCAACAGCTGTGTACAATCTGAGAAAGGCCTGATTTCAGACAAACATTCTCCCGAAGGTGATTGAAACCCCATTGTAGCATAATCTTGCTTTTCAGAAAGTGTTACAATACATTTGATTTGATTTCCCGGGTGTCTGGCTTTCACAGCATCATTAAAAGCTCTGTAAGAAACTGAGAGATGGAGTCCTCTGCGAAGCAGCATTGTCTGCTCCTCAAGTGTGCTTTGCTCAAGCTCTGGGAGAAAGAACTGACAGACAACAGGCAAACGTAAGCCTCAGAGGAAATATTACAGCAAATAAACACTTAGAGATCAGCTTGCTTGATGGGGGAGGATGAGGATGCAAAATCTTGAAAGAGATTTTTTTTTTGTTTGTTTGTTTTTGCTGCAGTTCCCTATTTACTAGCTGAAGTAGGGAAGAGCACATTCCTTCAGTTTGCATCACTGACGTGTTATCAATTCTCATGGCTTATTAGTTCTTCATGAACTCTTCACACCTCGGAATGACAGGCCACACAGCCCGTCCTGGCAAATAAGGCACCAGGAATGTGCTGGCGAGTCCAGTTGCTCAGGATCAAGCCCAAGAAGCCTTACTGGAATGTCAGGGTCTATGGGAGGCACAATACTAAACAAAGAACAGGGTTACAGAGAGAGAAACATCTTAAAAGGAAGTGAGAGTAAACCCCTGCCTTGCTCAAAGAGATTTTTTTTTTTTTTTAATCAATGTTTTCTCATGCCACCCAAGCAAATCTAGAGCAGCTTGAATACGTTTTTTCAGAACAAGTGGCAAAATATCCCGTGAATGCTGCAGAGGTCACTTCACACACTCGCTCTGCCCCTCATTTGTTTATCTAAATGCTGACAAATTGCAGCATTTTAACAACATATCTCTGGTACTGAACTTCATGTGCATGGCTTGCCCTCTATCATTGAGCTGATAATGAGGCTAAGCATAAAGCCTTCATTCACTGCTATAAAGGCTTCTGACAGTGATGAATACCAAGTAGAAGAATTAGGTGGTTTATAGGAGAATATGCTATTGTGTAAAAACTCCGTGCCTTTTATCAACCCTTCTGCTCATTTTCAGTTCCTTCACGTAAGCCGTCTCCACAAGCTCACTTCTGTGAGCTTGCCTCTCCTTGCTTTTCCTTCTAACGAGGCTGCCTTCCAGCAAGTGCCAGCCACGATGTTGTGTCAGCATTTATTCCCGATTATCCTCTCTGAAATGCCCTAGACCCCTTTCATGTCACCAGAATGATGATAAACATTTAAAATAGCAGTGCCTGAGCCGCTTCTCTGCGAGGCAATTCCTGCCCCAGCCCCGTGCGTGGCACGGAGCCGCAGCTGTCTGTCACCAGGACATCTTTCTTACAACAAAAGCAGCCTTGTCTTGGCATTTCTTTGCAAAAGCATCAACTAATATCCCTTTTAGATGGGTGTGTTTGTAGAAGAGGTGACTTCTGGGACGTTTTTTTTTTAAATTGCTGGCTGCAATGAATACGATTAGCATTTCATTGTTCAGGTCTGAGCTCGCGGCTGGTTCTGGGAGCTGAGGGAAATGTGGGGAAAGGATGCTGGCAGATCCTGACAGAATATCTAATTTGACTAACTAAGGACCTCCCCCAGTGCTTTTATCCTTTGGGCCATGAAGTTTGTGTTCCTGTCTGCCCTAGTATCACGCACCTGTGAACACAGCTGTGAAGCATTTTACTCTAAATAGGATCTGGACGTGTCTCAGTTCGTGCTGGTCCTGCAATGTTTTGCACTAAGTTTCATCTGTGCCAGAAGGGCACGAGTGTAGAGGGGTGGACACTGCCCAGGGGCAATTATTTCCTACCTTCTTTACTTCTTTTCTGTTGTCTTCTACTCAAATTGTCCAGGTACATGGTCCTAACTACTTCTTGCTGGCTAGGCCACTTTTCTTTCCATTTCCCTTCACTGCTTTCCCTCTGGCTCCTCTCTGCTATCAGCATTGCCTCCTGGCTCCCTTCCTGCTTTTGGCCAGAAGCCTGCAAGGTTAATGCTGTCCCTGGGCTGGAAGAAAGGCTCGTGGAGTGGAGGCACTGACAGTGACATCTCCTTCCAGTTTTCAGAGGCAGCTGGAAGCATCCCAGACATTTTCAAAGATCCTTCAAACATGGCTGGAAGACACAGAAGTGCTCAGTGACCCATGTGCTTGCTGCCTGTCCCTTCTGCTGGCTCTTTTGGAAACCCCTGGTTATTAACTGCTTCAGAATTTCTTTCTCTTTCTGCACCAAGAATATTCCTATTGCTTTAAAACACATCTTTCCTTTAAAAAAAAAAAAAAAAAAAAGCGAGGACAGAGAGTGGAATAGCATTTTATTAAATGTGCATGACACTGAGGATACAAAAACACTAGCATGGGATGAATTTACTAATCAAATGCAGACTTGGTCTGCATTGTAGTATGACACTGGAAAGGAAATATCTCTTCAAAAGGTTTATTTTAACTCCAAAGGAAAATTAAGGGAGAGAATGTTGAAATACAGAGGAGTCCAGGGGGTGGCAGAGAGGGAAGCTGGAGAATAATTGATGCAAGTAGGGAAGCAGAGCCTCATCCCAGGGCAGTGGGAATAGTGGAGGGTCCATCCTGTGTACAGAGTGCTTCAAACCAATCACTGGAGAGGCAAAGCTATGGTTGGAGCTGGGAGAAGCTCAGCCATTCTCCTACTGCTCCCACTGGAGGAATTTTGGAGGTTTTGCAGTGCAGATCCTTCATTCCCTACCCCAAATGTCACTGTGGTACTCGACATCACAGGCCACCACTGGGCAGGAGCAGTGCTGCAAGGACCTTCTCTGTCAGGTGCTCACATGGCCCTGCCAAGCCCCTCAGTGCTGTCCCAACAGGCCTCCTTTAAACCAAACCAGTGACTCAACCTGGGTTCATCCTTTCGTGGCAAAGAGATTTGATCTTTCCTTTAAAATCCCAGTTCAGTTTTCAGCCTGGATCCACTCAGAGCCACGGTTTATGGGCTGCTCCCCCAAACTGCTGGCAGGTCCCAGCCAGGAAGCTGCAGGCAGAGTGCAGCCCTGGGAAGCAGCACGTGGGGTGGGCACAGGCTCAGTCAGCTGGTGTGGCTGCTGGTCCCCCACGTCCCCTGCTAGAACCATAATTGTGTTTTTCACAGGCTTTGGTGGGAAGTTCCAATTCTTCTTATTGTTCGTCCTTGATCTGCCTTTCATTATGACGGCTGTTGGGTCCCCTCGTTGCTGTAATGAGAACCAAGAAAAACATAACAATTCAAAGGGAAATGTGAAAATGCTCTTCAAAATCAAACATGTGAAACACTATTGCTAAAAGATATATGTGAAGTGCTGGTTAGAGGATGATGGAGGAAAGGCAGCTTAGAAGTTTAGGTTTTTTCCCTTCTTTCCACTATTCTCCAGAAGGATGAATTCTCATTTTTGTTTCATGCAGAGTCTCTGAGCACTTTGAGGAGTATTTTCTTCAACTGTGAAGTTGAAGAGAGCTATTTTCACTTTAAAACTTTATTTCTTGGAGTCTCTGTTTCTTGGACTCGTGAGACACAGGATTTGAAAATGGAAATGCCTTTCATCCTGTATTTCTCTCTGTCTTCAGGCAGGAAAGTCACAGGTTTACAAGTGGGAAAATTGACACAAACTACATGGGGCAAATACATTGATTCCCTTTCCTCTTCGGAAGACTTTTCCAAATGCTGCTGGTTGGTTGTTTTATTTCTCAGAAAGCTGTGGTGTATTCCACATGGCACATCACATTTGCCATGCAAGCCTCAGTCTCCCCAAAATGCTCAGAGGCAGCTATCCTGTTCCTTTGCTCTTGACACCACTGAGCCAATTTTTTCTGCAGCATCTTTGCATGTGTTGTGAATCCTGCCCCCTGAAAATGGATGTGGTGAGGGCCTGTTGGATTCTGTTGTGTGAGAGGAAACTGTGCACACCACATTTGCAAAGGGGAGGGATGTCTTCTGAAGAGGGCAGGGAGGTTTCTGTGGATCACAGCAGGGCAACCCTGTGTGGAAAACCAACCATTCTTGCTGGCTTCTTACAAGCTGCCCACAGAGCACAGACAATGCCAGACAGATGATGTATGGATTTTATTCCTTAAAAAAAAAAAGGTAATAAACCCCCTTCAAATTGTAAACTAGGTTACTTTTTTCAGACACTGTTCCTGCAACAAATTCTCTTTGGTCTTATTTATGAGAAACCAGTGACTTCTGTAAATGTAGATGGCTGAGTCCCAAGTTCTTGAGGTTTGCTGGGAGAAAGAGCTTTCAACAAAGCTCCAGTAGCAATGGGTTGTCCCTTACACCAATTAATCACGGGGGAAATCTGCCATGCCTCTGTCAGAGCAGGTCCCTTTATCAGCCGCTGCCCACAGCGCCTGAAGGCAGCAGAGCCCATGGCAGGGTGGTGCTGGAATAACAAAAACTGGGAGTGCCACAGCTCTGGCTGGGCTTCCTGCCTGCAGAAATCTCACTCCACTGCTCCTTGTATCCATGTGGTCTCCAGCCTCACCCTCCCCAGGGGCAGAGCAAGCCCTTGGGTGCCAGAAGCACAGCGGGATTGAGCAGCGCTGTGGGTCAGTCTCGGGCCTGAGTCCAGCTCTGCCATTTGTACCAGGAGAGTCAGGCCTCATCCACGAGTGCCCTTTGCTCATTCTCTGCTCCTTTGCAGGGAAACCCAAAAGTTTATAGCACAGGCAAAGTCTCCCTCCACTCCTCCCCCTTGCTCTCAGCAACAGAGATGTGTGTAACGGAGACGATTTCAAAGGGATTTAATCAATCAGGGTGCCAAAGTCCTTCATGCGAGAGGGTTCTGTGTAATGGGAAAGCCTTTTAATGAGGAGGATATGTGCAGCTTCAGGTTTCACTGCTGGATGGGCCGGAGAGCAAACCTTGGCGCTGAGCAGCATGTGACTTCACATCCCCGTGCAGCTCTTAAGGATGTTTAAACTTCAGCAGGTAGTTGGACTTGCAAAATGTTTAAAAATAAGGAGAAAAGTAGATCGTGTGTAATAGGCTGTCAGTCAGCAGAAGGACTCAGCCATGGCTTTTTAGTCTGTTTTGGTAAGGGAAGGTCAGGAAGGAGATTTGAACCACAAGCTGATTCAAAAAATGTTTTATTTTTTGTAAACAACTCCATCTGGAACTAGTAAACTTTCAAAGTCTGAGCCAGCCCCTCACCACCTCCACACACCCCAGCCTGCCTGAAATGAATCCAGCAGCAACCATTGATTTCCATTGCCTTACAGAGCTGGGATATGACCACATCACCTCTGGGCCAGAAGAGAATACAATCACTCACTCTGAGTCATTACATAAGCTAAAGTATGTGATTTATTAAACCACAAAAAGTAGGTTGTACTGACTTCGAGAGTCTGACCTGAAACCACAGGAGGAGCGGCATGCGGACTTAAGGCTGGGACTCCCTCCTGAATCCATCCTGTGGTGCCTGGGCATTGTGGGTGACCTGTGAAATCACCCCTGCTTTGGAGACTCCCTGAAAGGCAGAACACTGAGGCAAGGATGGCATTTGAGCCCTAAGGCTGCTTTTTCTTGCTTTTGTGGGCTTGAGTTGTGTTCTTGTGAGCAAAGTGACGATCTGATTTTCTTTCCTGGTTTGGTTGGATCCTGTTTTAGTCTTCCTAGACTTGGCCCATTACCTTGGAATTCAAAAGAGCAAATATATAAAATGATAAATAATAGGAAACATTTGGAAATCTAAAATGTTTCAGTGAAATACACAGGCAACTCTCCCGAAGAGTCTGTGTTTTATTTCTCATTTTCAGTCTCAGTGGAGCTGTATGAGACACCACCTATTAGTGATTTCTTAGGGATTCCTTACTCTGTAGGTCACTGCACCAAGAGCACATGCAGTTTCCAAAGTGCAAGCAGCAAACAGCATCTTTGGTCTTCTCTGCCTGCATGCAGAGCGTGCTCAGGTTGTTTCCCTGTTTCTCAAACTCTGTCCCTAGGTCTGGGCTACTGGTTCTGGTTGGAGACAGGATCAGTTCTGGGGCTCGGTGGGACCCTGCCCCAGTGTGGCTGACCCTGTGCTGTTCAAAGGCTTCTCTGGAGAGGCTGTGTGCTCCTCAGCAGTGCATTTGTTTACGGCAGAGGGGGCTGCAGCAGTGGGTTTGCATTCACAAACGTTGGTGCGGTGCAAGGATGTTACTGAGTGCTGCAATTTTTGGCTTCTGGTCCACATTAGTGAGCGTGAGACATGAGTTACAGACAGTGTTTTACAGTCCTGCCATTCCACTTAGACAAGCAGACTTGCACAAAGAAAACATCAAGAATTTCTGTGCCTTAGAGCACAGAATCCTCCTGGGGGTCAGGTGGTGACCTAAGGGATGGCGATCCCTGGTGTGTGATGTTGGCATGGAAGTGATTCAGACAACACAGAACCTCGTGTCAAACCTGAGCAGATCAGGGCTGCACTCCCACTCCCTGGCAAGTCTGAGACCCTGATGCAAGGCAGTTTTGTAGCAGCTTCTGGGTTTGGCTTCTCCTGCTGAATATGAGGCTCTGAATAAGCAGCAGGTAGGATACTTAAGACTGGAGTAGGATTTTGGTGGATGTAAGAGCCGTTTTACCCGCCCCTGTTACTCACATTTGGTTGTGCTATATGGGACTGTTCTGGATGAAAAGGCAGCATCCCCAGCCAGGCAGCACTGACTGTGCTTCAAGGAAAGGAATTACCCAGCACTCTGCCTGCATTAGACATGTTTTTGAGGTTAATCATCATGCAGTTTGTCCTAGCACAACTGCACAGCGTGTCCTGGAGGCATTCTGAAATGGTCCCCATTGATGTTCAGGGTTTGAAACCACCATTTCCATTATTCCAGTTTTCAGTAAGTCTGAGCTCATCACACCCTGGGAGTAGAAGTGTTGGATGGAGCCCTGGTGCCAAAGGGAGACTCATGTTAGAAAACTCCCTTTGTGGGCAAAATGCCTGGGAGCTCGTCTTTGTGAGTGACAGCAATATAGCAGACAAGTCAGAGTTCATCCAGTCCTTCCTTCACCTGATTCCTTGGTCCCAACATCCTACCACCCTCACGTCCCTAAATAAGAAAGGAGAAATATCTCATATTCTGCTGGGATGCATATGTTTGTGTGTGTGTTTTACTTGGGACTTTTTTCTTGTTTTACAAACCAAAACGCCCAAACAACATTTTTAAGTTACAATGCCTTCTACATTACCATACTACTGAAGACCCAGTTGCTGCAGCATCTTCCATTTTCATGGGCTCTGCAAAATATGAAAACAGAACAGTGCCAAAATTTAAAATGTAGGTGGCAATCTTACTCTCAGGTTGTCCGTAAATAAACCCTTTGTAATCCCTTCTCCTTCATTCCCCTTTAATACAGCCACACCACATTCCAAACTCCACCCCACCTGCCATCTGCTACGAACAGCCTGTTGCTCAGGGTTCCCATTCAGTTTGAATCTATGGGAACACCAGAGGAGCCACACTGGTATGCCAAAGGGATTATGGCACAGCCAAGGAAGGGACCAGCCATACACATTGGATAATCAGGCAATGGGCAAGTCATTAGGAACTCTAAAATTCCAGTGTGAGGGTGTGAAAATATAGCCAAGTAGGTCTCTTTTCAGGTGGTCTGCTTTTTGGGAAAAAGCCCTTGGGAGGTGTTTGCAGGGCACCATCAGAATCACTCTGACCCAGGGCTCCGGTCCCAAGAGTGGCAGATCAAAGAAAACACAAAGCAGAAGGAAATTAAATAGTGAACCACCAAACCTCCTGACAGCTCAAGCTCCTCCAGCCTTCCTGGCCACTGCAGGCACAGGACCTTGACTCTCGAAGGGTGACATTTTGGGTAAGGCTGAGGGTGGGGCAGAGCAGGCTCCTTCTGCAGCCTCCTTCCACCAAATGGAAGAAACCAAACGTGTATATGTGTGTGTGTGTGTGTGTGTGTGTGTGTGGGAGAGAGAGATTGGGCACACTGGGGCATGGCAGGATCAGTGTCCCATTCCTGAAGTCCTGGACAAAGACTCGCTGTGCACTGGCACTGTGTGTCAGGAATAAACCCCTCCACATCCATGCTGTCTCTGCATGGCTCCGGTGGGCTGGGGCAGGAGCTTTCTTTTAGGACTAGGTTGAGTTCCAAAAAGTGTCTGCTGCAGAGAGAGGGCTGGCCAAAGAGTTTGGGAGACACATTTTCCCAGTTTCCAGCTGGCAGAAGTGATTCCTGCTCTCTGGAGGGTGATCTTGTCACACCCATCTGGACCTTTCCCTCCCTCAAGCCCAGCACCTTTTATCAGGAGGTCCTAAGTGTCACCTGAGCCCTTTGGATAAACAAGGTTGTATTGTACATTGATTATTCTCATGAAAGAGCACAACAGCTCCTTTGAAGTCATTACAACCTCCTGTCCGAGGGCTCCCGGACGGAGCACAGGGCCTGACTCCTGCTCTCCCTGGCACAGGTTTGCTGCTGCTGCTGGGAGAACTCCCTGCCTTTCCCTCAGCATAGCAGCAGTGCTGGAATAAAGATCTCCATTTGTTTACTGTGCTGAGCCCCTGTCTGAAGTCTGTTCTATTAATTGTGCAGAGTCTTCAGTTAGTAAAATGAGTTGTAAAATTATTCTTGGAAAAGAAGTCGCTGCACATGGGAAGTAGCTGCTTTCGCACACAGAAGTGCTTAATAGTTGTTAATATTCTGCCCCCATGTACTCCAGAGCAGAAGTTGATGTTTAGGATTTACAACAAAAAGCTTTTGCAGGATTTATTAGTCTTTAAAAGACATCATTTGCTGCTGCTTAGTGTTTGTGTATTTATTTGTGTACTTACAGCAAAGAAATGAGAAAAATCCCCACCTCTCCCTCACTCTGCCCTGGGCTGAGGCCTCATATGCCAAATCTCATCCGGCACAGAGGGGTTTTTTTCTATAAATGGGTAATAATAAAGCCCTGAAAATAGGTTTGGTATTTTTAATGGAAATGCTGACTTGACCTTAGCTGTAGAGAGCCACGAAAGGTGCTGCTGTAATAAAGGAATGACTTCATCAGGAAATCAGGAAATCCTCATTCAAACCTCCAAATATATAAATATCACCATTTATCCCATTGTGAATCAAATGATGCCATGTCCTGTAATTAAGGATGCTGGCAGCCAAGTTGTATCATACACTTATTTCCATCACAGTACATTAATGGCTCAGCAACTTTGCCTTTTTGGTCACCTGCTCTGGCAAATGTCCTTGGAGCTTTGTTTCACAGCTTATTTGGTGGTGACAGAGTCTTTATTTATTCCCTACCTGAGGGGCAGGGATTGCACTAATTGCCTCAGGCCAAGTGCTCCAGAAGGTTTTATGTGCCACAGGGCAGCCACAGAACAATAAAAGAAAGTGGTGGAGCAGCTGAATGAGTTCCTGATGTGCTGATGGCAGGTGAGCCCTAGCCTCGCCAGCAACAGGCCTGGATGGGAAAAAGTCCTCAAACAGGGGCTGTACTGGCACCTGCTTTAAATAACTTTTTAAAAAGCAGCTGTAAGAGTATTAGTCAGTGGAACATGGCAAACTGCTCCAGCAAGACCCCAGTAACATCAGTGACTAAATCCAAAGATGTCCCAGCAAAGCAAATTCAGACTTAAAAGAGCTGCCCTTGGGTCTGCTGAAGGCTTATCCCAAACCAGCTGAGAAATCTTCCCACAGATTTACTGGACAAGTAAGCAGTCACTGCATGGCTATGTGAATTCAACAAACTATGCACAAATATCTGGGATCCCTGTGTCATGATGTTTTCCGCTCAGGATAAATTTTTAGGGCCAAATCTTGACCTCATTGAGACTGTCACTACTACTCAGAGCAACATCAGAAGTCCTACTCCTCTCTCCTTTGATTTCTAGATTCTAGCAGCTTTGTATTTCCTTCCCAAGGGCCTAAATACAAACCACTGCCTTGATGACTCATCAGCAAACATGCTAAAGGAGATATCTTGATGCAGGAGAGAACAAACTTCTTTTAAAAGTTGGTTAATAGAAGAGATTTTTCCAATCTCTGAAGGCTCTGTACAAGTCCTGGTTCAGTTTGCTCACTTTCTTTTTTTTTTTTTTTTTCCCCTCCAGTATCAAGGGAAAGGCCAATGTCTGTTCCTCATTTGGATTAGCATTACACCCTGAGATCATGAGGAGTGGTGGACAAATAAATGTCTGAGGCAGGAGAGGGAGAAAACTGCATGTGCTCCTGCTCTCTCTCTCTCTCTCCCTGTTGAGGTTGTGAGGAGCAATGGGATTTGACCCTTTCCTGCATAGAAAACAAGCAGCCTGTGAGCTCCAAGAAGAGCCTTCCCAATGACCCTGGAGTAAATAGGTCTTGTGTGGGTGACACTATCAGAGTGGAGTGCTTGTTTAGGGAGCTCCCAAATCCATATCTCAGTTTTAAGGCTTAGTAAGAATAACCTCAGTTAGGAGGCTCCAGTTCTACACGTCACTAGGGCACACCTCAGCACAGGTTTTATGTGGGTTTCTCTTTGGCTCCATCAGCTGAATCCTTCCTGTCCCCACCTGTGGCTGAATCCCTTCTTGCCAGTGTCAGTTACACCTCTAGTCCCTGTCATTCCACAGTGCTTGGTGAGGTCCTCTCTCCTTGTCTCCTCCTGGCCTGCCTTGCTATGAGGGAATGCAAAGGTAACACCTTTGGGGAGGGCTGTCTAGGGGAAAAGGATAGGTTGGGATTTGTCCTTTGCTGTACCTGTCCAGCACTTTGCAGGTGGATGTGAGAGGATATGTGGACATTTTGGAACAGTTCCAAGTCTCCCAAGGGCCTTGAGTGGGACCATTTTCCCGTGGAACTGCGTGTGCAGTGGTGACAAGACACTGGGGAGGGGATGCAGTTGATTCCTACAGTTATCCTTTAACCACCTGGCCAGAGCCAGCTCCCCAAAGCTGGGGATGAGTTGTGCTGTGGAACTGGCTGTCACCTGTGGGTGGGTACTGCCACCACACAGGTCTGGGATGTGGATTCTGCCAGCAAAACACACAGGGCAGCCCTTTCCCCTGTCATGTTTCTTCACTCCTTCACAAATTACTTTCAAAGCCTTTCTTTAGAAATCACTGAATTTGTAATTTTACGATGCTCTTTTCATGTGAAGAAAAATTTTGAAGGATTTCTGTATTTCCAGGAGAGCGATGGTGTTTTTGCCAGTGGCTTGTTAGGTTTGTTTCTTTCCAGTGCTGATATTTCTGTTGGTAATTCTGCAGCTAGAAAATGAACGTGACAGAGTTGCCCATATTGTTTTGGGGCTAAACTGAACTGATAGCCTGCAGTGATGTATTGGATATTAGATAAAGCCTCTGAAACCTTTCTAGTAACACTCAGACAGTATTTAATTTACTAAAGAATTTATTCTGCTCCACTCTTCTCATTCAATTTTACATACAGCTGAAAATTAAATTAATTTATTGCTGAGCTGAGGTGCTGGGCTGGCAGAGAAAACTGAATTGCCTTCTGAGCTAAATCACAGCAGGGTGAAACTGGTGTGGAAGGAAGAGAGCAGGATATATCTGATGTTGATTTTGTCTGCCCTAGAATAAAATGGATTATTCAAATGACTACTAAGAAGAACAAAGGTTATTTAATTTTGAGATGTAAAACATGATGAGCATTGCAGAAAGTCACCTGCAAAGCATGTGAAGTGGTTTGTGTGCAGGGGGTCTGGGTCAGCTTTGATGGGCACTGTGGACTCCTCTCCCTCCAGCAGAAGTTTATAGATATTTACTTTTCTTTTAAAAACAAGAAACTATGGAATATTTAGAGCTAGAGTGAAAAAGGAGATGAGCACTAGGACTTCTCCTCTGACATAAGTAACAGGATGACACTGGCTCATCCCAGCCATCAATCTGGTACTCCCTGGCCAGGCGAGTAATGGGCAAATATCAGTATTGTGTTGGAATTTCCACATCACTGCCTTTTGCAATGACTGCTTCTTGTCTGTGTTCTCAGTAGTCAGTATTTCAAATTACCTGTGTATAAATATTTCTTGAAAGCAAATGTCAAAATCACAGGCAGCAGTGGTTTTTGTGGACAACATTGTAAATTTACATGCATTTGCAGGAAGCTGGAAATGCTCAGACACTCCTCCAGTCACAGCACAGGGAATTTTTTTTTTCTTAGTGAAAACAAAATGCAAATTCAGATTTTATCACTGGGAATTTCCTATGCTGTTTTTGCTGCAGTCTTTCTATCCCTCATGTGCCTTGATTCTGGTTATTTACCAAATCAAATATTATACTGTAAGTACCTCTTTGAGCAAAGGATGGGGGTCCATAAAATGGTCCTTTATTCTTCTTACACTGAGTGGATGCTGATGATCAAAGTACTTTAATCTGCCTTTGCCATTCGGTGTCTTTCCCACACTTCAGCCNAATCATCATTCTAAATGATGTCATCTTGAGTTTTTTGTTTAATTTGCCCCCTTTCCACCCCCCCCCCAAAAAAAAAAAAGGAAAAAAAAGTAAAGTTAGTGGTTTATAGAGCTTCCTATCTAAAATTGTTAAAGAGAATTTTAACAAGGTCTAGTAAATCTGGTTGAATGGGAAATCTTCTATGAACATTGAACCAAATAAAACCTGCTCGCCAAATTCCTAACTGATGCAAATCAGAAGTCTCTGGAGTAGTGTTGCTTTACAACAGCTAATATCTATCCCTGTGCATTCATTTTAATTCCTTCTGTGACTCGTGTAATTTAATATCTGTGAATGTTTAAGTAAATGAATTTTGTCCAAAAGGAAGTTTGCCAAAAAGTTAAAATCACACAGCTATTTTCAAGTACCCTTTAATGAGAAATTGGTGCAGCTGTCTTGAAATCACTTTGATATTCATTTTTTTCTTATTGCTTCAGCCTCCAATCAGAGGACGCACAAATTATGTGACTTAGTGAAAAATCTCACAAGATACTCATGGAAAAATCACACTTGAAAGACAATTATGGCCAAAGCATTGTCAGCTGCTTCCCTGTGGATGGATGGAAGTAGATGTGGAAGTTTCTATTGCTGGATAATCCATCAGAGTACAATTACTGCATAATTCCTGGATGGCTAACAGTTAGGGTGAAGGGTGATGCAGTGAGAGGTAGGTCCCAGGCTGGCTTTCCTTCAGGCTGAGCTGCAGCCTTAAGGGCAGAGGTGAATCACTGCAAGGGTGGGCTCAGGTGAGAGCCAGGGGAGCCCATGTGGGACCTTCAGTGTCCCCCGGGATCTGTGAGGACTCCTGGGAGCTCAGGCAGTAAGCCAGGCTCTGCTCCTGCTGAGCTCAGGGAAAGTTCTTCAAACTCAGCCCGGGGCGTGGCAGGCATTAAAGGTGTCCTACAATCTCAGCCCAGTGTGGCAGGCATTTACAGGTGTTCTTCAAACTCAGCCCGGTGTGGCAGGCATTTAAAGGTGTCCTTCAAACTCAGCCCAGTGTGGCAGGCATTTACAGGTGTTCTTCCAACTCAGCCCAGTGTGGCAGGCATTTAAAGGTGTCCTTCCAACTCAGCCCAGTGTGGCAGGCATTTACAGGTGTTCTTCAAACTCAGCCCAGTGTGGCAGGCATTTAAAGGTGTCCTTCCAACTCAGCCCAGGGCCTGGCAGGAGCTCCGGTTCTGTGCCAGTCTGAGTGCCAGCTCCTCTGCTTGGCCCAGCTTGAGCTGGGATACCCCAAAGTGTCCCACTAAAGGAATTTTCACTAAAGTCAAAAGGGAAGACCCAAAGGAATTATCCCTCAAATCAACTATGGAAACATTTGCTGTGGAACGGCACGAACGCGCTTCTGCTCCAAAATGAGAAGTGGGCTGGACGCGAGTCCGGGCGGCGAAAGCAGAAGCCCAGAGCAGTGTCCGGGCACGGCGGCGAAAGCAGAAGCCCAGAGCAGTGTCCGGGCACGGTTCCCTCCGCCCTGTGCTCACCTCGGTGTGCAGCCCGAGCCCGGCACACGCCCGTGGGCACAGTGACATCTAGTGACAAAGGCAGAGTGGCGGGGAGCCGCGGGAGGCTCCTGCGGGGACAGCCGCAGCACGGACACTCGCGATTTTGTCGCTTCTCTGACAAGCCCTGTGGGGTGTTCTTCCCTAAAGGGAGAGAAATTCCTGCCTTGCCAGGTTAGTGTTTAACCCCCCAGCAGCTGGCTCCAACACGGACACTAAGTTCACAGTCTTACCTTGGCAAAATGTACTTTTTACTCCCAGTACCATTTGTGGCAGCACTTCTCAGGCTTTTTTTAATTTCCCCCCAAAACCTGCTAATGTTACTTTACCTCTGGCAGGTGGATAAATGGACACAGAGAATGAGGGGTTTTTGGAGCTGTTACACAGCTAAAAGGATGTGTTTCCAAAAGTAGGTTGAAGAGGAAACTCTTTTAACAGTTCTTTAAAAAAATTGATGCTTTTTAAGTATGAAAGTTTGAAAAAAAAAAAAAATACCAACTCAACCCCGTGCTTTTCATATATATTCTTTACTTCCTTAATTGTGGCTGGGATACCTCTGTATTTTTGGGATGGATACACCTTTCTGCTTCAGACTTGTTAAATAAATGGCATTTTATTTAGGCTTGAGTAGGTGCTTTTTGCTTGGTTACTTATTTTCACTAGGCAAACACCTCATATTCCATAAAGGCTTCCTAGCTGAGCCAGGTCTGGAATGCACTAGTGGATGTCAGTGACCCTAGGAATGAGTGGAGGAAAGGGAATGTAAAGAAATTACCCAAAGCATAGAAAATTCAGTGGGATCAGTCAAGTGGGCATTTCTTTTTTCTGTGGAGCCACCCTGGGTTTTCATGGCAGCCTGACTGAGCCCAGAGTTTTTCCCTTTCGAGATACATAAGGGTGGATTTCCAACCTTTTTTCTCAAGTGCCAACTCTGAGATACAAAGGTCCCTAGCCTCCACCTCTTTAAATCAGAGGTCTCCTACTGTCTCAAATGTGAAAATCTGGCTAATTTTAACTTAGAGTGAAAATTCATTGGCTTGCATAAACAATGGAAAATAGAGGCCCCCAGAATAAAATTGTTTGAGAACATGCTTTATTTTAGATCTAAATGTAGTTCCTTTGAGTTGAACAGGATCATTTTGCTGTTTAAAGAGAAGAACATGGTCAAGATGCAAGTGAAGCACATGGTCCTCCTGCATCAGAGCCACAAGTCCCTGAACCAGCACGGTTAGGGCACTTATTGACCACTGTCATTTGTTTTGCCAGCACGGAAGGAATTCATGAACACAGAGCAGGCTTTTAAAACTCAGTTTAGACATTCACACAGGTTTTATTAATTTTTCCTGAAGGCACAAATTAAGAGGGATGTGTTTTTTTCTGTAAGCCCTTGAAGTGATCCTTAAATTCTTGGCTCTACATGATTGATTTTATTAAAATCAAGTAAAATGCAGCTTAGCAAAATAGTTTCTTAATTATTAAAGCAATTAGAGGGATCTAAGAAAGATCTTATTCCCACTAGGCTAAGCCTGCATATAAAGCCTCCCTTTCACTTTCCTATTTCAGTTGTTCCACATTCTTATAAGATGCCTACTAATCACTATCTAAGCCCAGGCAAACACAAAAAGGGTGAAGTGCTATCAGAAGGAAATATTGAAATGCCACCAGCCTATAGTTAAGGCCAGTGATATGTTCCTGCAGTCCCTTTGGCCTAATCCAAGTACAGAGAAGGCTTTTCTTCCACCCACACGGGAGATCTGGAGAGGGAATGGATCCAGTTGAAAGCTGCCCAGTAACACCAACGAAGATACTTTTTAGCCTGATTGCTTTTCTGGCTGTACCAGGTTGGTGCAGGAGAGCCAAAGTCCAGCTGGGAGATGCAATCTCTCCTTCTAGTCGCTGCTTGTTCTCTTGGCTAAAAACATCCCACTGCAAGGATTTACCCAAGTTCAGCTCTTCTTTTGACAGTCCCAACTCTATCTCAGGTGTTAACCTTGCAGGGAAATCCTGCTGCCCAGCCCCACCTCTGCCAGGAAATATTTTCTGATCTGCTTTGTGCTTTTTTGAGGGGTATTTCCTGACATCCAGTAACCAAAGCGTGTGCTTTGATCATCCGTGGATTTGGTAGCTCTCCTTAATAAGTGCATCCCACACACCTGCTCTGCCACAGAAGCACTTGGCCAGACACAGTGGGGCTGTGGAATAGCTGCAGTTATGATAAAGCCCCCAAAGGGTCCTATAAAACTAATGGGGTCAAGACAGTGTCACCCTACACAGGTCCCACCATTCCCAGTGTTGTCATTTGTTTCTGCTTAAGTCTTATGCTGGGACTGGTAGCAGTTGCTGCAGTTCAATCACTAAACTGTACTTGTGATTAATAATTGCTGCAATATAAGATGTGTAAAGTTTTACCACTGTGTCCTAGAGGGCTTGTAACACGAATGACCAGTTTAAAGCCAAAGCCAGGAATGTGGTAATGAGTGTGTATAATAGAAATGTTAATTAAAACACTCTAAGGAGAGAGAAGGGAGGGGAGCAGTTCCCATGTTATCATGTGATATCCCTGTGCCCATTCACAGAAAAAAGGAGAGCCAGGGAAGCAGGAAAAAAAAGAGGTGGTTGTACTTCAGCTACAGCCAGGAGCTCTGGGCAGGTTTAAAAGCCATCTTTAATGATCCCAGCGTGATGAGCTCCCAGTGTGTCGCCACAGATAGGTCTGATACACATCACACTGAGAACACCCTGGGAAAGCCAGCCCGAGTCACTGGGAGGGAGCAATTAGCCCAAATCACAGGCTGAGATGCCAGAGCAGCTGCTGAGGATTGTGATTGCTAAGGATTGAATAATGCATGGGGTTCTTCTCTAGCTCAGTCCTGCTATTGCAGGTCCATGCTTTTTAAATCAGTACTTTTTCTACATCTGAGCCTTTTCTAGTGAAAGCAGTGACTGTGAGTGACCTGGCAGGCACAGGGCCCTGTGTCCCTTTCGGCCCTGATGGCCACATGGAGCTGGTTGGTGGGACACAACACCCTGACACGTTTCTCAGAAGTGTGTTAGATGTTTGTGAGCTGCCCTGGCCTGCTTAGCAGTTGGTAGAATGGTGTGTGAGAATCACTGGTGTGTAAGGATCACTGTGAAGGCTGTGGGTGCTCATCAGGAAAGCCCTGTGGATTATAGGAGAGGTGCCCTAAGCCCAGGGAGCCTAGAGGAACTAGTAAATGCTGCCATCATTTTCTTACTGCAGCATGACCCTGGCAGGGCACTCTGGGGAAAGGAAGAAGATGACTCCACCCACTAAAGAAAGCCAGAATGCATCACCAAAATCCTTAATAACCTATAGAGGTGCAAGGTACCTTCCAAGATTAAAAAAGCACGAGAGAGTCTTCTGTTTGGCCGAAGAGCTCACCTCTGAACTTCAGTTGCCACAATTCAAAGAATTCCAGGCCTTTGCAAACATACTTGCTTCTCAGATTGGAGACTTGCCCTCACCGCAGAATGGAGGTACTTGGAAAATCACTGAAGTTGATGTTTAATTTTAAATCTGTTTGGAATTTTTCTCCTTTTTGTTCACTTTTACTTTTACTACTTCTTTTTTTTTTTTTTTTTTAGTGGAAAATCAGTTCCTATAACCATGTTTAATATAAATGTTTTTTATGTATGTGAGTTCTAGGATACTTCAGCTTACCACTGGTGCAGTTTATTTAAATCTAATTTAAATCCCAGCCCAAACCTACTTGAGGCAAAATAGTCTTAGACTTGCAACCCAGCAGCCATCTATGTCACAGATGTGTTTTCTCCTTCACACAACAGACACTGATTTCACAAAATTCTGAAACAGGACTTAATTTAACATATGTGCTAATAACCACTTGCAATAGATTTCAATATACACTCAAAGTTAACTGTGTAGTTAAATGCTTGGCTGAATCATGACCTGTATAAATTGGCCATTTAATTATTCTCCAGCCAAAAGAACTCTGAAGTTTTCTATGGTTGCTTGCAGTTGTGTCTGAAATAACTGTTGGGAATCCAAGCCTTGCAGAGAATTGTCTGAGCCAGTTTGTAGCTACTTATCTCCTGCCTCTCCCAGTGACATCTGGATCAGTTTCTGGTAATATCATCCTAAAGGAGGATGAGAAACCTGAAGAATAAATTAAGGGGAAGTTATAGAAGTTTCCTGGGATGTAGCTCACTGCCAGATGGTGACTCACGGTGGTGAGAGACAACAACAACAACAGTGATTGTGGATTCATCCCAAGCCAGAAATTAAAATCTCTGCAACTAGGTTTGCATTCACAGATGAGCTTTTGCTAAATTATTTGGAGCAGAAGGTGCACTACTCAAAAGGAAGAGCAGAAAGTATTCCAGAATTCCGCCTCGAGAAGGGGAGCATTTCAGGGGACTTGAAATACATTTCTCCTGCACCCCAAAATAACATAATGGCATGTAAGACTTAGAGCTCAGGTTGTTTTTCTCTTTCCCCTTGTAGGATTTTGTAAGCCAGTAGCTCAGAGAAACCTGACACATTTCCCAGGATAAATATTGTTCATCTTGGGGAATAAAACTTCCACTGTTTCTGCTTATGTTTGCTGATTATGTGTTAGACAATGTGCACTTGAGCAAAGTGTTATAACCCAAATCCCACAGATATAAAGATCCTTGAAACAGGTTTATGTCAAACTAGTTTTAATTAATTTCTGTTCCCTGCCTTGAAAACACTTCATTTCCCAGTATAACAGCTCCATTTAGCTGAAGCATGGGTGAGATGGTTTCAGTGTTCAGTGCTTGATTTTACAGTATTGATGTAAAATATATTTTTTATGTTTCATGTTCTTCAAAAATACATGTTTTATATTTAGAGTTTTGCTATGAAATGGTGAGTGTTTGCCACATTTGCATCTCATTTTAGCAGTGTCTGACAGGACCACTGGATTTCCTTTCCAGTCAAGTTGCTGGTGCTGTTTAGGAGTCAGAGGCTGCACAAGGGAAAGGTGCAGTGGGGCTGGGTTGCTGCTCTGATTTCACAAGTTCCTTCTTGAAAACGAGGAAATTGCATTACATTAAAATTTCATCCTGATTTTTGGCGGATGCCAACACTCCAGATAATCACAGGAATACAGGGAACAGGCAAGCTGGGGCCTGTAACACAGGGGGGTTTCCTCTTAATTTCCCAGTCTGCTGGTCTTACAGTAATTGCATGCTGATTTATCTAAAGGGAGGAGAATGTATGTGTGCCTTCTTTCTCTAACTGCTAAACCTTGCCCAGAGGTCTTAATTAGGCCTTCATTTTGCCTTGAAGATTTGGGAATTAACTTTATGGCGTCCTTCCCTTAAAAAGTGTTTTGTTAATTTAGTGATTTCTTTCAGCTTATCACTAATTTTGCAGTATTTCAGCTTTATTTGCTCTGCATGGGTGTGTGTTTATAGCGATGCACTGTGAGCCAGGTCATGGTCCAGCTAAAGTCTGTGCTATATTTGACTCAAAGGGTAACATTTCAGCTCAGTTTTAGAAGGAAAAAGCTTTTTGGAAATAAGTCAGTTCACTTCATTCTGTTTAGGGTCCTATTCCATTATGGTTGTCTCTACATTTCTCAGTGGCACAAGTTGTGGATTATTGTATTTATTGCATCTGAGAAAGGACAACAAAGCAATCTGAGCCCTGCAGCATGTTAGTGAGGAAGTAGTAAAAAAAAAGGTAAAAATCTTTCAGGGTTTTTTGCTGTCATGTCAGTACAGTTGCACTTGTTCAGAGGTTTGTGCTCTTCTGCTTCTCCAGGAAACTGATGAAGACACTAAAGGAGGGAAATAGTTGAGGAAAGGGGAACACACCAATGGAAGTGAAATGGAAGTGAAAGATAAAGATAATCGACTTTGCTTTTACTTTTTTGTTTTTTAGACAGCAGAACTTAGTGACCTATATAAAAATAGAAGTCTATAAGTATATATTTGCTTTGCTTCTTTGAAAAATTTTAACAGAGTACTTTTCAATTTTACTTTATAAACTATTTTTCAATCCATTCCCTCTCAGTCTACTAACTGGAATGGATGAAAAAGAGAACAACCAGGCAAAAGTTGGCACTGATGAAATTATATCACCAAATGTCTATAATGGTTTTGTAAAAGCTGTTCCCTGGCTTCCCTGACATCTTTTTTTTTTTTTTTTTGTGCATTTCCACATGTTATCAGGGAATTGGCAAAAGTGCATATCACATAATAAAAAGGCTTTGTTAATTAAAGACAGGCAACCTCTAATACAACTGGGGTAAGGCTGAGGATTTTTGTGGTCTGGATTCCAGGTGATAAACCTTTGCACTTGGCATAATTTTCATGATACCAAGCAACATATATTTGATGTTACAAACTCTCACCTCTTCTCAACCTCCACGTACCATCAATTTTGATAAGGATCATATTTCAAGCTTTAACAGTGTTAATCTTTAAACTTAGGGCTTTGACTGAAGTCTTCTGAAGTTTTGCATGGGGATTGTGATTTGACTAATGTGAATGTATGTGGCCAAGCCTGAGTTTCTTCCTTGGGCAGGTTTTGTTGGCATTGTCATGTGGTGTTTGTTGTTATATTTAATTTCCATACATGAAAGGATTTGGACTATTGCAATGACCTTAATATTAGTTCAGATATGGCAAGGGATGGCTCAGTGTCAAGTTGGTGAACAGTTGCTGAACTCAGTTCCTGAATTCTGATGCTATCTAGAGCAAGAAGTGCTGGATAGCTTTGGACAGTTAATTTAAAACTAATTTATTTTCTCCTTAAATGAAAAAACCTCATTTAATAATATAGGTCTGATTGCAAGACTCAGTGTAAGCTCTGAAACAGGAAAACTTTCTTATCTGTGCAATATAGTGAGTAATAGTGATCAGTTATAGCACTGCAGGAATTCAGACACTCCTGCATAGTATAAAAATAATGTATATTGTTTTAATGGCACTCAAAGTGAGGTTTTAATTTGAAAAGAACAAAACTCTCAACTGTTTGAGAGTTTTCCACCTGAGTAGTGGCCTTGCTTACCAGGACCTGTAGTGTTGTCAGCTGATTGCTCTGATCCACAGATGTGGCACCTGACTAATACTGACGTGCTGAAGAAAATGAGAAATCCTGTTAAGAATGTCCTTGTGCACACACACACACACACTGCCCCCAGTAATGCAAGTGTTAGAGATACCCTTACAGAATTTAACTTGGGTTCTAGAACTTCATTGATAAACTCTTCACATTACAATAGTAAGGTGTAGTAAGATGAAATATACTGAGAATAAAATTTTGTCGATTGGGAGGAGATGGGTGTGGAATCAGGCTGCAGCAGGGGCTCTGACACAGGGATGGCAACTGAACTTTCCCTTGCTGATGTCTCTGTCATAGCAGAGGGCAGGAGAAAGAGGCTCCAAGGGAAAAGGAAAATTACATTGGTGTCAGTCAAATTATAAGGAGAGGAGAGGAGAGGAGAGGAGAGGAGAGGAGAGAATAAATTTCAAGTTACAAAAAATAATTTTTGGCTGTGGCACAAGTAGCCACCAGGACACAAAGGATGAGGAGCTCAGTTAATTATTCCTGATCTGCCTTTCCAGGGTATTTCCACTGGCACTTTTGGGTGTTGCATAGGCCAAATTCCACTGTGACAACTTTACATCCTTGGACCCACTGCAGCTTTAGTGAATAATGTACCTGTCTTGAGCAATGTGCTGTTGTGGCTGTAACAGCAGCCACAGGGCTGTTTTTCCACTCATCTGGCTGAGCTTCAGCTCATGTGTAAGAAAGATATTGTTTTCCCTGTTCTCTACATATTTGATTTGCATATGACAAATGGCAAATCATGTACAGGTGGCAGTTCAGAAACAGAGAGATGTACTTCCATCCTTAGTATTTCTGGGAGGGTTTTTCATGTTTTAATTCATTTGGTCTCCAGCACTCCCTCTCTCTACCTGTCCTTAATGTGTGGAGGTTATTGATATTTCCCTTTCTGGCCTTATGGACAAAATTTTCGTGTTCTCAGTGATGTGCAGTTTCAAAGTCTCCTCTGGGCCACAGTGAAGAACGTGTGAAATGGGACCCATCTCTGCATGTATTTAAACATGCAGGTTGTTCACATAGACCCAGAACAGCTTCTGGCTGGCTCTGCTGTGGGTTTTGCCAGCCTACAGGACTGCCTGGCACAAGGAGCTGCTGCATCAGAAAGGACTTTTCAAAGCAGTAGCGTCAGAGGCGGGGTCATGGCCAGGACACCAGGTAATTGTGCAGGTTCACCGTGTTGCCTTGAGAGCTCCAACAAATTAGGAACAGTCTGCAAGCAGGAGTGGAAGGTAAAACCAGCACTGCCTGCCTTCACTCTGAGGTGACTGCACCTTGCAGGCAGAAAGCCAAACCCAGACACTGTGTCTCACTTAAGTCATTTGGTGTAGTCAGAGAGTGCATCATTAAACTGAGAACATCTGCTTGTTAGCATGGCAGGAGAAATAAGCCACAGTTACCTGAGAACTTCATAAAATGTGTTTCACAGGAAGACAGGAAAGGCCCAGTAAAGTTTCTTCTCTCCTGACAGAGCTTCCAGCAGCTCTGACACGTGAAGATATTTTATGTCCCATTCCTAATAAAGTTCCGGCAGTTCAACCTCCTTCCTAGATGCAACCTGAACCTGCAAATTTATCAGCCATGCAGCACCAAGGGGAAATAGTGTTATAGATCTTGTCATCTTTGTGACAGTTATCTAATAAAGCAGATTACCAAATATCTCAGGAAGGAAGGCTGATATGACTGACATCCACCAAGTTCCTCCAGTGTTTCTCCCTTTTATGCAGGAAGAGTTTGTGTTTAGCAGAAGATGCTGTAAGGAATGGTGTTCTCATAAAATGTGAGGCTAAATGTTGAGTAATGCATCTATAAACAGCAAGTAGTTAGTTAATATCTGGGATAACTACAATGAGGCAGGACAGTGATGTTTCACTAAATTGTTCAGAGAAACACTCAGCTCTGACTTTTCAAAAGCCTCTGAATGTATTTCAATTTGGCAAAATGTTTCCATTTGAAGTTAGAGCTCTTTTAAGGCACCTTTTGGAAAGGTTAATGTACGTATAAGTGGTCCAAATAATATACTCCACATGAATTCCCAGACTGATTTTTCTAATGTTCCTCATATGAAATTTTTATGAGAAACAAAGCAGTAAAGGGATGCTGCTGCCATAGGTCTACCACTGGCTGAAAAAGAAGCAGCAGCAGATTGGTGTGAATGGGTGTAAGGTCACAGAGGAGGTCTGTAGTGAGGCACTGCAGGGGTCTGTGCTGGAGATGACGAAGTCTTTGCTGTTATAAAGTTATCATGTTGATAAGGATGGGGAAGGGCTCTGTAGAAGGAGAGAAGGTTCTTACAGCAGCCCGTGGCTGGGCAGTAAACCAGCAGATGAATTTCAGTGTAGATAAATATACAGTGGTACACATAGGGAGATACAGCCCCAGTTTTGTTTTGCACATGAAATGTGCTGCTCTGGAACAAGCCCTTGGGGCTATCGTAGCTGCTTCCATCAGCACATCAGTGCTTGGCTGCACTCAGAAAAGCAAACCAGACCAGAAAACCTTGGTTCAGCTCCACTGAAATCCAGCACTGGTGTCCAGGACACTCATCTCAACAAGAGCACAGCAGAGCAAACAGGGTTGGAGAAAGGCAGCAAGCCTGATGGATTTTTTGGAGCAGTTTCCACGTAAGGAAGGACTGAGTAAACTCATGCTCTTCAGCTTGGAAATCAGGCCTGCTGGAGGGAGCAGCAATCTGGGGAACTCCTTGCCAAAGGATGCTATAAATGCAAAAACTTTACTTGTATTCAAGAGCAGATTGAACAAGTATATGCAAGGCAGAGCCTTTGGAGATTTGCACTTTGAAACATAACAAGCTCAGAAAATCACCTGAGCTGAAAATAGTGGAGAACAAGAATACATTTTGAGGTTTTTACAAAGCACAGGAAGGTTTTCTCATTACAATTAAACAGCGAAAAATGGCTATAAGGTGAACACAACATTCTCTCCTGAGGAAGTCTTTGCTTTTCTTTTAGTTTTGCTTCCAGCATTTTAAAAAATGTATCAATAAATAAATTACTTGTGTTGTGAGATACACTTTTCATTTTGGAAATGGGCAGAGCTCATTTCTTTTCTCCTTCAAAAGCCAAACATTGCCCAGGAGTTGAAAGGCATGAGGAAATCATTAGCAGCAAGGCAGAGAGCCTGTAAACCTGCAAGGCCTTCTGGAAGTGCAGCTTGGTAGCAGGGTACCTTTGTGTTTGAGAGGTGGAAATGAATGCTAGAAACTCCCCAAGCTGCCTGTGGGTGTCCAGGCTGCTGACCAGGACCTGCTTGAACCAGGAACTTTCTCACATCTCAGCCCTCCTTGAGCAGAGCACTCCTTCCTTTCCTCTGCACACCCCTTCTTTCACTGTGGCTACGTCAGGGTTCTCACCACCCTCACAGTAAGGAATTTCTTCCTTATGTCTAATCTACTGGATTTTAACACAGCTAGGCTTGCTCACAAGAAGTTGGGAAACCTCTTCCCTGCCAAGCTCATCTAATGCCTAGGTTTTTACAATCACAGCAATCTTGGGGCACTTTGCTTAGGATTCATTCCAGTGGGAAGCGGGTCTTTGGAAGCATTAATTAAATCAGAAGCAAAGATGATGTCTTTTACAGTCAAGTGTTTTGTACCATTAATGTAATTTTTTTCCTTTAGAAATTGGTTTCAAACCATGGAAGAGCAGTGTCTATCTCTACCCCATTTGGAACCATCACATGACCAGAAACATGTGTGAGAATAACTGACAGACCTGCTCCATATTTTTGGAGTGTGTGTGGCCCTCTGAGCCTGAATTTGAGGAAAAAAGATGAATTACAATGTCTGATCTGGCTAGATCAGCTGCACCACAGCTCCCTTGCATGACTTGGGTGCCTTGGTTTCCCCTCTTTAGCAGCATGATGAAACATTCTGTATTCAGCCTCCTGCCCTGTCAGTGCAGCCTGTGATCTGTTTGGGGGAATGGCTGCCTCAGTGTGTCCTTGTGCAGATGGCCTCACTCCTGACTGGGAACGTGGGGCACTGGATATAACATTATGTAAATACTGAAGTCACGAAAACATCTTTATTGCGTTCATGATTCTACCCCGGAGACTTCTTCTTTGGCTGAGATTTGATGAAAGCATTATCATCTGTCTTACACAGACCTCCAGAGCTTTACAGTAGCTGGATCTAGTAGGGAAATAAATTTTAGGAAAATAATAAATCCTGACACTGCAGCACCAATAGAGGCAAAAGCGTTGATGGTGTCTGTGGCTGAGAGCACAGCTGCAATTGCCTGCTGGTCGCGGTGTCCTGTCAGAGCTCTGTAAAATATCAGCGAGTTACCTGTGAGTCATGCCTGGCACTCAGAGCCCCAGTCCTGCCCCAAAGGATTGCCCCATCCCCTGTCAAGGGAAATACCTGGCTTCTGAGGTTACAAAGCGCAGTAATTCAGGAGGAAAGCTGAGCTCTCAAAAACTAAAGCTAATTTTCAGGCCTGGCTGTCATTCACCGAGGGCGCGTTCCCACACAAAGCCCGGCCAACAAAGGGAGCCTTGCACTGCGCACACCGCGTTGCCCTGCCTCCCCTCTCGGGGAAAAGATGCCCCTTTGTGCTGGAGATAAGTGAAGAAGGAGGGTTTGCAGGACAACAGAAAGCTATACCAGGGACATCTCGACTGTAATTAAATCCTTTATTCACGTTGGCTCCCGGTGTGGGCCGCATTAGGAGCCCAATGGCACATATTGCGGAACGGTACAGAAAATATTGAAACAAATCTGCTGAATCCAGGGAGCTTGGGCTGATTTCTTTCCCATACGGTAAATGAACCAACATTGTGGCTGAGGTTAAAGGAAGGTCGGCTTAACTCGCTGGGATTGCAGCTGGAGAAGTTTTCTTTAGCTGAGCCTGGAAACATCTCCCTGACCTAAAACCCCGTGGTTTCAGTGTGTAAAATGATGTTCTCGGCCGCATGCTGAGCACCTTGGGGTATAAGGGGTTCCCTGCCAAGGAGTTTGCCTCATGTCCCAGGGAAGAGGCTGAAGGTTTCGTGCATGTCCTGCCTCAGTTCTAACTTGGTGCCAAGTTACTGTCACGTGAATTCTCCAAACCAGGGTTTCAACATCTCTTTAGAGCATCTCCTTTAGCCTGCAGTGCGCTGGAGGCCACGGCGGGGTCCAGGTGAGCTCCGTGGCTTTGGTTGTGAAAACAAATATCTTGAGAGTTCCCTCCTGGTCTTTGGATCTCTGGCTCCAGTAGTAATTAAAGATCAGTTTTCCTGTGGAGTTAGAGGTTTACTCTGGGAGGGGCTGTGGCTTTGGGTGAACAGTAGGTTCTCTTTCTACCTATTCTAAATTGCCTTTAATTACAACACTCACTAAGTAGCCAGCAACAGTGAAATCCCCAGGAGTTCCAAATAGCTGCCATGTGTCTTTTTCTCACACTTGCAGAGATTTAGGACGTCTGCCAAAGTCATACAGCAATAAGGGAGCTTAAATATATTAAATTAAATAATATGCCATCAAAGCTTAGAGTGCCCTCTCCTCCAGTCCTGCTGTTTTATCTACTCTTCTCCCTCTCCTTACTCACTCTGCCTCCATGCTCTGTTGTTGGTAGTTGTCCGTTCTTTATTTTCTCTCTCACATTTCCTTTCGTCCCCTTCTTTTGGGGGGAGAAATAGGCAAACTGAGGGAGCCCAGCCTGCTACCTTTGCAAAGTTCTTTGCTGTGGCTGTGTCTTTTCACACAGAAATATGCATTCCTTAGTTTTATTTCACTGTGCCTTTCCCATTTCTTCCTTAACTCTTCTCCATCCCATCTTCATTTCCCATTCTTCACTCCTGCATGTTTTGTGTCGCCCTCCCTGCTTTTGCTGGCTACATCCAGTGCAGGTAAGAGTGTGGCTGCTGGGTTTGCACACCCATTTCCCCGAGCCACCCATCTGCAACCCCTGTGAGTGTTTCTGTGTGTGCTCATCTGTAACTGATTGGCCCCGATTTCTGGGCCGCAGTGCTGCGGGTACTCCCATCCCCGCTTTGTTCTGTGCAATTAACATGATTACATGGGCAGTTGTGCTAATTGTGCCGTGTACAGATGACTCATTAGTTCTGCAATTACGCGTTTTCCTGAAGAGTTGCTGTGGAGGGGGGCCTGATAATAGTTTGGCAGTCTGAAATTTGACCTTTGCTTGTTTATCATTTCACCGTGAGTAACTCGAAGGCCAAGTGCTTCTTTTTAGCACTAAAAATGAAACATTTTTTTGCTCAGCCTGAGACGCCGGCCATGGATAATGGTTCCAGCTGTCCTGCAGAGCAGCTCCATGTGAGCACACAGATAAGAGTGCTGGATGTGGCCCCAGTTTGGAATGATGTGTGCCTTGCTCGGAGCACTTGAGTTGTCCCACTGAAGTCAGTGGAGTTATTTCTGTTCTTGAGGAACAGGAGTGACTTAAGTACCTTCCTGAATGTGGCACCTAAGGGGGCTGACAGATTTTCTTCCTCAAGTAGTGGCCTTTCTTACACTACAGCTGTTGCTGGATGTGAAATCTCACTTTTTCTAACATGTCCTGGGAGGAGCAGATTAGGAGGTGTCGAGTTTACNTTTTCCCAAATCACCTGCCTGCCTGCATCTCCCAGCTCTTGTAGGAAACCAGGAAGGGGGAATTAGTCAGGTTATACTGACAGTGAAAGGGAAAATAGATCTGCTCAAAGATGCTGCTTGATCAAAAAGATGCAGTGATAAGATAGGAGACTTATAAGTCTGGAGAGGTGATGCAGACACCTGTGGCCAGATGGGAAGAGAGTTAATATCCCACTTAATGCAAATGTCTGGGGCTCAGCTGATAAGTAGGGAAAACAGAAGACAACTGTGTGCTGTGATATTCCAGCAAAACTGGGCTATAATGGTATTAAGGCTCTTGAGCCAGTCTTGTCCTGAGTGTGATTTCAGAGTTGAGTCAGACAGAGGAGCTCTGGTAAAAAGGTAGAAAATCAAGTTTGTATAAATTGTACTGGATTGAAGAAAAACAACAACCCTGTGTAATTTTTCAATACTTTTCTTTGCCCTGATCTGAAAAGGAGAGGTGGGAACATGATGAAGACTCATTTCAAGCCAATTTTCAGGTTTTATGAGAGCTCAGCACTAAGGGAAGGTTGATGCTTCCTCAGAGCCAGAGTTGGTGGCATTGTCAGAACACTGTGTGCAAAGTTTACAGGCTTGACAATTCCCAGGCAGGGTCATTTGGAAGATTTTGGAAGGTTTGTCTGCTTACTTGAGCATACACAGTGATTTGAGGTTGGCTTCAGCTATAGATTTCAAGCTCTCTCTTGTGATAAAGGGTCAATATATGAGTGGCACAGCACTGTGATTTAAAAAATTACTTTCAATTTTTGGTTTTCTTCCTGTTTTTGAAAGTTAAAGGTCACACTTAAGGACCCCAAAGAGCTGCCTACACTGTGTTCCTTAATGTTACCATGTCTTTTCACACATACATGTGTATTTATATGTATGTTAAATAATGTTTAAGGTTTTTATTCAGATAAACCTAAGCTATTCCATGCCGCAGAATGAAAATTAAGATATTTTAACATTATCAGAATCCCCTGCCATTCATACTGTGGACCAAAATTTCATTACCATGGAATGTTTTGAAATAGAGTGAATTTCATCTCCTGCTGGAAATACTTCTAAGGTTTTCCAACCCACTTTTATTAACTTATATCCATTAAAAAATGATCATGCTACACATTCCCATGTTATAAAGCTTGCAGCAACTGGCAGCAATGAGGTATTAACCCAGAATATGACTAAATGAAGGGAATGGAAGAAAAACAGAAACTTGAAAATAATTTGCACAAAGGAAATTTTTGGCAAACCAATCCCAGATTTATTTTTGAGTGATGGGTTGTTTGTTTTACTGTTATTTGTTTGAATATTAGCAGCAGATAGGAACCTGGATCAGAGTCTTCAGCAAGGTCCTCTTGTGATTGCTGCTCCACACCAGCCATGGAATACTTCAAGCATGATCCCACTTAAAAAGTTAGGGGAGAAAACTTCTGCAATCCAGAGAAATTAGGGTGTCAGCAATCACTGGCAATTATGTTAAGTGAGATATTACAGTATTTTTCCCACTGGCCTCTCTTCCAATTGCCAGAGAAACATCAGCAATAGCTTTACAGGATGGTTTAGAAGTGAAAAGGATAAGCTGTGAACATATTTAAGAGAATGTTTTTGACTATTTCTCAATTTCTAATAGTCATTCCTAGAAGTGCCTATTAGTATTTCTTAAGCTGCAGAAAGGCCTCTCCATCTTCAGTGGGTTGTACTCACACAGGGAAAGTACAATGAAACTTTATATCTCCATCTGTGCAAAGATGATTGGTGACCCATTGACCTCAGTTTTCCATTTCTCGTCTGCTAGTGTTTGTGTCCAATTTGGGTTTTGTATTTGGACCAGGAAAAATGATTTTTAGCAAATTCTCCCTATCCTCTGGGAAGATGATTCCCCCATAATTTCTCCATGTACATCCAACTGGAATGATTTTCTAATGCTTCTAGGTTTTCTTTATTAGAATTTCTGAACAACAAGTTAATCTGTTTTTATGAACCCCTTGCAATTCCCTGCGTACAAACGTGAGCGATCAGGAGCTGATCCCACAGGTCCTCTCTTGCTTCTCTCATTACTTCTTGGCTTTAAGAGTCTTTCCTGTCTTCAGAGACTTTTCTCCATCAGTTTGACTCTGTCTCTCAGTGAGTTTTGACCAGAAATATTGGCAGAGGGACGTTCGGAGTAGCTCCAAAACTAGGCACTAGCTCTGTATGATACCTGAGCTCTTCCCAGGGCCACGCCTACCTTGCTGCACCTCTTTAATAAAAGGTGTGATGGCCCCCTAAGCTGCTGAGCAGACCCCTCAGCTCCCCAAAATCCTTTGCTATTCCCGATTCCTGACCTTTTTGCCCAGCCAATATCCCCTCTGTGCAACGACTGATTCATCTGCTGAGAGCAGGGCAAGGCGCTTTGCGAAAGGAAAAGTCGTTGCCTTGCATCCGGCATGAGCCTGCGTGCGGATCACAAGGCACTGAGACGTGTCCATGGCAGACATATCTCCCTTCCCATCTTCATCCCCGTGGATATGTGCTGATCATTTGGTTGCTGCAGCCCTGACTTTTTGGCTGCCCTGGTATCAAGTGACAAAAGGCACACATTAGCGTGATCCCAGATTGTGTCTATCAGCCGAGGTCACGCACGATAAGCCGCCAGCTATCCGCTCCGCCCGGGCACGGTACGCTGGACATTAATGAAACGGGATTCAGCACATGGATTCGGGGTGCCAAGGTGCCTGGGCTGAGTCAGGCAAAATGCACTGGCCAGGGCAAAACGCATTACGGCAGCTCCCAAATATTTTCAGAATCCGAGACGTGGGGTTTAATAAATTAGAGGATAACCAGATAATCGATTTCTGGCACGCCGGAGAAGAGATCCAAGTGCCTAAAGGCATCGGTATTTAACCAAGGGAATACTTGGTTTTTTTGTGGGTGAAAAGCTTGATTTGTAGCAACCAAAAGCTGAGTATTTTCTGGATCATAAAAAGCTGCTTTCTAATCTAGAACCATGTAAAATAATTTTTATTTTTATTTCAGTTAACTAAAACCAAAAGCAAGCTTATATCCTCTTTATTTCTTTTCCAGTTCTTGCAAAGAAATCAATTTATTTTTCTGCTTTTAGATGAACAGCAAGCATGGTTAGGGAAAAATAAATTTTTGCCAGGAAATGTCATCTTTACTGTGGAAATGTTTAAGTTTCTCCATGAAAATGGAATTTCCCTTCAGAAGTAATTTAGCAAATAAAAGTGATGGGTTTGTCCAGTGGCTGGAATTGTAGCACCTTCCATGTGAAAAGGTTTTTGGCATTAAGCCTCCACCACAGAAAGCTGAACAGAGCCCCAAGTAAAACTCACACTTGTTCCTGACATGAAACCAACTTCCCAGTTCAAGGAAGGTTTAAGTGCCTGTTCATATCAGTGTCATGAATTCTTTGGGGATTAATAATTTTTGTAGCAATTGCAAAAGAAAGGAAATTTTTTAAAAGAAATAGTCTCTATCCTCATTGCTGACAAACATAGAGGTGAGAATGTGCTAGGATTCTCCGTGGGACATCAGTACTAGGAGGATGTACACTTCAATATCCTTCCTCTACCAGTTATTAATTCCTTTACAGCTGGCCCTAAAAGCTCCAGATACTAACATACAAATGATCCTTATCCCCTAAAACCCTGGCACAATTCAAGGCAGAAAAATAACAGGGAGGAAAAATTTTTTAAAAAAGGTTTGCTGTTATCGGTGTGTTGGAGGGAGAGGAAGCAGAGCACCAAAATTTGGCTGGCTTGTCCTGAAGGCAGAACTGACTACAGGACTTGGTGCCACCTTACCCTAATGTCACACTCTTTGTGCTTGACCCTGGATTTTCACCTTTCTCCTTCACCTTCCTTAGGGATTGGCCTGAAAATCTACAACACACTTTGGATTTGGTTTTTTCTGCACTTATAAACACACCACCTACCCCTGTTTTGCTGTCAGTCCCAGTTCTCTTTGCCTTCCTGTGTCCTTCAGAGGAAAACTGAGCCAGCCAAGGGCAGGAGCATTTTGGATGTTTCCAAACTAAAAAGCTGTCCTGAAACCAAGCACTCTTCTGATAGCAATGTAATCTGCACATCCTGATGGATTTACTCCTTGCCCCTTCCCCTGGCCTGTCCAGATGTCCCTCCTTGCTGCCCTAAATGAAGGTTATTACTCCCACGCTGACATCAGCCATTAATTGAAGTGCAGCTTTTCAAGCTGGAGGGAGGAGGAGATAGGGGAGGAGGGCAATAAAACCATAGCTCATTGTGTTAAAGCAGGGTAACATCTCGCTGAGAATCAGGTGTGAGCTGGATGAATTGAATAATAGGCTCCAGTTAGCACTTTGTGAGCACTCTGCTCAATCAAATTAAGACGGGAGGCAGGCAGTCAGCACTGCACATTCATCTCCCACAGACGCCCCAGAAGATCTAGGATGGAGGCTTGTGTGCAGAGTTACTGCCACAAACTCTTCAATCCAAACTGAAAGCAGTTCCATAAGCAGGAAGATTTTTCAAAAAAAAAATCAAAGCAAAGCAGTAAGATTTCCTTCTGAAGCTGATTAACTGTTGGAGAAAAAAAATTCTGGGTTTTTTGCCTCCAAAATCTCATCTACACTTTTCGAATTACGGGTGTTTTCTTAAAAAAAAAAAAAAAAAAAAAAAAAAAAAAAAAAAAAAAAAAAAAAAAAAAAAGTAGTGTTTCCTGAGTCTTTGGCATTCTTTTCATTCAGGAAATTCAGTGGGAACTTCAGCATTCACATAGAAATAGATGGGCATAAACACACAGTAACTGACATTTTTCCACCCCAAACCACAAAGATGTTATCACTTTTAACCACTTTGGACCAAATTTCAAGTGCTGCTGCTGCTGTTGTAGAAAGAGTGAGACCCCCTTAACGTGAAATGACCTCTGCCATAATTCTATCAAAATACCAACCTGGGAATGCAGGGCTCAGTACAGCTACTTGGGTGAGAATTTCCTTGCTGGAAGTTGTTAGCCTGGACTTTCAGAAGGGAATGGTGCTCTTGTTATGCCTGTAAGACAGGCGAGCCTTTTGGAGCCTGGCAGCCACAGCAAGCAGCAAGAGCTGTGTGGTCCAGCCAAGGAGTCCAGGAGCCCCCTGGAGCTTAGCAGCTCCACAGGGCACGTGGAGCAAGTGGACCCTGACTCTGCCAAGCCTTTTTGATGTTAGGCTTTTAAAGCAGCCACAATGTATTCCAGTTCAGCATTTCAGTCCTTAAAATTTTATGAACATAAAGCTTGAAGGAGGGAAGCTTTAAACTGGCTGAGGTCTCAGCTACTTTACCATTATAATCATAAAATCTTCCATGGTGTAGTTCAGGCTGTGTAGCCCTCACTGATGAGGAGAGCTCCCAAAGTCCAGAGCACTGGCTTGACCCTTCTTAATGACTTCAGCTGTTCTGTGTTTTCTGCCTTCTTTGTCCACATTTGTGCTCCATGATTTCATGTGAGAATCTGCTTCTGTGTGAGAACAAACTTAACTCTGACCCACACTCACAAACTCTACAATTTTACTGCTGGAATCGGGTTTCTGTGCTTGCTTAAAATAAGTATGAATATGCTGATATTTTGGGAATATTGCAAAGAAAGGAATTTCAATAAGGGTTTTGGCAAGCTGGAGTTATGCTTCATGGGTGCAGTAAAAAGGGCAAAGAGTTTCTGTAGGTCTCTGAATGTCTCATTTCTGGCCCAGAAGATTATTTCAGCACTGTTGCTAGTTCTTGCTTTAAAAAGGACTTGGTCATCCTTTCCCATCTAATATTTAAATGCAATTAAGGAAAAAAAGGGAAAGCAGCACCTCCCCTGTTCTGCCTCTCCACCATCAGAAATAAATCAGGTACCTCATGAGGCTCTGCAGGTCCCTGGTGGTGTGTGTGAACCCAGGCTCTGTGTTAGGTTTACTCATCTGTAAATGCATGATACTGCTGTTACCCACTGATAAAAATCCCATAGAGAGTGCTAAATCTTTGCCTAGTGCTTTGACCCCTCAGATCTTCACATGCTGTCCAGAGGAAGCCACCTTTCAGAGGAAAAAAAATGCCCTGCATGATGGTGATGAGTTTTAAAGTGTCAAGTAATCGTTCCCAGATTGCCACAGGAGCAGCATCCTGCAGCAGGGACTAAGTTCTGTAATTTTTATTTCTGCCTAGCACTGTGTATAGCACCGAGCTGCCCAGGAAGCAGAGTTTCTGCTTAGTGAAAAATAAACTATTATCAGCAGAAGTTGTCTGGCTGTTCACGGGTCAGGAGTACAGGAGACAAGAGGTCAGAAATAGTTCATATTTCTTTTGTGCTGGAACTGAGCAGGCACATTAATTGTCCTCTGCCTGAGGCTTCTGGCCAGGGGCTGTGGGATTTGCACACATTGTCACTGGGGCACTAATTGGGTGATCATTTGAGCACTGCAGCCCTACCAAGTGATGCAAAGCTGCTGAGCTGCCCTGCCAGTGCTGATCCTCATGTCTGAGCTGCTGTCAGCTGCAAGTACTTATGTCAGGTGGCAGCCAAAACCTCTCTCTTCTTTGGAAATCCAGGCTCTGTTTTGTCCTTTGTTTGCCCCCTCGTCCCTCCCCCCAGCACTGCACTGCATTTCACACCAACAGAATCAAGTCATAAGTGGCAAAGAATAAAAATAGAGGTGGAGTGTGCATCTGCTATACAACTGGGGTAAGTGTGAATCTTAACTTTATTCTGAATTTCATACCATTGGTATGGAAACAGGAGAGAATAATGTATGTACTCTTCCAAAAATATAGAAATTGGGAAACATGGCTTGCTCTCTTATACAAACACCCCTTTATAGCAGCAATGCCCAAGCACTCCAGCTCCTGGTAATGAAATCCAGTCATCCAGCATTAACTTGGCACCTCAATACTTGTATTTTACAGCCTCACTAGTCCTTGTCCCTTCAGGTGCATCCACTCCCACAGTCATACATGTGCCCACTGCCCCTCTCACACAGGATCTTCCAGTCAGGCTGTTAAAACCTCACACACCTCATCACACACTATAGCAATTCTCCCAAATCCTGCTCCTTTTCCCAGCACTGCAGGTACACATTCCCAGAGATGGACCTGCCACACCAGCCAGGGCTGCCCTTGGCCCCCTTCACAACTGCTTTGCTCATTGTTTGTAATTCTTTGGTGCACTTACCCAGTGCACAAATTATCTCAAGTGGCAACTTCTGCAAAACAGATCTCGAAGCAGGAATTTGGTTCAAGTTAATTGCAAAAGTGGAAGACTATGACGTAATTTCTGTCTCTGAGGACAACTCTTACACACAACTGTACCTGTACTTACCTGAGAGTACACTTTCTCTCCTTGAGTATTAGGACTCTTTTTTTTTTTCCTCAAAATCTTGGCCAATGCAAAAGGGAATTTCCTTCTCTGTTTGCTAAGGGTATACCAGTGTGCCAAGAGGACTGTGTTCAAGAAATGGGACTTTTCTCCAAGGAGATCTGTCTAGTTTTATTTTCTGCAAGCTGCCAATGCCCTGGCAGTACAGTGTTAATATCCACCAGCCTCTCTCACTAATACATCTTAGGGAAACCGTACTTGATTTACAATTGTATTTTTAAAAAATGTTTTGAAGCAAGCCCCTGACACTCGCAAGCTTCATCCCTGGCACCCATTTCTTATGCTCAGAGGTCTATTGCATGGGCAGCTGCAGTGACAGAAAAGGTGCCTGTCAGCTCTAATGCAAAGTGGGAAAAATTCTAGGCTAGATTTTGCTCGGTGAAGCATGCAAGCAGTTTCCACACACATCCCTGGACATCTGGTTTCTAAACTGCATCCTGTCTTGTGCCACCCCTCCAATATTTGGCTTCGCCCTTTTCAAATGGAGACGATTCAAAACCCACCTGGCCACATTCCTGTGTCACCTGCTTTAGGTGACCCTGGGTTGGCAGGGGAGTTGGTCTTGGTCTCCAGAGGTCCCTTCCAACACTAACAATTCTGTGGTTCTGTGAAATCCATGGGAAAATTCCTGGAGATTTCAGCGACTATGTTAAACCCTTGAACAAACTTTGGGAAATGTTTGCTGCTTCTAGTGAAGGCACATCTCTCAATTTCAGAGACTGGTTTTGGATTAAGATATTTTTGGAGATAAAAGTGTCAGAATTGAGAACTCTCTACTGGGCTGACTTGGCTGCTTTAAGCTGAAGTTATTAATTTGAAGCAATAGGATCAGTGTAGGAATATCTTAAAGGAATGTGGTCATCAGGTCTGAATGACACAAGTACAGACCAACCACTGTTTTGAAGTTCTAGGTCTGCACCTTTGGGGTCAGACCACCACCAGTATCAGTCTGACTGTGCCCTTCTGTTGCCACAGTTGTGCTGATTAGTGTTAAATGAAATTCAAGTTTTTTTACCTCCGAAGGCCTATGTGGCTAAACAATAAACAGCTTTCCAGCAGGAAGTGAAACCTCCCCTCTGTTATGCTGGAAACACTCTCTGGGAAAATGTTTTAATCTTCTGTGATAGTCCCTTGTAGCATCTTCCAGCTGGCCTGTCAGGGGGTTGCTGAGACAGAGGTTACATCTAAATAGTCATCAAAGGTCTTATTTTCTATTAATTTTCCACTTGAATCATTTTTGGAAAAAAAAAATTGAATATGAACAAAGTTTTCCAGGGTCATGTAGAAAGGTGGTGACAGAGACTTTGATGGAAGCTGTACATTATTGCTCCCTGACTGCTCTGAGAGATTTGTGTGACCACAGCCAGTAGCCCTGGAGTGATGCCCTTGCTTGTGATTTCAAAGCATGCATCTTATGGCTGTCTTACTGGAAGTATTTTATTTTACTGTTGCAAGGCAGTATTTGGATAAATCCCACTAAAAAAAAGGTGCTATTTTCTACTGTGGTGATTTAAACATATCAGTCACTTGTCCTGAGTTCCCACTGGTTCCAGTGTTGTGATATGTGGGTAGATCAGCAGGTGCAGAGCAAGAGCAGTTACAAAATGGATAAAACAATCTTTGAAATCAGACAAAAATCTAAAATACCTTACTGCTTGGTTTTAAGTAAGAGTTTAAAAGTGAGTAAGAGTTTTAAGTTACTCACTTAAGTGAGTAACTCTTTTAAGTAAGAGTTTAAAAGTGAGTACTGTGAGTGGTAGGAGAAAAAATAACAAAAATAAAAAGAATTAGGAAGGTTAGTTATTGAAAAAAAAAAAAAAAACCCAACCAACTAAATCATTAAAATAGAAGGCTTAATGTTGGAAAGAAATCTGCTAAGACCTTGTAGTTAAATGGTTCATTTCCTGTTCCATTTAAACCTTCCTCCCTCAAGGGTAACCGGCATTTGCAAAGTTCTGCCCTAGAGGGATGTTCAGGTAGTAAAGGAGAAAGGATCCAGAGGCAGGTGGAGAAAAGGGTTTCAGGAGAATCCTCCAAAGCTGCTTTGCTCATTTACACATTCAAAAAGGTGGTTGGTTACTTTGCATTCACAACTCTGTGCATGCACATAGAAAATACTGTATCAGAAAATATTTAGAACTGTTAAGAGTTTAGAAATTTGTTAGGCTAAATTTTATTGCCAAAAAAATATTCTATTTGGCTCCAGAAGTTAAAAGAGCATCGTGCTGGTGCATTCTGTCTTCAGGGTCTGAAGGGATGGCAACACACAGCTCTTTGCTGCTCCTGAGACTGAGGTTAGATATCTATTTTAAAAACATTTGTTGCTCTTACACAGCCCTTCTTGTGTGGCATCTGATTCCAAAGCATTTACCTGAGTAGATTATTGCTGTTATTCCAGAGCAAATCCAGGGATGGGGGGCCATGTAGCTAAGGCAGATCCAAGAATACAAGAGGCTGCAATACACATGAGCATAAAAGAGCAAGTTCTACTTTACATCCCTTAGCCATCATGAAGGCCTCTCATTATGAACAAAAACTGGGTCTTTCATCACCAAAAGCAGCACTGCTCACCAATGAGCCATTCATTATCCCATGTTAATGGTGTGGGTTGATCCATACTTTTTCCTTGTAGTGTTGTCCGGATCATTAATGAGATTTAAGGAGCTCAAGCTGAAGTAAAATCAATGAGGTGTTATTGTCTAAAAGCAGCTAAAACCTGCATGTGAGTTCCTTCATTAGGCATTAGAAGTCAACTCCTGGGCTTAAGCAGCCTTCTTGGATCCCATGGATCAGTACCAGCAGCTTTCACATGTTGGTTGCCCTGTGTCCTGGTCAGCTGAAACTCTCAGTTGTGCCAGTGTTCCCCAGAGCCCTCCCAGAGGTATTGATGGCTATGGATGGGAACAGGGATGTCCCTGCAGGGGCCTGGCTCCACAGCCCAGAGCGGGCTTTGGCTTGGGGACATTGGCACAAACCTCCTGCACCAGTCACCCAGCTCCAAGGAGGGACTGTTCAACAGAGCACACTGAATTTCTCAGAGCTCCTGGATTCTCCAGTGTGTCAGAAAACAAACCTTGAGGCCTCTTATGTGAGCAATCATTGTGTCTATGGAATGCGAAACATTTCCAATTTGTGAAAGGCGAGCTCGGCTGCCTATACTGTACAAACACACACAAACAGCATGTGGAAATAATAAATGTGTTTATGGTGGAGATCTGTGCTTTCTTTATTATTTTAGGATTTTGTCTGGATTTGAAACAATTGTTAAGAGCATTAGCTTCAGTCTTTCATTACTGATATACTCATAATATTGACTTCACCTACTAAGGCAGCTGTACTCCTTCTCAGCACATATTCCATTATTTTTAAACATACCAGTTGTTCATACACAAATATGCAATATTTAGGAAGTTTAATGGCCAAACTGACATTAAGTAGTGCTCTCCAATACCCTCCAGTTCTTTTAACCTTTGACTGTGGAATTCAAATTTTGATTCACAGAAATTCATACACTGGAATTCAGGAGAGGGCAAATTGTCTGGTTTGTAAACTTCTTAGTCCTCCTCTTAGTTTCTGAGGCAATACTTCCAGTTTTGCAGTTTAGGTTCATATTTAGTGTAGCTCCAAAGGTGCATTTTTAATGCCCTGGATGTCTCCTGTACCTGGTGGGAGTGGGGTTGTACAAGATGCTGCAGCTGAACAGGAGGTGCATTGCCCATGCCCTTCACTCATGAAAAGGTTTTTTTTTTGTTGGTTTTTTTTTTTTTGTCTCATAATTGTTACTCTGTTTTTATATGGCATGGTTATATTGTATTTGTATTTCAGATTAACTCATCATAGTTTGTCAGTGAAGGAAAAGAATCAGTTTCATGCCCAGCAACAATAATTGCCTATTCCATAAAATGCTTCAACAACATTGTTAATGTGGAGACCTTTATGAAATGTCAGGGTTTCTGTGATGAAAAACCTATGGATTTTTTCCAACTGCTGGAGATTTTTCACTCAGGCAGTTGGGAACAATGTGGGCTTTTAGACACAAAATCACCCTTGGTCTGTGCAGAGTGTAACAGCCTCCTTCCATTTCCTTCCAAACTGGCCTGGGTGGTGGGATATGGGAAGAGCAGAGATATGATCCTGGGTTTCCTACAGGAATGTGTACGAAATAGATGTGGCAGTGGAACCACAAGGTGTTTAAAAAGTACCATGAAGGATCCATGGAAGGTATAAATCCAAAGTACACCTTCTATAATCCTCGAATACTGTATTCACTTCAAATTTCTACCTTTGGTACTTGGAGAGCCTTGAGGACACTCAGGGCTCTTAACTGAGCACAGCTTCCCATCCACACACTAATCATCCATTACAGAAACTCCATACAAGGACTGGGGAGAAGGATGAAGCCCATTTTTAGGATGGGTTTATTTTTATCTTTTTTTTGGGAAGAGTTTATTATCCCATTTTTTTATACCTTCCACCAATGAAAGCTCAGAATGACTGAAATAGTACAGTCTGTTGGAGTGGATTCTTCCCCAGGAGACTGATTTTATTTTATTATTACTGAAGAGAGAAGGAATTTATTAAGCCTCAAAAAGTGGAGGAACTGGAACTTTCCTGCCAAGGTAGACATATTCCCAAGCTGCTCCAACCCCTCCTGAGAAGCTCTTTTACTGGCTTTCCCGTGTAGGGGAGAGACACAATTTTGTCCATATTATCAGCTGACAAATAAAACAACCAAATTCAGACAGGGGGAGGAGAGGGAAAAATTGCTCAAAAATATATTTAAAGACATGAGCTTTCCTGTAGAGAAGTTTGTTTGGTGAGAAATGGATCTCTTGCCACAGGCTCCAATTTAAACTGGCTGACCTAGAAGGAAGAAAGTGCCTGGGAAAGAATGAAAAGCAAATAAATAAAAAGCAAGAAGCAAATAAAAAATAGGTTTTCTCTTTCCCGCTTTTCAAAGCCCTGTGGGTAGGATGGGACTTCTGTGTCCTACCTCTCAGGGAGCCAACAGCTTTATGTTTGTGCATAGCATGGACACAACAGGAATCTATCACACAGAGTGTGTGTTCTTTGTTCCTTGCTGATGCACGCTAATGACAGAAAAGTTAATTAAATCAGGCAGTTGGTGTTTGCCACTGGTTCAGAGAATGGAATTCTCCAAGGTTTGGTGGCCCTCGAGCAGATGGCATCCCTCCAGCTGGGCTTCCAGCCTCTCTCACAGCTACAGCTCACTGCTGAATTTCTACTCTTGCTCTCCAGATTCCCACTACCCAAGTGTTTATCCTTCTCCTCCTCCTCTTTCTTTTCCTCCCCTTCCCACTCCCCCTACTCCTGATCACTCCAGCTCTTACACTTGTCTCCCACAGTTCCTGCTGAAACAACATTCAGCTGTAGTGGTGCTGATGGTTATGATGAAGGCAGAGCAAGATAAGCCAAGGCTGAGTGAAATATCCCCTCTTTGTAACACACAGGGTTGAGAATTTGTTTGGCTTATAAAATGGGACAGTCTTGACCTTAAAGCAAACCAGAAGTTTCTTCCAGATTTGAAATACCTCAGAATTAAGGAATTTCCTCTTTCCTTGCTATCTAGATCTTCTGTTTAGTCAAAAGCCCTTAAGAGACTGTTCAGTCATGCTAAGATCTCATGAATTTTAAAATTTTGTGTCTGTCAGAGCAGATGGGCACTGGCAATGCTTGGCACTGCAGTCAAGAGCTTGGCAGGCATTACCACACCTGCACTGTCTTTAAACTGCCTTTCTTGGGTGTGGTGACACAGGAATTGAGATCTGGGGAGAGGTTCACTGGGAGGTGCAGGGTTTTTCGTCCAAGTGCCACTAACCCACTGACAGAGAGCCACAGTGGCATGGCCACCTCTGAGCAAGCTGGATCAGGGATGTCTGTCTGATACACAGTCGTGCCTTTAAGCTGCAGGGCTGTGCAGAGTTCACAGAGGCACAGCTGAATGGAAAGGGTGACTAGCATCCTCCCCGCTGGGCCACCTCTTTTCCATCTGTGCAGTGAGGGGAGAGCTACTGAGGCAGTAACAAACACTGTGACAGATGTGGCAGTGACAGCACACAGAGGGGAACAGGAGTTCTGTGTCCCTTCAGCTACTCACTTTTCAGCCAGGAGGAACCCGCTTATGTACGGGAAGCTCGTAGAAGTTGGGAACTCAGTTCTTTTATTTGAAGATCCATAAATGATTCCATAATCAGTTTTGTTTGTCTGGATGAGCAGAAGGGAGAGATCATGAGCAAGGGGATGTAGGCTGTAACCATGACTGGCTGTGACTTCAGGAGGTGCCACAAGGCCAATGGTGACGTTAAACTACAAGGCAGAGGGGAAGAAGAGAAGTACCCAGATTTGCCTTCCCTCCCTGGGTTGCTGTTACACCAGGTTTGTGAGGTGTCACCTCTTTGAAGGACTGACTTGTGCACTCAAGCACAGAGAAAATTTTTCCTCCAGTCCTCTTTATTAGAAAGTTTTGGTTCTCTGCCCAGTGGTTATAACTGTGCCGTATTAAAACAGAAACAAAAGGGAGTTGATATCAATTATTGCTTGAGGCTTCAGTGACCCTTCACCTCCCTACAACTGAGCAGTGGCTAATACATAGAAGTTTGGAAGGTAGGCAGCCTTCTAGCAGAATAATACATGGGACTATGTTCAGGAAGGTGGTGCAGAAGCATATATGTATTCTACCTTGTGGTTGAGATGGGAAACAAAATTGCAAAATCTTCTCAGCTCCAGATTTTTTTTTTTAATCCTCTCTGCAGCCTCAAGCCAGAAAAATATTTTTCCCTTCCAGAAGCGATGTGAAATAAAGGAGGGGAGATAAAAAGCCACACTCTCAGTCTCTTATTTGCAAAAATACTTGAAAATTACCAGAAGAGTGACTAAAAGTCAAAATAACTTGAAGGGAGAAGTCTTGACAATTATGTGAAAGGAAATTCAAATGGTCAGGGAACACTGATTTTTCAAGGACACTGATATCCTGACAGAAGCAGGAGCTTCACCCCAGGATATGCTGGGTGGTACAGTAGAAGAGAATAAGTTTGCACATGGAAGATTCTGTGATCCAGCAGATCACCAGATGGCAAAATAGTGTTGAGCTTTTGTAATTGAACCTGTTCATTGTCTAAAAAGCCTTTAACTTTTCAGCTACTGCAAAACAATCCAAGCAGTATTTTTGTTTGCTGGGAGAAGGTAAGAGGTTGCTGTAATTCTTCATTCATTTTTAGAAGATATCACTAAAGTAGTGACAGGGCCAAACTGGAGTTTCATATCTTCCCTACTCCCAAAATGAAGGGTGGTTTTGTTTCAGCATGTCTGCCCAGATTTGAACTGGTTTAGAACCCACAAATTTTAATAATAATAACTTTAATAATATTTTAATATTATTAAAGTAGTAATAATATAAAATATTTATTTGAATAATATTTGGGGGGGGATTTTACTACTGCTACTACTACTGCTACTACTACTACTACTACTACTACTACTACTACTACTACTACTACTACTACTACTACTACTAAACATCCAGGGGCTTCTTTTTGGTTGCTTTTTGGATTCTGTCCAAAATGGCAGAACCCTTGCAGGGCTAGACTGGCTCCAAATGAACTTACAATCTTTCAGCTGTTGGGGCTGAATATTGGCTCAGTTGTTCATGGGATGCTTATGCTGACAGTCCCAAACTTTTATCTCAGACCTGAACCTCTGAATGTCAACCTATTCTTGCTCCAGGTAAAAAACTGGCATGTTATGGTTTTTGGCCCATTTTTAACCTTTTAAAGTCCTGTTTCATTTGCAATGTAATGATGACACAGGCCTTCACTTAGCAAAGACATGTAGAAACACAGCTGCATTAATTTGAAGAAGATTTTGAAACAGACCCTTATACTCAGGTTTTGGTATTTGCATTATCTGATCTGTGTTCTTGATGAACCCCTTGTGCAAAATGGTGCATGAAAATGATAGATAGGAGATGGTACCTTCACTTGTCCTTGGCTCGAGGTAATAAGGGAACCCACAAGACCTTTGCTGTGATTTCACTGTAAACACCAGATATTAATTTTGGTTTGTGTGTAGGTGTGTGTCTTTCTCTGCCCTTCCCCCATCATTCTCCTTCTTTCCAGTTCTGCAAAAGGAAGTATCAGGATGAGCATTCCTGCAGAGGCTGTTTGGACTTGCCCAAACATCTGTGCCAGGCATGTGCTCCTGCCCATGCAGCCTCTGGGGCACCCCTCAGGCTGTGACCTAACTCCTTCCTTCTCCTGCTCTGTGCTGGACTGCCCTTCCAGGATCTCCAACCCCATGGGCAGGATGGAGGTTGGGAAGCCACAGCCCAGGATCTAATCCCAGCTCTTGGCTGTGGGGATGCAACAAATTCACTGTTGAAAAGCATGAGCATCCTTTGCCCACAAAGTGGGTGTTTAATGTCTCTACAGGACCTAGCACAAAAAGAAGCAAAATTCATGTTATTAAAGTATGAATATAGTGGCTATATATGGAGAAAACTGATTTCTGATGGTGGCTGGCTAGGAAGTTTATAGCCCATGACCAGAACCATCTTTTCTTATAGTCCTGATGCCTTCCAGATAATTAGTATCATTTTCAAAAGTTGCCTTTATTTGTGGTACATGTTCCTAAAACTCTTGACAGAGACCTTATAATTTCAGGAATTAGTCCAGACATGTAGTAAGATTTAGTGCTTCTGTTATTGATTTATGGACAAAAAGTTCTGTCACTGGCAGCCTTTGGGAGAAGAGATTTGGAGATGTACACAATTAGTCAGGTTTGCTGTGCTCTCTCATTAATAGTTTGTGGGTGGTAGTTTGTTGTATGTAACATTTCTTTTTCTAGATCTGGGAGTGCAGGACATTGGACTGGTTTTGCTGGTAAAATCAGGCATAACTGTGGTATTAGGAATTATTCTAGACACAGTTAATTCTTGCTGTGGCTGTACTTGCTGTGGTACACAGCTGGGACTGCTGCACACTACAGAGGACGAACAAAAACAGCCTTTTCTTAAAATGAGTGTGGGGAGGCTCCCATAGGATATGGTTTTGTTTTGTTTTTTTGAAATCTGTGTGTGGCATAGGAAAGGAATGGGTGGAAAAATGATAACAAGAGAGAGCATGTCAGTGAGACAGATAAGATTGAAAAGGGCTGGTAAGCAAAATGCTCAAAGTTGAGCCCATGTTTGCAAAATCATGCAGCCTTTAGAAAAGCTGATGCTCATTTGGTTGTGTAACTGGTACTGAGGTCCTGGAAAATCCAGCCCTCCAAATCAGCAAGATAAGAATTTGTGTTCAAAAATCCTTTAGTAAGGATTCTCCTTTCTCTGTGTTAAAAGCCATGAAAATAAAGACAGTCTTGCTTTGCAGATTTTGGGGGATTTGTTTCCTTTTTATAAAGAAATAAATTGTGACTGTTTTTTCCCAGTGATTTATACGTGAGCCCCATCTTGTGTGTTTTCTCCAAAACATCTCACTGGCTCTAGCAGCAAAACGGCATTCAGATGCTCTGCCTGCAGAGAGCTTCTTTTCCTTTAAATCCCAGCAAAAAATAAGAATGGGTGGCAGTGACTGATTGAATAGTTTCTGAAGTACAATACATACATATGTGTGCTTTTTATGTATATGTGTGCATTAAATATATATTTGCATGTGCTTTAAGTCTGACTGGGCATCCGCCCTTGGGCTCTGCTTTCTATGATTAACCTGATTAGCATTGCAATTATAAGTACCTGGTAAATGTCTGCCTTTGATCTAACCCACCTGTCACTCAATAGTCTTTTAAACTCCAGGTTTCCTCTCTCCTTCTTGACATTTGTCATTGTCTTCCCTCTGAATGCCTTCCTTGCAGCTCTCAAAAGCTGGCCCAAAAGCCCTAGGAGGGGAGATTGGAGTATCAAGTACCACCCTCTGGGCTCAGAGGCAGCTGCCATGTTCTAAAAGGTCTCTTTATTCTTTGCAGCCACAGCTTTGCCCGAATAACAAATATTCACTTCCCAACCCCTTTATCTTCCGTGGAAAAAAATCCCCCAGAATAACAATAAGTTCTTCCCTCTTTCCAGCCTAGCCCAGTGTACATTAATACACCTTGTAATTGCTTGTCTCTATCGGATTTAGTCCTTTGCCCTTTTTTGCTCCTTCTTTTTGTACTTCAGCTTCATCATTGATCCTATTCACTCTATTCCCAGCGCTGAAATCCAAGTCCCAGATGCCAGCAAGGAATACTCAGCCATTCATGACAAATTGAATGGCTCAATTTAAAGGGGAAGATAGCACCTCATCTACTGTTACTATTCACCACAATAATCTCTGTTGCCCGTTCAGGGGAGACAGCGGTGTGCCCTGAGTTCAGGGACAGACTATGCCGATCATCTCTGCCTTGAAAGGACTCCAAGGAGCGTTTGGGCATGACAGGGAGTCACCTTTCTACCTTTGAAGGTTTTTATGCATTCACATGGAGACAATGGTCAACACTACTAAGAGCCCAGGAATGCTGTTCAGTTCACCCCCGCCCTGGCACGCTCCCAACCCGCTTGCAGGGACAAGCCAAAAAATAAGTCAGGGAGGCTGAAATAAGGCCAGATCTTCAGCTGGTAGGAACAGGCTTATTTCAGCATAAACACTTCTGCTATGGGATCGATGAGGATTCAGGGGGAAAAAAAAACAAACTTCAGTACTTTAGCAAATGCTGAACCGAGGACAGCCTTGTCAGATGTCAGTACCTGTCCCACCTTCTTCCAGGTAGCTCCTGATGGACTCTCCCTTTGAAGTCTGGGCTACAGAAAGAACCCACACAGGGAACAAGAGCTGCCAGTGGTGCCTCATCTGTACCCATGGTGCCAGAGTGTCCTAGGCTGCTCAAAATCATTTGTTGACAGTTGCTATGATCAGAAAATGGACCTCTCAGCTGAAGATGGGTGTTCACAGGAAGGAGCCTGTGCTCCTTCATTACTAATATTTTTTTATTATTTTTCATGAGGTAACTGAAAACGCCAAAATTTTCCCTGTAAATTAAAAAAAAAAATATTTATTGGTAAATTTTGCCTACAGGGATTTAATTTTGGGTTTCCTCCACTGAAAATATCCTTCTTGCAGAATTTAACCATATACTTTCCAGTCAAGGTGATTCCTTTTTTTTTTTTTTTCTTGTTAAAAAAGTTTAGGGATTTTTTTTTTTCCATGCATTATTTGTGGAGCTGCATAACCCAAATAATTATAATACAGAATTTGGTTTTGGTTTTCTTTTTCCCCAGTTAACTTCATTAGCCATAGCACAGAGGACCATAAATTCCCATTTGCACACACTGTCAGCAACATGACTATGCTGCATTACAAGAAAGTGGGCACAGAGTGGAGATAAAATTATATTGGTTACAAATAGCAATGCAGCACATTGATTTCCTGAGCTGCAAACAGTTGCAAGAACCATTCTGTTTTGATGTGTTTTGTGGTGGTATTATTCCCACTGGAGAAGGTTATGTCTTGGTGGGGTGAATTCCAACCTTTCTCCAGAACTAGCTGTCTACAGCAATCCAGTTCACAGATGTTTTGTTCTGCTGAGAAATATTAGGGAGAAAGGAAATCACTTCCAGACCATGTCCTTGTTTTCCAGGTGATAATGTCTCTCCAGGTCTTCTGATAGATTTTTTTTTTTTTTTTTTTGGCTACCTGATATTTTTCCTTACGTTTCCCAGAAGAAGAGCAGATTATTAGAAGCCCCACCTGCCTGCCAACTGTCTGCTCACAGCTCCCACTCAGTTCTGGCTATTGTAAGATGCAATGAGGCAACCGACCCACAGTGCAGAAATAAATGCTAATGCAAACCAGGACACTCCAGTAGGATATTCCCATTAAAGACCAGCTCACAGGGCTGCAGAGCTCCAGCCAGCTGAGTCTAGACTAACCTGGGAGGCTTGGAGAGCCTCAGCTTTCTGATCTTGCATTTCTGAATGAGAACACTTGTTTTAAAATACGACTTTGAAGTACAGTGAAAGATTTTATGTTGCTAAGTCCATGCAGAATCATCAGGGAACCCTGGAGAAGATTGACAACCAACCAGTGAAAGGAGGAAAGGCTGTTTTCCCTAGAGATTTCTTGTAGGTCTTGGCTTTTGCTGAGCTAAACACAACATGGAAATAGTCTTTGTCAAGCTACTGTCCTATCTCCAGCCAAAATCAGGAAAGGATATTTTGTGAGAAAAATATATAAACATATATTAACTAAACTTTTGTAAAGATTCAGGAATTTGGGTTTTGGATTTCAACCAGTTTGTGCTTCCTCCTGACCAGTCTTACCCTCTACATCTCAACACAGTTATTGTGTTCTGTGTAAGGATATCATCTGAAATGTCAGCAAGAGGTGTATGGATCCCTATAGATCTCATTGTTGCAAGCCTTAATTAGGTCTGGATGACAAATCACAGAATTACAGCAGGCTGGTCAAGAATGTTGCTGTCTTGTTATTTTTTCTTGTTTTCAGGTTTTTGGAGTAGATTCACTCTGCTCACATTTGATGGCATTATTCTACCACTGTGTGGGCTGGAAATGTATTTATTTATTTATTGCAGCCATAGCTAAGGTTTTAAAGTAATCTTCTATCTCTCTTCAGTCATAATAAAAACATGAGATAAAACCCCTCTGGTATATTAGCAGCTAGCCTGAGACTCAGTATTTTAGTTTCTGCATAAACCAAAACCTCCACTTTTTCTTGAAATCCTCATTTTTCCCCACTTTTAGCTCAGAACTAAGATTGAAATAATTAAGCTCCCTTGAACTGGGTAACCTGCTCTTCCCATCTGGAAAGCAGAGATTGTAAGCCAAAACATTTATACAGAATTAATGTTCCTCACTCTAAGCCTTGTTTCATTATTGTTGCAGCTCTGTGAGAAAGGGGAGGAGAGCACCTGCCTTTTGAAGGACATGGCCAATTATCTTTTGATCTGTTTTTAAGACAAAACTCAGTCTAAAGGCCATTCTCAGGCATTGCAGACATGGCCAGTGAAATGCTGCTTCAAAGGGTGGAGAAGACAGAATTAGAGCATTGATTCATCTCTCTGTACAGGAATGGTTTGCTAAAACTAACTTTGTGCCATCATTAAATTACATATAAATACAAAGACAGGATTATTTAGCAAGTTAATTGAGGCTTTTTCTTGTGGGTAATTCCTGCATGCGTTTTCTGTTTAGCTCTTTTTGAACTTTGAACGGAGTAACCTTGAGATATTCTTGAGTATAGCACCTGGAAAGACTCTCCTAATCCAAGGCCTTCCCAAAACACCTGGCACAGCCCTTGCACTGAACCTATTGACACGTGGTGGGAACGAGGCTTATCTTTAGGATAACCAGCTTGATGGGTAGAGTCTGACTGATGGAGGTTCCAAAGCCTCCCTGCTAATCTGTTCTAATTTGGTCACATACAGGGCATTAATATGCATCTCTGTAGGCAAGTCTAGCATTAAGATGAGTTATTTTTGTCCCTAAATAAAGCTGTTCATATTGCAGTGCTGCTAAGCCACCAAGGCTTACCCCTTCCCTGAGAAGATCCCGGTACCTGAAAGATTCCACTGCTGCAAGTGCTGAAAGTCAATCCAAACATAAAAACATTAGGAAGGATTTCCATCCTTTATAATAAAAACCTTCTTGCAGCCCCATAATTGAAGGGAGAGCACTGTCCCCATCCACAGACAGCTGTGAAATGTTCTTGTCTTGTCTTCTGAAGTGGACTGAATGGGGACTGAAACAGCAGTTTGGAATTTTTCAGTTTCAGAAAATTCTGTGATTTCTCACCTGCAAAATCTTTCCTGTGACTGCTGGGATGCTGTTAGGCACCGTTGGCAGTTCTAATGACTCCTAATGGGTGGCATTCATGGGGCCCTGAGAGCTGCAGAGAGCTGCTTTAACACACTGGCCCTTTGTGGGGCAAAAGCCAGGGGCTCAGCTGGTTCCTGCAGAATTAGGAACAATTAGAAATGCTTTAATTGAAGTCAACAGAGCCACCCAAACTTACCACATTTGAGGAGCCAGCACAGGCTGAGCAGCATCCGCAGTTAACAGGACTCAGGCTGATTATGACTCAGGGGCAGAGTGGGAAAATAGCAAATTTTTGAACAATATTCCTTTTTGTGCTGCAAGCAGGTCAAATGCTGTCCCATTTTTTATGACCCAGAAGAGAAGTAGAGTTTAGGAGCACACAAAAGCCCCAGAAAAGGAGTTAGGTTTGAGGTCACATTTTCATAGCCACATTATTGAACTATACCTCTGAAAGACAAAAGAGAAGGTGATGTCCCAGCATGTAGCTGTTGCTTAACAATTGTGCTGTCGGTCTGGGGAGGGCGGAGTGGCAGGTTGCTTAATAGTTTTACATTTTCCCATGGTATAATACTGGTGATACAGTTGGCTATAATTAAAGGTTATATAAATAAGCCATTGAGAAACAAATTAATTTATTTCCTTGGTGGGGCTAGTTATGTAATTTGGGGCTTGCACACTGATCTACTTTCTCTTTGAAGCACTCAGCCTCCCCCCCCAGACCTGGTCTTCCTCTCCCAATTGTTTTAAAATAATTTCAAAACACGTCAAGGAATGCAGATGTGAAATGTGCTGCAGCTTGAACTTCCTTGAAGCAGCAGTGTCCTTAATGAGAAAAAGCTGGAGAGCAGAGCAAGACCTGGCTTGTAAAACAGTTTTATGGCATGTTTATTACAAAAGGCCCTCAAATGGACAGAGCAGGGGTGCACAGAGGTGCACAGAGGTGTTGGTGCCACTGGGCCACGCTCAACAGCAGCCCCCACTTTAGCAGGGAGTGGGAGAATCCATCACCTGGATCTCATTTGGGGCAGCTTCATTGGCTTTGGGGATGCTCAACCTTTTTGTATTTACTGAGGATCTGGCCCAGTTCTAGGGATGACAAAAGGAAAGATGGGCTGGTTCCTACCCCGAGCAGAGAAATTGCCCATCTCCTAGGAAATAATAAAATGTCATTACCAGTTTCATTTTAAAAACCAGAGTATAACCCTACGTTTTCCTCTTATGCCTGTGTTTCTTTTATGAGCTTCTAAGTGGCATCATTAAGCTACTCTCCATTCTCTTGCCATATTTAATCATGTAATTTTTTTGCATTCTCTGCCCTAGAAATGTAGGCCTCGAGCAGTAGAAAATTTTAAACAAATTCTAAAACTCAAATTTTGTGTACAAAGCTGTAGTACAGAAAAAAAACCCCAATTTCCATGAAGGCTGTATGTGCTAATACTAGTTTCCTGTAATAGCCATCACTTTGGCTTCACGAGGAAAAAAGGCAAGAAGAAAAAGAAAAAGAGAAAAAAGAGGGAAAAGTAGCATTAAAAATCTTGACATCAAGACCATTGCTACACTTCAGATAGCTCTTCCAGGCTCCAGCTGGGAGATTTAAACAAGCTTCACCATCCAAATGGTGGTGTAAATCGATGAGATTTCTGGTGCTGAATGAAAAGGCATAAAGCATTAAATTAGTTATGAAACATACCTCTCCTCCTCTGAAATGAATGTCCAGCTATAAAAATCTCAGCCCTGGTCTCTTGGACTTGCTATTGTGGAAGACCCTACTTGACAGAGGAGGGAAGGCAGTGCTGGTTTGATTTGGTTTAGATTTTAAGATTTCTAGTCTTAAGGTAATTTCAAGTCCTAGCTGGCTACAAGAATTTCCTTTTAAACTTTTGCTTAATGTAGTGCAGTAACTTCACAGCATGTGCCTCAGGAATGAACATCAACCAAAACTGCTGATGGTGTTTATCTTACACTACAGGGAAGCCACTGATCAAAGCAATGTATATTTTAATCAGAACTCTTCCCAAAGTGGCAGCTTCCACTGCCAGCACACTGCTGGTGTGTCTCTGCCAACTCTGCAGAAAGAATAAAGGGGAACAATTAGTAACAGTCTGGAGGCAAATTTGAAGCCATCCAGCAGAGCTTCACATCACCAAAGTGAATGTCAAGTGGAGACTCAGATAAAGCTGGGCTAGAGGCCAGGCTGTGTTTGTCTCTGGTGGATTCTGAAGGGAGTGAGACCCATTGCTTGCTCACAGAGTATCTGTCATTTTAGCATTTTGGAGCTTAATGGCTTTGGTTTTCAAATTCTAATCACATACTGCAAAGAGGAAGAAGTTATTATGAATTAATGAACAGGACCGTGGTGGGTTGGGCTCTTCTCTGAGGGTTTGGTTGTTGTAGTGGGAGCTCCTGGCTGCCCACAGCCTTCATTGGATTCTGTGTATGCAGAACAAGAAAGAGGCACAAAGGTTCAACCCCTGATTCTCCCCTGACTGTATAGAAGAGCTAGGCACATACCTTTGGTGTCTCAGCTCGCCAGTGTCCAGAAATTGCCTTGACAAACTTCTTAGTAATGAAGTTTTTTGCCTCATTCAGCCCAGTCCTCTCCTCAAGCTGAGCCTAAGGAGCCCTATTGTTTCCTTGATGAGGTTTCCAAAGCCATCATGGGAATATGCAGAAAATAGGCAGTGTTAAGGCTGACATGAGTGGAATAACAAGTTTTTAGGCATGTATGGGGTTGAGATTGGGAGTTGTGAAATTAGAAATAGTGGTTTCCTGTAAAAATCACTCACAAATTTGGACAAATTGCTTAAACTTGCTGTCCTTATTGCTCAAAATTACCTAAACATCTGCATTATTCCATTTATCTTAAAGAAATTTAACTTTAATCATACTTAACTTCAATCATACACTCGTGTCCCAATTATGGTAATAACCCTCAAGTATGTATGTACTTGAGTGTCTCACTGACTTGATGTTCTTCTGAATTGCAGCTGCAGTTCTGTGTCTTTCCCCTGATGGAGGAGAGCAAGTTAATGTGGCTGACTAGGAACTACAGGACTGTTCACATTTGTTAAATCTTGATAAGAGCTTTCAAGAAACTGGCCTTGTCTTGATGGCATGGGGCACCACTTTTCCTCTTCTTTTTTCTTTTTTTTTTTAAGATTATGTACAGAAATTTATTTTTAAATAAGTCTCAAAATTTATTTCTTAAAAAAAAAAAATATTGGGAAACAGATTCTGGGTCTTCAGTTGAAGAATGAAGTATTCTTTAAGTTACTGCTTCAAGAAAAAGTTTTGAAATATTAATCTTTGGCTCTTTATTTGCATTCTTGAGACTTAAAATAACTTGGACATTTTTATTGAAAAATCTGGAAAATAAAACTGCCCTTTGTCTTATGGGTCAGGTTTCAGCAGAGCCTCAATCTGGCTGCTGGCTTTTGAACCTCTGAAGATGCTGCTGTGCTTGGACTCGGTGTGACTCTCCTCTTACAAGAAGAGTAGCATTGTAAGTCATGTATAGGATGTGTTTTTCTACTTGCTGTGGAGAATCTGCTCACAAAAGAGGGGCCAAAAATATGTTGAGCGAGGTTCTATTAGTTTACATAGCTGATTAAAACTTGAGGCCTGTTTCTTTGTGGAAATAGTATCCACTATCCATCACAACAGCCCCTCTAAGCTGAGGGCTAAATCACCCCTTTGGCAGCCATTTTGTTAAAGCTCAGCCTTACACTGAGGTGAGAAAATAAACTGAAGATCCTTTGAGGAACTTTTTGAGGATTGTATGCAAACTCAATATCTTTATTATGTCTTGCTGCAGCTGGCTGGGTCTCTGGTTTTATATGTCTGTTGAAATAGTACCATGAGTTAAGCTGCTCACAGCTCCTGGGTATCACAGATGAGGAGCCTGCTGGGGCACTGAGCAGCACTTTGGCAATTCCTGACAAAATATGAACTTTTGATCTTATGGCCTTTGAAATGAGATGGTTTTTAAATTGCAAGTTCTGCACACCTTTTATCTACGGGCAAACGTGGCAGTGACACAGATGAGCCATTGCCTTCCTAGGAGATAATTCTCACATGCATCTTTTTTGTGCAGGCAGCAAGAGAAAATACATGCTCAGGAAATCATGAACCTTGCAGGATGTGTTATTTTCCATCAGCAGTAAGCAGCACTGCCTGTGTGCAGGGAGGACAGGGCTGAAACAAGAAGAAAAGCTGCAGAAAAAACTGCCTCTAAAGCTTCTTTTAAACATGCAGCACAGGAGGGAACAAGTGGACACTGATTATAATGAAACCTTTTGCTTCCTGTAGTGTTTGACATTCCTTAATATGTCTTGATGGCTTTGATTTCCTCTCCTTCATTGCAGCATCAAAGAGTAAGTAGGCTGAATGTTATCCAGTTTGGTCATTTGAATACCATCCTTTTTAACCTTCTTTTCTCCCTTCCTTCCTGCCTCTCTTTCTTGGATAATGTTTTGCTTTCAGATGCTGCACCAAAAAAATGTTGTCCACATCTGGGTATGCCACAGGGAAATGAGCTGAGTGCCCAGTGAACTTTATTGCTGCAGAGAACCTGGCAGAACTCATCACACTTTGTACCTGACACCTTCCTGTGGCAGGCTCAGGTGAAGGACAAGGACCCACATCTTCAAACATGTCTGGTGGTTCTGAATGCTGCAATGTTTTGAAATCAATTTCCCAGCTGTGATGAGTCCCACAGATCTGAAATTACCTTTCTTCTTTATTTCCTTAAATTCATTACAGGTCTTCTCTCTTTGTTTACTTGAACCTTTCAAGAGTTTCAGCCTGACCACGCTTGTGTTGTACTATGGAGTGCCTAGAATATATAGATGGCCTAAGTAAGTAGGGAAATTTTCTTATTTCTTGTCAGATATGTTCTCCAGTGATAGGGTTTCCATTTTGCATTTATTTCCAGGAGAATCCCACACCAACTAAAACATCAATCAATTTAAAACACAGCTAATGAGCTTTCTTTGTCCTCTGTCTTATGTTGGAAAATCCCACCTGATCCCTAATTAACAAATTGATTTATTAAAAGTATAACTAATGACCTCCCTTTGTTCTTTTCTTTCAGCTGCAGAATCCCACCTGATCCCAAATTATCACATTGATTTATTTAAAATTAAAATATATGCATTGCATAGTTTCTTTATCATGCCTGCCTCAGACGTATGTTCCAATTAAGTGCTGATTTTACCCCTCACAGATCAAATGCTTTAGGAGAAAAGCAGTTGTTTAAAATGCCACAATGTCCCTCCCAGTGTTCAAATATTTGAGTGTTCTTACTGTTGAGGTCAATATGAAGTCACTTGGTAGCATCTTGGAGGATCAGCCTTGCAGATCCATTCCAAGAAACCACCCTCCCACTGGTGTGAGTGGATCTTTGCAGGTGACTGTTCATTTATCTGATGTGTCCAGTGTTTTTGTAGATAATGGCTTTTGCTCCAAAGCACTGCCAGTCTCCAGTGGCGTTCCTGCCTCACACAGAATTAACAGCCAGACCAGGGAGAGCAGAGCAGGACTTGCGTGCCAGGCTGATTTGCCTCTCGTTTGCAGCTTGTGACAAGTTTAGCTCAGTTTGGAACTGTGTGGGTGAATAGCAGGAGCTGAGGAACACCACTCATCACCAAGCTCTGTCCTTGGGCCTGCAGGCAGCAGGAGGCCATTACATCCTGCTGTGTAAACACCGCGGCCTGCTCGGCCCTGCTGCCTGCGAGGCCTGCTCGGCCCTGCTGCCTGCCGTGCTCCACAGGAACAAGCAGTGGGCCTCTCGCTGCAGACAAAGCCCTCCTGAGAGTGAGAAATAACAGGCTGGTATGGTTGAAGCAAGGGAGAATGACACAGTCTCTAGCAAGAAAGACGTGTGCTTACAGGTCATGTGAATTTCTTGCATCCCAAGGAACGGCAGGGAAACGTCCCAGTCCTTGTGCCAGCCAGCCAGCCTCCTTGGAGCACAGGACAAGGCAGCAGGGCCCATCCCATGCTGGTAAACCACCCCCACACACATCCCCTTTTCCCTCTGAGCTGTTCCTGACGCCTCGCTATTCCTCTGGTCGATAGAAAAGACAATCAGACTGAATTCCAAGGGAAAGAAAGTACCCAGAGGCTGCTTGTCCCTCCTACCACCGACCCTGCTCCCCAGACCAGCACAGTAACCCTACAGGGGTAACCAGGTAACCCAGCAAGCTCTTGAAACTTTCTCTGAGCAGTGCAGAGACCCACCATGCCAGAGCTGTGCAAAGCTTGAAAAGGGACCTGAATGGGACCCAGCACATCTGCAAAGAGAAGTTGAAGCACTGTTTGTAACAAAGGACCCGAGGTGTCAGCCTGCCCTACAGGAATGCTCTTGGACCTTGGGATGTTGTTCCATGCTAAAGTGCTCTGGTGTTCCCAAGGAGGAGTGGTGATCTCTCTAGGGCAACACTAGTCTGCTTTTGCCTTCCAGGCCCTCACTCAGGTTCCCAGAACAAGGCTACAACATGTCTGGCTCCATGACTTAATTGAGTGGTAAGCTCTTTATTTCTCTTGGCCCAAAATCTTCTCTGGCTACCATCCTAATAGTGAGAGGTCTTAGTTAGTGCTATCCATTTTCTACACATCTCCCTTCCAGCCTCCTAGAGCCTCACAGGTTTATTTCTTTAACATGTAGTCATGTATGCAGTTGTGTCTGTGAACAAGAGTGCAGCCACACACATCAGGCAGAAAAATGCCTCAGCTTAAAAATAAATTGTTGAAAGGGAAAAAAGGAGCTAAATAGCTTGTTTAAAATCTGCCATGTTTCTTAGCACAGTTTGGAGCAGAAAAGGCACTTCATTCTAATTCCAAGCATGAGAAGAGTGGCATTCAGCTGCTTATCCTTTAAAACGTACTTTTCCTGCTCCCTCCCTACAAACAATGTGCACACGTCATAGATCAGATAGGTGAGAAATGGGAAGTCCCTCTTCCCATACAGGAATTTAGACACCTGAATTCCCATCACATTTGTCTTACAACACAGGGCTTTGCCTCCCTGTAAGGCTCCTGGCCAGCCCTCCTGGCAGGCAGCTTTTTTTTTCATGTAGTTATCCCACAGTGAGCCAACTGGGAGACCTGGGAGCCCCAGATCCACGGCTTCCTTGCCTCAGGGCTTCAAACCCACAGCTTGTACCACACTGTGGGCTGGGTTAGGATGGGTTTTTTCCCCAGCTTCATCATGAGTGGTGCCATTGTGTTGAAAGAAATGATTAGAGCTGAAAGGGGGAAGGTAATCATGGGTGATGAGGGATGCTGTCTGGGAAAGGAGGTGCAGGAGACAACTTGTTGTTTTTTCTTCTCTCAGATTGTTTCCATATTTTGTTTAAAGATGATTACATTTGAAACACGTAATTATTTTCTGGAGAAGGGATCTTTACTCTCCAGGCAGCTAGAGTCATTCCCAGATTCCCTTCTGTACGACCCCTCTTCCTTCCTCTAGAGCCCAAAAAACTCAGGAAGAAGATCACAGGTGCCACCAACAAAGACTACTTGTGTGTGTCCAAGAACCTTCTTGGGTGTTTGAATTCCCATTCCATCTCCTGGGTGTGAGATACTTGTCTGTCATTGTGCCTAACAAAGGATAGGTAACTGTTGATTAAAAAAAAATCCCAAAGTATGAAAGAGACCTTTTCTATGAAAATTTCTATTTCAGCAGTCATCTCCTCTTACCTTCCATGACTGTATTTATCTCACAGAAGTGAATTACACAGAAAATGCTAAAGGAAATTCATGATTGCCAAGCCAGTTATTCCACATATTATCTCATTAATCTTAATTGATATTTCCTTGTTTGTCTTTTCTGTTTTTCCATGCTGCAGATTTGAGCAGCCCTTTTTTCTCAGTTCCAGGTGACGAGTCCAGAGAAAGGCAGTGTCTATTATCTAGCAAACCACATCTTAGTGGAAGATTGCTTAGAGGGTGTTTGATACTATAATATCTGAGAGAAAGTATCCAAATGAAACCATTAGTAATAACCAGTAGCTTTAAAGTAATGAAACCTTGAATTTCTTCTCACCTTTATTTCTGGCAGCCTAGCTCCAAGAGTGTGATGCCTTTATCAGATGTTGGTTCTTTAAGACCAACCTCTGTTTTCAGCCATGGTCAGCAGGAAATTGTATCACTCCCCTTTTGGCAGTCCATCTGTGTGATAATGCAAATCTCATGGACAGAACCTTTACCCAGATTTTCACAGGAAATATAAAATTTTTTCTCAAAATTGTGTCAACCTCCCTAGAAATCAAAGAAAACCCATTTTTCAGCCAGTTAATTTAGCCCCAACTGTCCTGCCACAGTGATATAGAAAATTCACAGTTGCATTCCCATCCCTCAAAGCTTACTCGCTGTGAGACTTCAGTTTTAGTTAGTGAAATTTCCCAAAATTTTCAAATGTCTGGAGACATTTGGAAGAAGGACCTCACCTGTGCTGAACAAATCCTTTATGTTACCACATCAGCAATGGTGAAAGCACATAGGGAAAGCAGTGCTTAGTAAATTACTGTTGTACAGATTACAACAGTGGTTTGGTCCCACGATGTTTGAGCAGGCAGCATGTTCTTTGTGGCTCTGGAAGACCCAAAAAGGAAGGCTGCTAATACTGTCTTTGAGCTCATGAAAATTTTTGGACTATGAAGTATGCTCTCCTGTGCAGTCATTTAACACCCTTCCAAACTGCTGCACCTTAGTGCCATGGGTGAAAATAAATTTCACACACCTACTTTGTGCATCTTCCAAGCCTACAAAAATGCCAGCTTCTTTTAATAACCTGATGATACTTGGGAACAGGTGTTTCAAAGCTGAGAAAGCTACCTTTGGGAAACAAACCTCAAGATTTACTTGGCATGTTTGCTTGGATGGAACCTTTGTGATCTCTGTTCAAGGCTTGCCTTCCAAGTCACCTTTCTCTTTCACATGCATTTCTTCTTCTGCACAGGTGCCTGTGCGAGCTCTGTCACTGTGGTTTTGGAATGCTTAACCCTATTTTTAGGATATCTCCTCATTTTCCAAGTGAGGAAACAGACCACAATTGTCTGAATATTTTGCCCACAGTTGGTCAAGAGATGTGGGGTGCAGACTAGAACTGGGCTCCTAATTTTTTAAAAAGCAAAACAGCTTTTTGTAATGTTAAGGAAATGGAAAAGAGGAATCTCTGCTGTTACCAGATAATTAAGAGACATTATGAATTTTGAAAGCACTTAAAAATGCAAGCAAAAATGTTTATTTTCTGTTCCTTTAGGACTGCAGACACACAAAATGCCGGTATTCCATTGCTCCTTTGGAAACATGGTAATTTCATATGTGTAACTACTTATCTTCCCACAGGTTTGATGTCAGTAAAGTAGTTTAAGATCTTCAGATACAAATTGTTTTCAATCAAAGCATAATGAATAAGTTTGTCTAGAGAAAAGCATGTCGGGTTTCATCAAACTAACAGGAAAAACTGGCTTATTGTAATTAATGCACCAAATAGGGGCACAACCCAGTTTGTTTCCAAAGCTACAAAGTTTTGGGTTGTCATCTTGTATTTCTGTGGAAAAAAAAATAATAAGTGCAGAGCAATAATTCCCAAGCCAACACCTTCCTGGTGGTGTCATGGCATCTTCTCTAAAGAACTAATAAATCTTTTTTGCCCTGTGGCAGATGGCTCAGCTTTGTCAGAGGGAGTTCCAGACCTATTTTTTGATGGTTCTTGACACTGAGCCCTCCACCTCAGGAGGCAAAGAAACTTTCCTCCCCAGCAAACACTATAACTGGAGCCATAGCTATGTAGCCTTCCATGGGAGGGTAGAGATCCCTTTTAGTGGGGTTTCTTAGGGTCTCCCCCATTATTCTGCAGCAAGTAAATCACCAGAGAATAATGGGGATGTTGCTGGTGGCAAATGTGCTCTGACACTGCTCAACAGCCAGAAAAAAATGTGGCATGGTGTGCCAAAGGACTGCTCTAGATCACCAACGAGCAGGAAGGGAACCCATGCTCTATCAGCAGGAAAAGGCATTTCTTCATCATCAGATGGTAGAAACCAGTCCCATTATGTTCTCTTCTCATGTTTTGAGCAGAGTGTTGACAAAGGAGTGGATTTGCCCCAGAGCAGTTAAAACCAAAAACCCAAGAGGTCCTCTCCACAGGCATTTTCCTGGCGTTCTCTGACACACAGATTGACTGATAATATCACCATAACAGCTGTTATCTCAAATGTCTGCCTCCAGGCAAATTAACAGTAAAGAAAAGCCAAAACACTTGAAGAGATGAATATAGGAGGCATTTGCCAGTAATTTGCTGGCCCTGGATTGCCTGCTGTCAGGGGTAAAATGAAGCGTGTTTGCTTTATAAGAAAATTACAGAGCTGTCATCCCTGCAGCACACAGCAATGGAGAGCAACACCACTGCCAGGACTGAAGGCAAAAGGATTGTTTTTCCAGCCAGAATCCAAAACAGCCTTTCTCAAGGGTATGCCTGAGCCTTGCTGCCAGGGAGCAGCAGAGGCAGGGCTGTCCCCAGATGAGGCCAAGGAAAAGGGACCCCCATGCAGGCAGTGCACGAGCACAGCTGCTGCAAACAGGGCAAGTGCATGAAGTAGGTCCAGGGTCTCCCCTGGGGCCCCAGCCAGGACCAGCTGGAGATGGGCTACTGGGCCTAATTTTGGATAGGCTCCAGCCATCATCTCTGGACTCTTAAGCCATGATTACATTTCTGATGCTCTGGGCAAAGAATGATTCTTCTGAAAGAGACCAACAAGGTTCTGAAGTGATGTGTCAGCTTGGGGTAGTGGATTTTTCACTCTGGTTAGATGAACTGAAGTCTGCACCTCTTTGATGCAGACACAGATGCTTGAAATGCCCAGTCTGTGAAATGTCTGAAAGATCATTTCAAGAAAGATCTCTGGGTCAAGCTGAAGTCAAAGCCTCTGAGTGCTCTTGTCAGAGCTCTTATTGAGGGAATTAAAATGCCTGGCAGTATTTGAGCCATCAGAGATGGGGTAAGAGAGTAAGGGCTGTCGTTTTCAGTGTCTGAAGAACATACTGACCTCCACAAGAGTAAACACACAAGTTTATAGGAGGGTGCAATTCTGGACCATACCATATCTCAGTAAAACTCTGCCTTTACGAAAAAGAAGAACTCCCTTCTGGATTTTTATCCCTTTAAATTGTGTTCACGTGTAACAAGCCTGGCTTTTGCATACTTTTGACAATGCTGGAAGTAGAATTACCACAGAAATCCTCAGTATTTTAGTGGGAAGGGGGTACTACTAACCATAAAGCTCATATTGAAAATCCATCTGCCTTCTGATTTGAGGCTAGGACAGGCCAAGAAAGCCCCATGGGCCTTAGGAAGAGAAGTATAAGGGGAAGAGAAGGTCATCTTGGTTTTGTTGGAGAGGGAAAATGAAAGCTTTACAGATGTTCAGGGAATAGGAACTTCACCATCTCACTGATGTCTGTAGCTGGGATGTTTATTTTAATAGTCAAACCTTTAACATTACAGAGTGCTAACCATGGCATAAAAGATGTCCAGGAAAGGCTATGAATTTTCAAGATTTAAGATTAAATTCAAGAAGCAACAGTAGTCTAGCTGAAACAATGGTGAGGAAGTGAGCAAATCCTGGTTTGGCTCCTGCTTCTGACCCTGGTTTTGAAAGTGTCACTTTTATTCTTTGTATATGTTTCTCAAGCCTTTAGCATCTGTTGTGTGTTTGTAGCAGATCTTCCCACTCAGGGTACACCTCCATGAGCATTTCCATTCTGGTTCATAGTTCACAGCAGGAGCAAGCTTTGGAAATGACCCTGCCATCCCTCCTGCTCACAGTGCCTGGGTTCACAGGCCAAGCAGGGCACAGCCTTGTCCCACCACCCCAGCCTTTGGCACCTCCATGGGGACAGAAGCAGGCAAGGTGGAGCTGGAGAACTTGAGTAAATCCCCACAGAAATTCGAGCATAACCCGGTGACGTGCCACACTTCTAAATGTCTCTTTGTGTCACTGAAGCCTCTCTGAGAACTGAAGGGGACCCATGTGGTTTGAAATGGCAACTGAGGGACATGCCACCTGGACAGTCACCTCATCTCAGCCTTCCTGTGACTGGTTCTTCAGCACTTGCCAGGAAGGAGCACTGGTGAATGGCATTTCCAGGAGTGACATTTCCCAAAGAAAAAGCCCTTTCTCTACTCCAAAAAGTGAAATTCTTTGTTTTAATTCCTGGAAAGTGATCCAGTCTAAAAAGTCCTGGCCATGCTTACAAAGATATGAAAACAATCATGGTGGAAGTTAAAAAAAAAAAAAAAACCACATGGCAAAGTTGTAATTCAGGCATGTGGAACTCTGGGCATTACCAGCATTTTGTAAAAGTGCCCTGCCATGTTTTGTTGCAGAAGTGTTTGTGAAACTTTGGGCAGACCTAGGCCTTTTGACTCTTTTAGTTGGAAATAATACAAAACTCTGGGGTTCTTGCTTTCCTTTTGCCAAAATTAAGGGAACAATTGTACTGGGATCCCTTTAAGTGTCAGGAATTGTAATTTACTAATTAAGGTTCAAGTGAGATTTAAGTAGAACTGGAAAAAATTCTGCTCACTGTTTTTTATGACTTCCAAAATGTATACAGATTCAGGCTGCATGTCTGTGCAGTATTCCATGATACATATTTGAACTGCTGGGTCTGCAGCATGAATGAATGGAGAATTTTAAAGTATACATTGCTGAGTATTATGGGAAGCACATACCATAGTTTTGCTCAAACTCTGTCCTGGCTATTTTCAATGGAAGCCTTGCATAATATTGGAAATGCTATCAAGCTGTATGTTTCAAAATTACAAGCAGGGTGCTCTTCCATGTTGAAGTAATTTGAGAACAAAATCATTGGCAAAATTCATTATGGTATATATATAATTGTGACAGAGAGAGCAAAAGAAAGCTTTGCTGTTATTATCTTATGTATTTTTTTTTAGTGCACAGCACCTGTCCAGAGCTGTGAGAACTTGCACAGCTTGTAATGTATGGATCAAACTCTCTGGTGGGCTAAGAGAACATGGCTGCATTGCAGTCCATATATCTGAGCCAGTTCCCACCACTTTTTTTTTTTTCTGAGATGAAGCAAGCAGTGCAAGGAAGTCAAAGTTGCCTTGAAAAATCAGAAATAATAATATTCACTAATCAACAACATTCAATCCCCATTTTGTCTGCCTGCAAACCTTTGTCCTTACCATCTCTGTGAGACTATAAATTGATCTTTGTAACATGTCCAGAAGATTAAAAATAATCCAGGCTGTCACAGAACACAGAAACACATCGCTCATTCCAGAACTGAGGAGTCCTCAGGGAGGTGCTGCTTTCAAATTAAACCAAGATAACTTTAGCATGAGTGTCACAGCAATCTGAACTGTGCTGTGTCCAGGAGGTGATTCCTTGGGAATCACTTTCCTGAAGTTTCATAGATCTTGCCACAGAGGGTTTTTTTAAGAGAACAAAGTAGGTTTTTCTTTGCATTGAAGTATTCCCAGGAACTTGCTGAGTGGAATGAGTAGAGGCCACATCAGCTGCAGAAGCAGAAATTTCATTTAATATTGGGTTTGCATGGCACATTGTAATACTTCCTTGGTCTCCAGGGACCTGTAAATATCCCTAATAGTTCATGTGCCAGAAGATCGATGCCGACTGCATTTTCAGGTCTGATGTTAAATTTCTGTCTCTTCAGCCAAGGCCGATCAATGTTCAGCAAGTGATTTGCAGGTGTGCCAGCTACTGTCAGCCAAACCACGGTGCTCTGGGATTCAAACAGCACCAAGGAGTCAACCTGCAGGGTGCCACAGCATCTGCAGCTGCCTCAGGTGAGCATCATTGGCTCAGCTTTTCTCACCAGCAAAGGGGCAGTCACTGAGCACAGAGAAGTTGCCTTTTGGCACCTGAAACTTTTGTGCTGCCCTTGGGGCTACCACAACTCTGGGTCACGCTGTTTAGTGGATGAAAGTTTGTGCAACGCCCCTCAGGTTGTTTGTCTTCTGGGGAAAGGAGGGTGACAGGGTTGCAAAGACATTCAGACCTTCTTCACACTTCTGTCACAGTAGCTTTTGGGGTCTGAATAGCTTTTTGCTGCTTTTGAACCCAGTTTCTGTCCTCAAAAGAGCAATAGATAGCAATCATCAATCTTACAATGAAATAAGTAAGAATTTGGAGCACTGCTTCTGGGTTAAAGGAAAAGGTTTTATTTTATTTGAAAACTTTGTCTCTCCTCTGAAAACTGTTACCAAAAACATCCATGCACAAATCCAGCTAGCACAATCATCCCTTTGCACAGCAAGCCCTTAGACACTGTTTTCCTTCTTCCAGATGACTTTCGTAGCCCACCTGGGAAATAAATTACTGGGCAGTGCTAGAGTTAGTAAACCTACATACACTCATAAAAGTTCAAACCAAAGTGTGATCATAAAGTACTTATGGGTCAGTAATCACACCCTTAATTTTCAGAAATAGAGTAGATGGTATTATCTGGAGAAAAAAATTCCTTCTTTTTTCTTTCTAAATATCCTGTTATAAGCTAGTAATAAGTATAAAAATTAGGACCTGGTTGAATATTTGCTGAAGCCAGTCAAAAGTCTTTACTTTATATTTACTTTATTTGGTGGGAGGCCTTCAAACCTTTCTGTTCAGAACAGCACCTATGTCAGAAGGACTTCATAAAATCCCAGTTAAATTGCCCCATTCTGTGCTACAGCCTTGAAGGTAATCATTTGCTTAAATGCTTTGCAGAATAAGGATGCATTTTGAGCCAAACATGGGCCTAAAATCCATGTCCAACAGCCTTAATATTTAGCAGGCCACGCTGTTTGTCACACAGATCTTTTGCCATTTAAGTTGTGGTATTGGTTTGAGCTTTGGAAAAAAGGGTCTTCTAGCATGTTCTTCCAAAAATGATATCCAAGAATGCTGGCTGGAGGCAGTGTGGGGATTATTTCAAAAGCAGGCTTTTGTAGAAAATTATATAGTTATTTTCCTGGTTTGTTCTTAGGTCATAACTGTTGCTGCTGTCGTGCATCTGAGTCCCAGTGTTAGAAATGAAAAGGTTCAGAGAATCATGACACTGAGGAAAGGCCCAAGGCTGCACTCTGCTCCTGACAGCTTCTCTTTATGCCACAGTTTTTTCCTCTGAGCATGTTCCAGTGTCTCTGCACTCCCAGTCCACCTGCAGCAGCTGGGGCCAGCCAAAGTAGGCTCTCGTACCCTGGTGTTGCTGCTGGGAGCTTCTCACAGCACGAGCAACCTCCTTTCCAGCAGATCACAGGTGTTCTCCACATGGTGTGAGCAGGTGAGAGCACAACTTTGCCAAACCACGATGAAGTTTGGTAGCTGAAACACAAAATCTGCGTTTGGCCTGAGATCTGAATCTGGCTCTCTGCTCCATCCTCTGCTCCGAGCCAAACCAAACTGCAGCATGTCATGAAAACCAAACAGCGCCGTGCTCTGATCGTGTAAGATCTGCATCCAGCTCCAAACTCTGAGGAGGAACCTCCTCCCTTTGTATGTCACAGCAGTGCCAATGCCTGACATCTTGGGTAGGAGTGGTAGCACCCTGAGAAAAATTCAAACACCTGAAAGCCTGCCCCTAAAATTCCATGGGGAAGGCACCAAAATGCTGTGAAGGATTGGAGGTGCAATGAAATTGCTGCTTCATGTAGCTTAAAAAAAACCCCAAACCATGAAAGAAACACATGAGCAAGATTTACGAGTGATTCAAGTTCTGGGGCAAAGCACTCCCCTGCATTTTTGGTTCCTAAAGTCTCTTATTATTAGTTTCAGAGCTGCCAGGCAGACAGAGTAATTCATCCAGCCTACCTGTGTTTATTTTAATAAGGGGGGGGGAGAATGCAAAGGATGTGTTTTATACTCTTCAGGAAGTGCTCCTCACCATGGAGGCAGCTCTGCTGCTCCCTTATGAGCACTCTCAGGACATCTGTGCTGTGCCAGCCCACCCAGGCCATCCTGCTGCCCAGGCAATCCTGCTCTCACACTCTCTCTTGTGCTCTTGTTTTTGTTGGGTTTTGAATTGGGAAAGATTTGAATTTTTTCTTCTCCTGTATTTGGCACTTCTGGTAGAGCCTTTGACATGGAAAAAGGCTCATCTTTCAAATGCCTGTGGCGCTCTGTGAAAGGTGATTTTTAAAAATCCATTTTATTTTGCTTCCTGGCAGTGATATCAAAGGAACAATCAGTGCCTGAGTTGGAGCCAACAATTTATTTCCATTATCATAAACAGAAAACAATGGCATGCTGCCTTATTAGTTATTCACTTTCCAAGTTAACAGACTCGGAGGGTTGGGATGAGATCTAACCAGAGATATGCTTTGATGTTTTCAGTTTGGAGAATTGGTCTCCTGGCCAAAATGCTGAGTGATGCCAGTTTTGGGGGAAAGAAGGGAAGGCAGAAAGGGCAGAGGGAAGGGACAGAATCCTTGAGAGCACAGGGGTTAGCTACTGGAAGGGCTGGAGTTACGTGGCATGTTTGTGGCTGTCTCTAAGAAAGCTTTGGTGGGTGATTGTGCTCAGTGGTATTGCCACACCAGAGGTGACACAAAGAGCAGCAGATGGGCTGATTGCAGTGCAGTTCCTTTGATTTATACCCCTGGAGGATCTAGTCCAGTGCACACTCCAGGTCTGCTACTGTGCTGCAGAACAGCCGCTTCTGTGGGGTTTGCAGAGTGTGCTGTGGGAGCTGATGGAGCCAACCCAAACCAGATGTGCACAGCAGCCTGGTACCCATCCTTTCCTCCCAGAAGCAAGCCCTAAGTCTTCCAGCCCTGTCAGATAAACTGTGCTTTGTAGGGAATGCTGCTGGGAGTAATGAGTAACATTGCTTGTCACTGTACTTTATTGTTTTAGCACTGGGCTTGCATATGCAGAACATTTTTGTTATATGTACCTAATGGTACAGAGTATTTATGGAAAATTATCTCTTGTAGGTGGGGATAAACATGAAAGGTGATCATCTGCTGTTTTTCTATATAGAAAACTGTGAACAACTTCTTTCTCAGTGTCAAGATGCCAACAAATCCCAAAAAAAGTCACAGGCTCTTCATTACCTTGAATCCATTTCACTAGCATTTCTGGAACAATCAAGATGTCTGTATTATTTAATAAGGTAGAAAGCCTAAATGTGGGGCAAAGTAGTTGATCACTTATTAATCCTGTCTCTCATGGACAAGCCACCCCAGCTATTTTGGATTCTTTTCCGACCAAAATACAAACACATTCAACCTGCTTCTGCTTTTCTCATAGAATTGATGCTGTAAACTGTCCAAGTGGTTTGTAACAGTAACCAAATTAATAGAGATCACAGGAACTGAAGTAGATTGTTTGCTCTAGTGGAGAGCTGCCTGTGCTTTGTGGTTTTTGTGCTTTCCCTGCTCCCTACCTGTACATCTTTATTTTAAGGGAATTTCTGTCAGGATTCTTTAAAAGCTTAAGCAGATTGCAGATTTCTCCGAAGCCAAAGAAAACTTGCCTTTCTCAGGAGAAGCAAGATGACTTGAAACCTGGTTTAGTAAAGGTTTTTCATGGTGATCATAAACAATTATATTTCAGGTGACCAAATAAACATAGAAATGGAAGTACCTGTTAGGAAGAAATGTCTCCTCTGAGCATGATGTTCAGTACTGATTTTGTGTTTGTTGTTGGTAGCCAGACCCATCCTTATCATGGAGGAGAGAATTTGAAGCAGGTGATACTGCAATAAGTATCAGTTAGGAGTTTGCTGGGCCACAAGAATCTGTGGTGATGACAATTTTCAGAGAGCAAAGTCAGCTTACTGGAGCCAGGCTGCAGAGAGCTTCCTGAGCTGTCACTTTGCAGAAATACCCACGTGGAATGACCAGCAGTGGCAGCCTGTCGCTTGCAGGGGTCAATTTTCAGTGCAGAATAGCACTGTCAGATCCTGCTTGAGCAGTTTCCTCTCCTTTGAACCCTATTTCTGATTGCCAGATGCTCAGTCACACTCTGGCCCTCATTCTTCCAGTCCTACTGTTATAAGTAATTGGTAATTCATGCTGATCAAAACAATTCACTTGAAGGTATATGTTTTAATATTAGAAATAGTAAATAACTATACTAGGTAAGACAAACCACAGAAAGGAATGCAGCAGGACAGATTCCTTACATTTCCATTCAAACAGACTAGGGGCTCTGGCAGTCACCACCAAAAGCCTGCAGCTGGCAGGAAGACACATTAACATGTTACCAGGCTGCAGCAGCACATACAATGATGTAGTGTAACAGAAAAACAGTGAAATGAGTGGAGAGAAACACATTAACATTTGAACAAGAATCTAGCCCAACACAGGAGAATGCCCATCACCACCAATATGCCCAAGGAACACCTGGTGTTGATGGATGATCAAGGTATATCCTGCAGATAATCTGAGCTGAATACCCAAGTTCCAGTAACTAAGAGATATCATCCATCGCTTCTCGGAAGGACTTTTTGTGCCAAGAAACACTAAAAGAAACCAACATGAATATAGGAAGAAACTGAAAGAAACTAACACGAATGTAGAGAGACACTAAGAGAAGACAAAGAACTAGGCTTGAGGGTAGGAAAAGGGTATAAAACTCAGCTCCAACATGTTGCAGTTGTGAACGGGGAGAGCTTGGTGCGACAGAGGCCAGGCTTTTTGGTTCACCCAGTTCCGAGCCTGGGCTGTCTCTTGGTTGGTCAGCTATTTGATTTGTAAACAATTGATAATAAATTCTATTTTTCATTTTTTTATAAAATTGGCTTGCAAAAGTTTTATTTATAACACCTACCATAAATGTAAGCGAATTTCCAGCAAAAGCTTCCTTGGGGGCATAAGGAAATTAGAGAAAGAATAGACCTGGAGTTCTCTCATGTAGCTAGAAGTCCTCCAGCCAGGCTCTGCAGCCAAATTCTCTTTCCTGTGCTCAGTTTCAACATGGTCAGCCTTTTCCCTAGCCTAGAAATTCCTGCTCCTTGCTTTATTCCAGGGCATCTCCCTTCAGTGGAGGCATGTGATAACTAGCCTTGATCCTCCTAACCACAATAAGCCAAAGCATCCCACAGAAAGGGCTGTGCTTCTTGCCCTTCTTCTTTTTTCTGACTGCCTTCTGGACAGTAATGAATGATGCTGGAATTCTTTCAGCAGACGTTTGAGTTTATCCTCCCTCCTCCAAAGTCACCAGCATTCTCTCTCTCCCATGCTCTTAATTTCACCCCGTCAGCTCAGTCCTTCTGCTGGCCCCTGTTCATTTCTCAAGCCAAGGCTCTGTATGTTTGTAGCCACCAAGCCCAGAGCGTGTGTTCCAGCACGAAGGGATTTCATGGCCCTTCTGCTTTTTTGTGACTGCCTTCTGGACAGTAATGGTTGATGCTGGATTGTACTTCCTCTCTTGTTGGACGAGGCTGGGTGTGAGGCAGTGCTGAGGAAGCTGCAGCTGGAGCCACCACACGGCGTAAAGGAGAACATACCTAAACTAACTCCAAGAAAAAATGGAGCTGGTGTTTCCTAGAGCATAGCAGCCACCTCTGATTCATCTTTCTGCTTGTTCTTGCCATGAGTTCAGTAAATATCCTTATTCATGTATGTGGTGCAAAGGCCTTTATTGACCTCTCATTGCCTTGCCTCTAAAACCTTGCACAGAGGCAGGGGCAGGGAGGGGAGGTTTGTTGTTCCCTCCATCCCACGTGTGTGCAGGGCCAGGCAGCAAAGCCTTTTGGGGATGTGCTCAGAGTCACACACAGGATCTTCTGAGGTAAGAGGAACAGACAACAGGCATCGTGAATCTGTAATTTCTGCACATCCTTTCACTGCAGAGGCAAATCCCCTGAAACCCCACTGAAACCAGGGCAGACACATGGATAAATGACAGGGACAATGCCTGCTCTTTTCTCAGTCATGCAAGATTTCTCCAAAATGTGTTTTATCTGGCTGCTAATAGACAAAGCTTCTCAAATCTGCAATCAGTGCTATTTGGTTGGGGCACAGGGGTGAAAAGCCCAGCAGTCAACAGAGATTCCTTGGAGTATCTTTAAGATTGTGGCTCTTATAAAACAGTCCCCCCTCGTTAAAAAAAAAAAAAAAAAAGGAAAAGAAAGAAAAGAAGCACACAGAGTTACCATTGCTGAGTGTTTCTTTAATAGAATCAGAAACAAATTTGTGACCTTGTGGCCCAGAGGTGGGAACACCATCTATAAACTTGCCCAGACATAGAAATGCATTCTGCCTGTCAGTAGGAGTTTGCCATTGAACATGTATATAAAAGAAGGCTGGTGTTACATTATACCAACATTTTTTAAATGCCACAGCTCAGTTTATATGCCATGAACCTTGTTAATGCCGCTAACAAGAAAATTAAAAACTCAAAGCTATAAAAATAGGAATGCCACTCCTAAGTAAATAAATATACATGAGAACCAAATATTCAGATACGAGCTCTGGAGTGGCTCATGTCCAGAGAGGGAGAAAGAAAAAAAAAACATTAACCTGAGTTGTTTCTGGGGCTATAAAAGCTCACGATAGTCAGCACAATTATCTCCCATTGAGTCCTTGCCTTAATTTCACAGGGATCTTGAGAATTCCACAGGATAGCATAGAGGAAATCAGGGAGGGTGGGCAGCAAGGAACATGCCAAGGACAATTCTGTCCAGGAGACTGGATGGGTCAGGGAGGGTGGGATATTTCTATCTGACTCAAGAACAGATTGTTAATGTGGCAGCAGTGGGGAAAATGTTTCCATCAGAACAGGCCACCTACATATCCTGGCCTCTACTGTTGGCTCTGGATCCAAGTTAATAGACCCAGTTTGGGCCCATAAAACTCAAACTGGGGTGTATCATGGATCTTTTTGACAGCCTGGACTCTGTCCTGGCCCAGGAACTAGAAATTCCAAGGATTGTTTTTGTCATTTACCTCGAACTACATATATTTGGAGCTGCTTATCAATGCAACCTTTTAACCCTAAAATGTAAGAATTGTGACCTACCCCTAGGGTTGGGACCATCATGCTTATGTGGACTCACCTCTACCTAATATTGGTAATTAATTTTGTGTTCTAGTCCTTGCTTGTGAAAAGCAACCTTTTTCTTTTCCTTTCTTTACCTCCTGGAAATTTTGAATAGTATATCTTAAAAGATAGGATATTTATACACACAATAGACTTCTGTTAACAGATTTTGGCAAGACAAAAGAATATATAACTTATACACTTCTGCATATGAATCTAGAGAAGGTTATAAAGTGAAGAAAAGTGGGAAAATTAAAAGATGCTCCTTTCATCTTTCTGTGAATGCACACTTTGGCTTTTCCTAAGGTTTCCCTGACCCAAATCCATCTGGTGCCAATGCTAACTAGAAGCAAGTCCCCGTAAGTCTAATGGGCCCAAAATTAAGAGTAGTCTCAAATCTTGCATTATAGTGTTAAATGTTGCATTGATAAACCACTCACTGGCCAAATGAGGACATTTTTAAACCTTTGTGTATTTATTCACTTCCACAATGACAGAAAAAGTACTCCTGCTTCTTGTGAGGGGGAAAAACCCCAAATCCTTCAAGGCTATGGTAAAGCCTAAAACATTTCAGAAGAGGGTTGACTGTCTCCATACAGAGATTATGTGGACAATTATCAACCAATTATTAATTCAGTTGATAAATGATTGAAATAATATCTAAGTAGGAGGAAAGGACTATATAGTAGGATTAAGTTGTTGAGGAGTGAGAAATGTAGGACATTGAACTGAGAAATCTACTAATTGTATGTCTAATGAAAAAAACCAGCTATTTTCTTTAGCTCTTCAGAATTTAAATCAAATTTGATGCAACTATTTAATCCAATTGAAGCAATGTCTCCCTTATCTACAAGACTCAATGTAGCCTGCTCACAGGAGAAAATTTAGTGGGAATTTAGTAGGAACACTGCATTTTCAAGGCTACTGGTTACACCTTGGTGAAAAGTTTTCTCTTCCCCCTTTCGTCTCAGTACTGCCTGTGATTTATTAAGATGTATTTCAGGATAACATGCTGAGATGATGATTTTTGTTGGAAGGCCACACTCAAAGTTGCACTGAAATGGAATGCAACATGGGAACCAACGTAATCAGGAGCTCACCACTGAGGCCTAGGAACAATTCTGTGGAGGGTCATGTTGCATTTTGTCTAGGGCTTTCACAAATTAAAAATCCATTTATATATGAGTTTTAAATCAAAGCACGGCAATCCTGTGCTTTGATTTAAAGCACTTACATTTTTCTCTTTGCCTCAAACATGGACTGTGTTCAGAGTTCTTATTTGAGTGTACACCAGCATAAGTCATGGGAAGCATATTTTCTTCAGCAGTCAAAAAAACTCTCTATTAATGCTGCTAAATTTCTAACACCATCAACTGGGTAAGACTAGGATGGCAAACTGTTGAATTGTTTTTATTGTTTTATTTATAAGCCAACTAAGGCAGTTGTGAAACCTGAATTTTCCAATGAGAAATACTGCCACAGGCAGGTTTTTTTCACCTAGATTCCCTCTTTCCTTTGCCTCAGGAGTTTTCCAGCTAGGTTAGGCAGGCCCCAGTGTTTCTGCATATGTGGGGTTTTCTCTCTGCTGATTGTTGCCTGTTCAGATTTCAGCACTGAGGCTTAAGTGCAGATGAAAAACTTCATAATGAGTACTGACTGCTGTTAAAAATCAAAAGAAAAGAGAAAACCTAGAGAAGGAGGAAAACACCACTAACAAAGCATTTTATTCTAGTTGGTTTTTATCCGAGGAACTCTAATATCATTCTGTAATTGCTCAGCTAAATAACATCCCAGTTCCAGAAATAGAATGGTTTGCAAGAAAATTCAGTAAGTGAGATTTTCTTGTGCATTACAGGAGGGCCTGAAGCCTGTGAAATTTCTTTGGCTTTAGAGCCAAAGTACATAATTTCATTTGAAATTTCTCTCCAGTGGCACACTGGGTGTTCTCCAGGTGCTGCAGTAACAATTCCATTAATTGCTAATTTGTACTGTCCATGAGGCCAGAAGAAGCAGGGGAAAGGGCAGAATCTGCAACTCTCTCTAGATTAGAAGACTTTTTTTTGCATTTATGCATGTAATTGCTACAGCTCTGTGGTTCCTGCATCCCTCTTTTTTTCAATACAGTTAAAATGAGGATGGTGAAGAGTTTGTAGAAATATTAGTCAAAATTCACATCTATAAACACCTTCAGTGTGGCTTATCCCCAGAAATGAATAAATTATTATTATGGAATCTCCAGAAATTGGGTCTCCTACCTTGATTCCTTCCTCTATTTCATTACTTACACTTTACATTATTTAGTGGCAAAGCCTTTCTTCTCCTGATTATAATTTAGGAACCTCACCCTGAAGACAGGGGCAGCCCTTCTCAATGTGTTCTTCACTCTCAAACAATGCTGAGAAATGTGAAGGACTTCTTTTCAACATGAGAATTAGTCTTGGGACCAAATTCACGTTCAGTAGGCAAAGGAACAGTGAGAGAAGACAGATTTCCTCTAAGTCCTCTATCAACAGCAGGGTCCAAAGCAGAGTTTAGCACTTAGGAAAGGAGTCATTTCTATACAGACTGAATCTACTCATTAGTGAGTAGAAAAATAATAGGAAAAGCTCTTAAAGTTCATCTTCTGACACCTTTGTTGGTTTTTTTTTTTCCCTGAGCTCCTGGGATTCAGTATCTTTTTAGCATTTTAAGTGGTCAGTGCAAAATACCAGTTCATGGTGAGCTGCTCTTCTGATGCTATGGATGTTTTATTGGAATTCAGTGGTACATTTTATTAGCAGCAACATGTATTTGTAAGTGGGTGTGCAGAGCTGTTGTGTCCAGCAGGAGGGTTGACTGGGTAGAAGGAGAGGAAAACATAATCTTTTTGTGCTTCTGCTAAGTTTCCATAAGTGGCTCACCCTGCCTGGATGGGGTTTGTTATTTGTGGAGCACTGCTGCTGGAGAAATGCTGTGGCAGCCAGTTCAGCCCATGTGTCTCAAAGCAGTGCACAGAAAAGGCATTATCCTCATTTATTTCTGTCAGGGATTAGAGATGTCCATTCTACCAAGGTTGAATTTGTTCTTCATTCTCATCTTTTTTTTCCTTTCCTTGTTGAAAGATCCAGCATTGCCCGTGGTACCCTTGTTCCCTGCATCCCTTGCTAGCAAAGACATGGCATGGCAGAGACATGATCCCAGCCTGAGGTCTTTCCTGACACACCCCAGTAGAAGAGGCAGTTTTTCAGTTGTCATTCAGCTCCCCTTTAGTCTGTTTTCAAAAGGAAAAGGAGAAAAAATGAGAATCTCTAGTAAAAGGAGAACAATAATGTTCTTCATTACAATATTCTCAAAACTTTCTTCATCTTACCTTCCCTTGAGATGTCTGGAAACATCTCTGTGTCTCAGGACTGCCTGAGCAGTTCAGTGAGGTGTCTGCCCACAGGTGGTATAGGAAACAGTACAACCTGCCAATCCCTCTTTGCATAACTGCCTATTTCTGCCCCAGCAGGAATGTTGGCCATCGATGTGTGCAGCATTCCCAACAGCTGCCAATGAGACTTCACAGGTGGTATTAGGATGGGAGGGAGGGCTGGCAGAAGGAATCATTAAAAAAATAATTCAAAGAAATAATTCAGGCAGCTTCAACTGTCTCTGTCACAAAATCTGCTACTCCAGCACAGGTCATTGGGAATGATAGGGACCAGCCCTGGGAGAGCAAAGCTCAGCATTCATTTCCCAGGGGAAAAGCTGTTGGTGCTTTATACCTGCAGGGCTTTTGTAAAGCAATACCCTGTGCCCAGTCCATCCTCCTGCTGCCTGGTGCTAATAGTAACAGGAATTTTGGGATAGACATACCATGGGTATGGTCCTGTCCTACTGGTCTTGGAGATGTCTTCTGCCCCGTGGGAGCCTACTGGTGCCAGGTGTTGGTAAGTGCAGCTGAGGTCATATCACCTCTGAGGACAAGGGGCCAATTTTTCATTCATTATCTCTGAAAACCTATAGGGAAAAGACAAGTACCCACAAAAGGTACAAAACTGAAGAAACTTTGCTTCTGTTTTAGGCAGCTCTTCTGCTGTATCGCGAGCTTGGTACCAGCACTTCTCCTGCGAGTGTAGATCGGAATGATGTTCTTGAGGGAAAAGTCATAACTTTTTTTCCAAAATAAATTAAAAGGGTTTCTATCTTTTCTTAGTTGGGAGACAAACCTAACAATGAGAAGTTCTAGGTTTTGGGAGAGAACTCTGAAACTCTTGATTTTGAACTTTAAATTTCCAAATCCATCTCCTGAGGATCCAGTAAACGAGTGGCAGTAAAAATTTCCAATCAAAGAGATGCAATATGTGGTTAATTTGAAAACAAATCCTTATACTTCAGATGCTGGACTCTGATAAAACTGATATGATAACATTGGTGAAGAAACCCTGGCTTCATTTCAGCCAGCACATGGAAGGGTTTGGAAAGCATTAACTCATAGCTGGAGCCCCCAGGGAATATTGAGCCTTTCTGCCTGCAGTGGTGCCATTTTTTAGCAGAAGAAACAGCTTAATTTGACTCTTATCTTCAGAGGCTTAAGCAGGAATTTGGTCTGAGAGGACTGCACAGGTTTCCTCACCAGTGTTACTTGCTGTGTTTTACGAGTCCACGTGATGGCCTGGGTGTCTCCATGTGGGCTGTTTACAGCACAATCACAAAGATAAATGAAACAGGGTTAAAGCTGTTAAATTCCAGTGTCCCCTCATTGCATGGCAAGTCATGAACTCTACTGAACAAAAAAAAATTTGGAAAGTGATCTGAAGTGCATCTCTTCTACTAAAAGCATATCACTATTTCAATGAAAATACTCTTTATTATGAATTTTTGTACCTGTTTATGAAAACTGAACTGACATTGTAAATTGTTCTATAAATGCTAACTGAAAAAAAAATCTCAGTTCTGAAACTGAAAGAGATGCATTTACATCATCAAAAAATTTGTTTCATGGAATTCAGTAATCAAGTTTTAAAAAAGGAAACCCACAAAAAACCCACCTCAAAACCAAAATAAACCCAAGCAAACAACAACAAATCAAGATACTTCTCTAGACTTTTTTTTTTTCATCTTTCTTCCAGTTTGGGAGAGGAAATTCTGCAAATCCACTCTGAACTCAGGAAAGGGAGGTTCTACCAAGCTTTCTGACTTGAGGGAAAATACAAAAGCTAAATACAGTGACATGCAGATGATGCTGTGCTCAGTCACTCAACTTCCTTGGAAGATGCTGCTCTTATCCAGGTCACAGCAGTGGGACTGGATGCAGAGCACTTTCACCAAAAGGCAAAATTTGCAAAAAGCAAATACAGACAAGCATTTGAAAAATTTTTAATATCAAATGCTCTCTCTGTGTCAAAGCATTAATGGCTGGAGTGTTTCCTTCACATTTTCACTGAGAAAATATTTGTTTCTTCTGATGACTCACTCAGATGACTGCTTCGAGAACTGACCAAAGGTGAAAGGATTTGTGCTGCCTTTTCTAATTCATCTGCTGAGCATGTTTGTTTCTAGAAAACTTGCTCATTGAGTAGCATTTGCTTGACTTTATTACAGTATTCTGTTTGTTGGACTCTTTTTGTAGCTCAGTCCCTGGTATGAGATTAAAAGTTTTAAGTGACACCTAAAGCCCTGTTAAGTTGCTAAGTCCTGCAATAGCATCTGGAAATTATATCTGTCTCTCTAGGTGAATTCTTGGAAGTGAATCCACTATAACTGTAATTCCCCCTTTACTTTCCTTCCCAGCCTTATCTCCTCTGAGACCTGACAGGCAAAAGTAAAGACAAGTTATGAGACAATTGATATAAAACCTGTGTCCATGTAAACCTAAGTCACTGCGCATAAAAGGAAGGAAAATCAAAATTAGAACAGTACTGGCAGCTATATGATAGGAAACCTGGAAGTTTTTTTTTTCCATCTTGCATTGGAAGCATAAAACAAGAAAATGGCAGGTAATGGGAATGTTGATCCAGGCAATGAAAACCAGAGATGTACAGGGGAGAGAAGAACGAGACTGAAAAATTAGTGAATAATCCTATTTCTCTGAAAGGAATTAGCTTGATTAATATTACACAGACAAAAGTTATTACAGTTTGTAAAGGGCCAATCTGTGGACAAATGTTTCAAAAGGAGCTAATGGTAGACAAAAGTTGTGCCTGAATCTTTGCATCAAAATAACACTTCCATGTTTATACCTCAGAGTTACTCATTAAAGTTTGCCAGCATGTTTTGTGTGGGTCAGGAATAAGGATTTCTGGGAGTTTTGACACTTTAAAATATATGCAGCTGAAACTGCCTGAAGAAATATTGGTTGTAGATTGCTGGTTATGAAAAGTTTTAATAATTCTCATTCTTTATGTAATATATTATTGACTATACATTTGACCCACACCAAGATGGAGCAGCTGACGTGGCTGGAAGCCACTTGGATGCCAGCTCTGAAATGGAGGGAAGGATTTACATCTAATCCCCTGCATCAAAGCAGAAAACATTTGACTTCAGGAGCCAGGGCAGCAGCGCTTTGGTTGTGGTGGAGGAAGCTGGGGCATTACAGGGCTTGAGGATTTTTATTATGGTACTGCAGGGAGCAGTGCCAGGCTGGGTTTGACTTCTCACTTTATCTAAATTCTCCAGAATTAAGACCTGCACTGTCTTAGTTCAGGAGTAGTAAAATCCCAAACATGCAGACCTCAGTATAACACAGCCAAGCTCCATGTAAAGATTCTCAGCAAATCAGTCTGGCTGCAGCCAAACCACATGTAAAAGCAAGCTGTGAAACAGCCTCAGCATGGCCAAACCACATGTAAAAGCAGGCTGAAAGGCGCCCTCCACACAGCCAAATCGCACACAAAGCGCCGGAGCAGAGCACGCGGGCTTTGCGTGTTTATTGGAACAGCTCAGCGCTGTGGAGAATCACACCACAGCAGCCACCTTCTCTCCCACCTCGGGTTTGAGCAGGCAGGCAGACCCACTCCCAAGTCTTAAGTCATCAGGTAGGAAAAGTGGCTCCAGAGTTAAACACAGCGTAGTGGATGTAGGATCAACCTGATCCACGTTTGAGAGAGTTGAATCTGCAAAAGGATCAAGCCCAGAAAGAGTAAAAAACTAATTTTTTCTTGTCTGATTTAGGCAGAACTGGTATTGCTGAGTGATTCCCACTAATACATCCTACTAATGTCCCTGACCAATTAGACTAAATCAGTCAAGGGCCAAAAAAAACCCCCACCTGGCTTCTTTTATTAATCTTTCCATCTAGAAATGAGTGAGATGCAATTAGTAGGCCCATTTTCACTTCTCCAGACTTCAAAAAGCCATTTTATTAGATGAGAGGGAGAATTATGAGAATTGAGCCTCCAGTTCACCCATGTTTTGTTAACTTGCCGTGCACTGAGCTTTTAAATGGCTTTTTGTTACACATTTCATGTACTATCATCACTGCAATTCATTATTCATGAAATATTTGGTGGGGGTTACAAAATTTTTCTCCCAGTGAGACTCAAAGCAGTTCACAGAGGAGTTCAGTATCATTATGTGCATTATACAGAGGCATGAAATGACCTGTCTGATGTTGTTCAGGAGGTCAGCAACAGGCCTGGACATGGAACCTGCATCTTCTGAGCCCACATTCCACCTACTGAAGGTTGGTCACAGTTATCTGCTGCAGAGAAAAGTCCCAAAAAGGGCTGCTGTTTCTGGCTCCCCTAACAGAAATCTGAAGAACAAGCCCTGTGTGGGGCAGTGTGTTTCTGGCATCAGTACAATATCCAGTTCTCTGGGGGCCAGCAGAGGATTGTGCCAGGAAAGGCAGCTCACAGGAGCTGGTGGAAACACATTTATGGGTGTGCTCAACAAACAAGGGTTCCTTTGGCTTTTCCCTTGCACTGTTCTGTTTGAACATGTCGCTGTTTAATATGCCGGCAGGGAGTTTGGGAACTGACTTCTGTAGGATAATCTGGGATTCCTGGCCTTTGGCAAACGGTGTGGTTCTTGAAATCAGGGTCACAGCTTCCCCCTGTGTAAAGCAAAAAAGGCTTGACTGGCTGAGGTGGAGAACTTGAGCATATGTATAAGTTGAGGCTTTGCCTAGGGGAGAAAAATTTGGATTCAGTGTAAGAGGATATTAGTCTACTAAAACCACTTTTAGATTTAAAAATTAATTTATTTAATCAATAGACTTTTCATTATCCATTTCCAGTCGCCTGGCTGAGAAATCTGTCAGGATATCAATGCCATAACTTATTTACACACTTTGCTAAATCCTCTAAATGTAAGATTTGACATCTCATTTTTCTCTTACTCACTCCAGGCTCCCCTTTGCAATCGTGCCTGATTGAGCATTAGGAGGAAATGCAGAAATGTGGAGCCAGAATGGTACTGAGCAGTACAAGCTAAGGTGCCTGGCTGCTTGCCCTGTTCTAGTCCCAAATATGAGCTATGGCCAGCTGAAAAGAGGGTTCAAGAGCAAGTCTTGAAGCATGATTTGTTGTCACACCTTTTCTCCTCCTATGGAGAAAGGAGGACATGAATATGATGAATTAATCTCTCCCCATCTCTGAAACAAGTTGGTACACTTGGTAGAGGACTGAGAGTATTATTATTATTATTATCATTATTATCATCATCATCATCATCATTATGGAAGAGTTGCTATTTAAAAGCAGAACAGAAATTCTCTGCAATATCTTAAAAGGCCCATTATTGACTCTGTGAAGTATCAGCCTCTGTATTTATCATTAACATATCACACACTCATGCAAAATATTTTCTCAGGACAGTAAAAATACTCAGGGCAATTTATGAAATAAAACAGGCCTAGGTGTAAAATGTGATCAGGAAAAGACCAGTGACATTATAATTATTTAGCACAGCAACAATTCTGACTAGAGGGAAAAAACAGAGAGCAGGGTGACACATGAGGGAGGGGAAGGAACTATTGTTGTACGGAATGCAAATCCTGGGTAAAATCCTGAAGCAAGTTTGCCATTATTTGAATTGGGTTTTTTAATTGTTTTAAGAACAGGGGGAAAAAAGCAGTGAAAAAAAAAAAAAAGTGCAAACGTTTTTAAATGTGAAAGATTTGCTTTTGCTGCCTGGTATTATATTCTGTTCATTGCACCATGTTATATCTGTATGTGTACTTTTACATCTCATTATCTGATGATCTTTAAGAAAATATGAGAAGTTGAGAACAAAAAGCCAATAAAAGCCCATATTTGCTCTTGCCAAATCTTATCTCTTTAATATAGAAGGATAATCATGAACACGTCCACTGTGTGCTTAAATGTATCCCTTCTGTTTCTCAAATTATAATTAGCTTTTAACTATCCCCACTACCACCAAATCAACATATATAAGTATTTTCCTCTGCTTTATGAAGCTGAAGGCTCTGCAGATCATAAGGTAGATTCCTGTCTCCCTAAACACTTGCCACTTCAGCACTTCAGCACATTGCTGTGGATAGAATTCGTTTTTGCCACTTGCGATTCAGTGGGAAAATCTTCCCTGGACCTCAGCAAACGCCCCAAGCCTGGGCCTGATTTGGCAAGGTCAGACTGAAAACATCTCTCCACACTTACTTAGAGCAAGGCACGGCTCAAACCCTGCTTTGTCCAGCTGTCAGAGGCCTGAAGTGGGAAGTAGCTCAGGCACAAAGACAGAGAGATTGATCAACTAGAAATACATCCATCGGAACTTGGGGGCTGAGGTGTCTCGGATCCTTCTCTCCAGGCTTTTCAGCAACCCTCCCTGCCAGAAATACAACAAACACCCATTCTTTTATTAGCCCCTTTGGTATCTAATAAGGCTCAGTTTGACAGCTCCAGCTTCTGGATTCCTGCTGCAGCAGCCTGCTCCTGCTTGTATGCTCTTAAGATAGGAGTCTGTGGGGGTAGGACCTGTTAAACACAGAAATACTGGGAAAAATGGGCTCAGAAATGTTCCTCTTCAGTGGGAGGTGGGAAAGAAAATTTAATTGAGCTACTCAACTGCTCTCATGAATCCAGGAGAGAAAACCCATGAGGATAACTTGAGATTTTAGAGAGAGAAAATTTAGGAGTTAACAGTCATTGTGTTTGAAGGCAAGGCCACTTCTTTCATGCCTTATTCACCTCTAACAGATTCAGAAATTAAGGCTGTACCCCCCACAAATCCTGGAATTTGGTAAAAAGAGCAGAGCCTGATCGCCAGTTCTTGGGCAAGAATTGTACAGCCAGCACTGAGCAAATTTTGTTTCCTGATTTGTGAACTGAAAAGATGAATTTGGGATGAAACAAATGGGAAATTCCATGAAAACCCATTTGCAGAGAATTTTCTGACTGGCTGCAAGAGGCTATCAAATTCAGAGCAAAATTTTACTTCCATCTATCCTTTCTTAAAACCCACAAGTGCCAGAGCATAACTCAGGACTCAGCTTGGAAAGTGGAGAGATGCCCTGAACTTTGAGTCAGGAGCAAGAGAAAAACACCAAAAGTATAAAAAGCTGTGGTTAGGAGTGTTCTTCCCCCTTTAAAGACATCCTAAAATCATCAGTGACCTTGAGTCAGAGAATTTCTTTTCCCTTAAAATCCCCAATTCCTCAGCCAGTCTTCAGTCCCTAGGGTGTGCCCTTTGCCTTCATCTTTATTTCTTGGACAATCTGATCTATTTGCCTTTGGGGCAGATAACCTCAAAATGTTGGCACTCAGGGAAAATTGAATGGATTTGCTTCCAGAAGGGAAAATGCCCAAACAACAAGGAAGTGCTTTTGAATGTACTGACTAATTATCCCTGCTTCTTTTTTAATATATCTTCCATTGTTTCATACAGAATTAGCACATTTCCAGAAGTATTTAATGACCCCATTCTTATTCTTGAATGATTTTACCTCAAAGTCTGTAACTTGGATATTGGGTACCCCTGAAAACAATTGGACCCAAGACTACCAGTTGCCTGGAGACTGCTTTATTCTGTGTGTCTCACCACCAAATATTCTGGAAAGATCACTACCAGACCCAGAAGTGATAAGGGAGAGCTTGAAATCTCTACTTCATAGTGGTATTCTTTATAGTACTTCCCTCAGTGGCAGGATTGCAGCAATGTTGGTTTTTTTAAAAAAAGGTAATTAAGACATTACATCAATCAAAGAAGCTAATCAGAACAAAATGCTGATTTCTGTCTCCTGTTCTGTTTCTCTTTGGATGGAGAGCAGTTGCTGATATGTGTGCTGGACTTCTAATCCTTTAATGGGGGCACAGGCTTTTGAAGACTCCCTCTCAGAGGTGCTATTACCAAATATATGCTTCTAATTTAACTTCTCATGCCGTATTACAGTAGCCTGAAGCAATTTTAGGTGTTGGGTTTGTGAGAAAAGCCCAATGTTGATGTTTATCAGATGACCTTTTAAAGGGTAATGTGGGGGTTATCCATTGGCATGATTAAGACCATATGTAGGTGACTTTTCCCAGGCATTTCTTCCCGCTTTTCAAAATCCCATCTATTTTTACCCAAATTCAGCCAGGTACCTTTCATCTCTGGTATGTTCATGGTCATGACAAAATGAGACTGAAGCAAAGAATTTACTCTTTTGGAGTAATTTCTATTAGAAAAGTCAGGAGAATATTCATACATGAATATCTGGTGTCAACACAAAGCTGATGTAGATAAACTCCAACTTTCTTTTAATTTTGGCCCTTTCAGATATTTAAAGCAGTTTTCCTTTCCCTCTTCTGCTGCATTGTCCATTTTTACAAAGACTAGACTGTGGAGAAGTGACTTTTCTCTGTGAGATTCAACTTTTAGTGACCTTGCAGGGATGTCCTGCTATGAAGCTGCTGAGAGACAGGGATTTGAAGAATCCATTATCTGTGTCACAGACAAGGACAGAGGACAAATCTCACTTGATCTTGTGCCTGTGAGAATATCATTTTTGCCATTTTGGAAGCTCAGTATTTTCCTCGTGGCTCATTGTCTTGGTAGAGACCAGTTGCTAATGTTTCCTGCAAGTCTCTAAAAATATATTATTAACATATATTGTGTTTTGTTCTTTTTTTTTTAGCTTTTTACAGACTGAAGATCTTTCCGTTAGTGGGTCTCAGCACCATCAGCTGGTACTGCTTAAAGAGATGCCATGGTAAGATTTACTGCAAAGCACAGGTGGAGATAAAAAAGTGAATATAGTGCTTAGATATGAGCCAGGGAAGTGGGTGATGAGGCAAGAATTCACAGGAAATACGAACCCTTTTAAGGGCGGAAACAGGGCAAACACCTTATGAAGACTTCATTTTTAAAAACTACACTTAAAAGGACTTTTTCAATGGATTGGGACTTTTGTTTATGTAAGTAGTTTTTATGACTCAGTATTTTGAGGTAAGATTACAGCCTGGATTGTCTAAAATAAATGCATCTTGGAACAGTTCAATATTGAGAAGCTGGAGAAATTTTCAGTTTTTCTGCCCTAGATTTGTAATTTGTTATTGAAAAGTATTAATTGTTCCTCTGAGACCAACTATCCTAGTGCTGAGACATGCTTAGGAGATACAGGTGAGAAAAAAGACCCGAGACTCAAAATTATGTATATGTTGCCTTCAGAAAGAAATTAGGGGAGAGGTATGTGTGATATCGTAAAAGGTACTAATAACAGAAAAAAACATTTGTTTCTGCTGATGTATTAAAGGGTTTTTTCCTAAGTATCAGATACTTATTGAAGCTTAGTTTATGTGAAGGCAAACTGCAGTCAGACTCAAATCCTTGTGCTTAATTATGATGTGACACAGTGAAAAGTTGTTGATATAAGAGCAAGGGAAGCCTGTCACTCAATTCCATTTGGAATGCTCTGACCTAGTGCTGTATTTACAGCAGAGAGTGGAGTCCTGGTTTCCCCAGGGGTGGGATGGCTGTGTCTCACAATCAGGTGCCATTTCATGCCCACCTTCCATCATGTATCAGCCTGGGGTTACTGAGGGCACAGGCAAAATCACGGCACTCACATCACAGCTGCTGTGAGCCCTGCCTGTCACAAAGGCCAAAACCCAGCTTCCCCAGCTCTCTGCCCCTGGGGACAACGCCAGTGCTGCACATCCTGCAGGCTGAGCACTGCGCAGGAGCCGTCACCCAGCACGGCCAAGGCGCACTCACACCCTGAGCCACGGGAGCGGGCTTGGGAGGCAGAGCTCCTCACCAGCTTGCCCTGCAAAGGCAGAGAGCTGCTCCACCAAATTCAGGGGCAGAATTCCTGCTGGCTTGGGCAATGCCAGCAGCATTTCACCTGGCTGACCACTGGCCTGCGAGCATAGGGCAGCTCATGGCTTGCCTGTTCCAGAGGACCCGGAAGCTTTCAGGTTTTGGAAGGGTTTGTGAAAGCTCAGTAACTGCAGAGGCCAGCAGTCAGGTTTTGCCTTTTCCATGTTAGTTACAGTAGCTCCTTATCTGGGAAAACATTGCACAGTTTGGGGCTTTGCTGAAAAATACCTATGGATCTCCCCTTAGCCTAAATGTATGAATTATGTTCAAATAGCACGGGAATAGCTTGTCCATAAATTCTGGTAATAATAGCCATGAATATTATCTCACCATTTATACTTCCCTCCCTGCCGGTGCTCCCCAGTAGCTTGCAAAAAATATTACCATAAAATTTAGGGTGGGATTTAACATGGGAATTTGGGCTCCTTAATGTGAAAGAAGACTTTGAAAATCTCAGTCTTAGCAAACAGCAGCCAATAGTAATGATAACAATAATAGAGATAAGCCAATTCATATCTTTCCACCCAAAATATTTATAAAATGAATTAGTTAATTATATTTTATCTTCTGATGGGTGGGTTGGTAGCCTTTGCTTTGCGACAGACCCGGAGGAGCTCTTGTGCAGCCTGATGCCAAGAATATGTGTTATTTCATATTCTGTTATTTGCTTTGGGTTTAAGGTGTTGAGAGGAAATTCCCCAGCAATCAGCCCTAAGTGGTTTTGCAGTGAGCAAGTCTTTCAGTGCTTGAACATCACTTAGTAGAGGAGGGGGAAGAGAAAAAAATCCCTTTATTTGCTTTTTGTAATGCAGAAATTTGCCATATATCTAAAGAAAAGCATAAGAAAAAAAGAAAAAAAAAAAGCAAGCCCAAACATTTGAGTGTACCCAAATTAATTCTGGTGTCACTTCATCTGCCTAATTGGGCCTAAAAATAGCTTGTGGGAAGGAGGACCTGCAGCCTTGAATGTCTGAAGTAATTTGAATCAATTAATTTCCAATGTACCAGTTGTGAGTGAAAGCCCTTGCCTGAGTGCCTCCATTAGCCAGGTGTCAGAGCTCTGTATTTTCATTCCAGACTTTTCTCTGGGAACAACGGGGTGTGCGCACACCAAAAAGCACCACGGAGGAACTGGAGCCTTGGCAGGAGCAGGAGGGTGCCCAGAGCAGCTCTGCAAGGAAAGTGAGTGCCTTCACTCTTCTGTCATCACCAGTCCCTGAGAGCCATCACCACCCACCAACAGTTCCTTGAGATAAGGCTGAGCCAGCTGGGAGAAGAAAGCCTTTGATATTCCCTGCCTTGCTGAGTAAGTATGCCATAACAATAATACTTTGAACTTTTACAGCACCTTTTTCATACCAGGGGCTGAGTGCTCCACAAACATTCATTCTCCAAGCCTCGTACCACCCATTTGAGGAAACCATTTTGTTTTTTCATTGTACCACTTTCTCAGGCCAGACTTTCCAAAGAGCTCAGCACCCATTTTGCCGGCACTGGAGAAATTGTTTGCTTTGTGTTGCCATTTTAGATGCCTATGGCCAATATCAGTAATGTTTACCCAGCTCCTGCCTCAAAATGCTTACAGGTAGGCTTCCTCAGGTCTGCAAAAATTGAGCTAAAAAACTTGTGAACTGCTTTGTCTCCTGCTTATAACACTCAGAGCTCCCAGATGAGAATGTTTTTGACAAATCAAAATTCCATTGACCCTCCACCCAGTTTTAGTCAGACCCTTCTGTTGTCTGTAGCCAGATTTCTTTTTAGCTGATGTAAAGCCTTACCAAAAAAAAAGTAGATACATTTGTTTTGTTCATCAGAGGTATTTTCTGTGATGCTCTTCTGTTTGGAAACAGAGCAAGAACATACTTGTCTCAGACACAGACATACAATAGATAAATAAAGAGAGAGATGCTACATCCCAGATAGGCATTGTTTTGTGCTTTGCTACTGCAGGCAACAGGATTAAACTTTGATTTTCATCTCCTGTCTGCATTCTCAGTGAGAAAATACAGTCAAGGCCAATTTTGTAGTCGACCTATCTCTATGGAAATTTGATTTCAAAGTGGTGCCAAATGTCAGTGAAGAATCACACTTAAGGTTTTCACAGTAACAGTAACAGAGTCTTCCAGGGAGGGTGAGCTAAGAGTGCACTCTGCAGCCCAGAGGAAAATATAGGTGCCTTGCAGTCACTGGTGCATTTGGGGAGTACAAACATTTTATTTTCTGAAAGGACAACACCTGTACAAGCATTCACAGCTTTCACCTCTACCCCTGCCCCTTGTCTGGCCAGAGCATCCAAAGGGTAAAGCCTTTACATGGGATACAGCATTTGAGTCCTGCTCCAAAGCCAAGCAATCCTCTGATGCCTTCAGCTCTCATTTCCCCTAATGCGACTGAAAACCAACAAATCCCCTTGGTCTGTGCAATTTTGGGGCAAGGTAACTAAGTTAGCTGGAAATACAGATATCAGCTTATTCCTCTTCCTAAAGTATGCCAAAGTCTCTGGTCATTCAAATCCCATGAATTTGAGGCAGGTAATTCATACACTTGTTGCAGTGACCCTAGTCACTGAAAATTGAAATGTAAACTTCAAACATAGGGTTGCTTATCCAAGCCAAGTTTCTAATCTTTTGAGATTTGCCCACCACAAATCATAAGTGCAAAGTGGAAAAAAGGGGAAATTTGGAGTGATAGAGCCTAGCTAAAAGCTATCAAATACATCATCTCTTTAAGTAAGGCTGGAATAACATGGAAATGGGATATACAGCCTGATGATCGGTCGAACTTCCTTTAACATGTACCCCTGGGAAAAGAGAGAGACACTAAAGCCTAAATGTGGAAAAAAAAAGAAAAAGAGAGAGAGACAGGCAGAAGCAGAACTGTTTGAACAGTCTTTGAACTGCTGGAAAGATGTGCCCCCCACATCACTTTCTTAACTTTCCCTGAAATTTAACAGCTGCGTTTCTCACGGCTCGCGTCTGGAGTGGGCCCGCGGAGGTGGCTGGGCACATAAGAATAACACTGACACTGACTGGGGGTGCAGGGAAGGTGCTAATCTTTTGCCATGTGTGTAGGTATGTAATCACTTAGCAGATAATCTCAGATTCTCTTAAGACAGCCATTCATTTTAAAACACAGATGAGTGCTGCCGGGAAGCTGTGATCAGTTTAGAATTTAGCTTTAGCTCTCCAAAGTCCTCACCATTAAGGTGAAAGATAGCAGATTTCTGTAAATCACAATAGCCTCAACTTCCTTTCAACCCAGAGCATCAGTGTCATCTGACTGAGCTTCTCTGTCACTGCCACCACAGGGTGACTGTCCTTCCTCTGGACAAGCTGTGCATCAATAAGGCAGTGGATGGTGAAATGATGGAAATCAATCTGCCTCTCATTAGTGGGATGAAGAGAAGTGTTCTGGGGAGAGGGATCGATGAGGGGCTGAGGAGGTGTGTTAAGAACTGGTTAAAAGAGTGATTGAAGAAGGATGTTAATATTTTTTTTCAGATAGTTTAGAATAAGCTTTGGAGGACTTTTGGATAATGGTGCCTCAAGTGAACAATGTCACGTACACTCTGAGTATAAACACTGCTCAATAAAATGAGCTCAGGGGAGATGTTTTGTGTGAGGCAGGCACCTTTATGTTTTTAGAGATTTCAGAGAGTTTTCAAGTAAGAACCACACATTTTCTTATAATGAGCATGGGTGTTTGTAGTTGCACTGGAACTGAGCCACTGAACACACTCAAATATTCCGTAGGCATAAGATATGTGTATATTTATGTTTGCCTCTGCTCAGGCACACACAAGCCCACACAAATAGCAGGAGAGCCACTTCACATATTCATTTCCCTTTTTCCTACTAGGTAGCATATTCATTGCTGCATTTGTAGCCCAAATTAATCACAAGGAGGAAAAAGTGATTTCCCTATAAGGAGAAATAGAGATGAGGAAATGTTTCACTCTGGATGCAGTGAGAAGTGTGGTATTGAAGAAGTTCTGGAACAGGCAGTGTGGACACAAGAAGAGGTCTTTTCCCAGGCCTGAGCACCTTGCATTTCTCACAACACAAATATGGCATTGCTGCTTCTGGGACCAGGGCCAGCTCATTGCAGTGCAGCACTCCAGAGGGAGGCAAGGCAATTTGCCACGACACCTTTTCCATCTTGCTGCCTCGCTCACTGCTGCAGTTACAGATGGCCAGCATTTGTGTCTTAAACATTTATCCTGCAAAATGGAGACTTTTGATGAAAAGTATTTGGTGCACCAAAAATATTTTCCTTAAGTTTAAATTTTCATCTTGTTTCTATCTTCAGGAAATATTTTGAAGTTTTAGATGTTGTTTCTTCCTCTTTTTTGTCACCTTCCTTCTGCCTCACACTCTGTTTTCTGAACATAGTAGGTATTTGCCAATGTTGAAGGGTTCAGTGGGAGGGTCATTCTCTTCTTTTTGTTCCCACCTATTTTTATCATTTTTCTAATTATTCAAGGCTTTACCTATATTGTTAGTGTAGCGCATTGAAAGTTTGGCTAGCACAGGATTTCAGCTTCCTATCACACCTCTCAATGAAATAAGTACAAGACAAAAGATTATATTAGAATCCTCTTTTTTTTCTCCTTTACCTGAAGTTTGCAAAATTAATAAATAGATGTAAAAATAGATAAGCATTTCTTAAAATTTTGACCTTGAGGTTTTCCATGCAGTCAGTTGCAGATGGAAATTATTACTGGGAAAGAAGCAGAAGTGAAAAATTTTACAAATATTTTGGGTAAAGGAATACAATTTGTCTCAATTTGAATTCTGGAATATAAACAACTTGAAAATTAAATTAGTACTTAGAAAACTCCACTTACTGTCTCTGTGCCTTGTACATGCAAGTTGAGGGCAGGGTCTAGATGGGCTTTGGCTGCAAAGCAGCACTTCAAGTTCACAAGACACTGACATCCCAGTGTCTTGTAGTGACACAAGACACTACATCCCAAAATCAGGCCAAAATGAGGAGCTTTCAAACTCCTGGTGAGCTGGAATTGCTGAGAACATTTTCTTATGAATGCAGCAGAACATGTTGCTCCTAAAACAAAACCTGTCTGCTCAGAGCTCCAGATTCCTAGGCCTGCAGCAGTCCTCAAGGAATCAAGATGCACATGTTTTGCTCCTGAGTGTATTTGAGATGTCCCAGTTTATTTTTGACAGGACTTGTTGCCAGGCTCAATGTCAGCATCTGGAAATCGAGATGAGATCCTTCAGCACAGTGAATCTGTATTTTACATCTTGGCTGTTTCAAAAAAAACCCTGGAGTGGGTGGACTTTGCACCTCTCTGCTTCAGGTAGCCAAGATTCTGTTTAAAGATTACATTGAAGGTTTTGATTGATTTCAAGGCTCACCCTGAATCCTACATGTGTCTCGTGCTTTTTGCTTGTGGGTTCAATATTTTGTAGTGACCCAAACTAGTTCAGGTCCTGCAGAGGTACTACATGAAAAGGGATGGGTTCTGCACGTCCTTCCAAGAGGTTCATAATATTAAGGAAAAGCTTGTTACAAGAAAGAGAATATACAGGGATGACAAATAATTACTCTCACAGAATATAAACGAGGTGTTTATTCCCATGCAGAGAAGTGGATCAGCTATTTCACTAGCAAAGGTCAGGTTTTTATGTGTCTTCCTATGACACTCATGGGTGAAGCTCTTTGAGAGC
>VZRH01000041.1:17561-18937 GCA_013397555.1 Urocynchramus pylzowi | reverse complement strand
CCGGGATGTCTGTCTGTCCGTCCCCCGGGTGTCTGTCTGTCCGTCCCCCGGGATGTCTGTCTGTCCGTCCCCCGGGTGTCTGTCTGTCCGTCCCCCGGGCTGTCTGTCTGTCCGTGCCCCGGGCTGTCTGTCTGTGTGTCCCATGGGTGTCTGTCTGTCTGTCCCCGGGATGTCTGTCTGTGTGTCCCATGGGTGTCTGTCTGTCTGTCCCCGGGATGTCTGTCTTTCCGTCCCCCGGGCTGTCTGTCTGTCCGTGCCCCGGGCTGTCTGTCTGTGTGTCCCATGGGTGTCTGTCTGTCTGTCCCCGGGATGTCTGTCTGTCTTTCCGTGCCCCGGGCTGTCTGCCCGTGCCGCAGGGTGTCTGTCAGTCCGTTCCCCGGGCTGTCTGTCTGTCCCCGGACTGTCCGTCTGTCCATGCAGGGGAGGAGCCGGCGGCGATGGGGAGCTCTCCCGCAGTTTCGGCAGGAGCGGCGGCCCCGAGCAGCTGTCGGAGCGAATTCCCTTCAGCTCCTCCGGTTCTGTCCGTTCCCCCGTGTTCTGAAGGCTGTTTATCTCTCTGCGTTCCTACTCATGCTACACAGAGTGTCACTCTCTCCTCCCCACGGCTGCTCGGCAGCACGCTCAGCCTCACAAAACCTCTCCGCTCCCGAGGGCTCCAAGGCTTGCCTCTCTGAGGTGTTCGAGGGGGCAGGTTGTTTTATTAAAAAAAGGAAAAGAAAAAAGGTAAAAAGACATAAAGCCAGAAATGTGGGAGGGATTTTGTGGTTTTTTTCCCCATTTTGGCCAATCTGTCACCATTCCCAGCTGTAGTTTTTGACTCTCAACCCTTTGGAGGAGTGGAGACCTGTAATACAGTGACACACAGCCCAGAAGAAACATCTACTGGTTTAAGGATTTTAAAAAGTTTCACTTATTGAGGCCAATTATTGTCACTAAATGTTTCATGTCCCCTGTGGGTGGGAAACAGAGGTGATGCTCTGGAAGAGAGAATTTGGAAAAATCAGAATCAGAGAATCAGAATGGTTATAAAGCAGCATCTTCTTTAAACACACCCCAAATGGATACAATTAGCAGCAGCTCTGCGCTGCATTTCTGCCTTCTGTGCTTGGTTTGTGGAAAATCTGTGGGTTTAAATTTGCGTGGCAGGTTCTCAGGGACAGAGCCCCAGTGTGCGGCCAGGGCTGTGCCAGCCCCGTTCGTGACAGCGCTGGCACTGCTCAGCTTGGTGTCACTGCCACTGCTCAGTCTGGTGTCACTGTCACTGCTCAGCTTGGTGTCACTGCCATGGCTCATCTTGGTGTCACTGCCACTGCTCAGTCTGGTGTCACTGCCACTGCTTGGTTTGGTGTCATTGCCACTGCTCAGTTTGGTGTCAC
>VZRH01000041.1:7561-15061 GCA_013397555.1 Urocynchramus pylzowi | reverse complement strand
AAAGTCTGCTGGATTCAGTTTGTTTGTTGTGGAGGGGGCTGGAGGGAGGAGCTCCAGCTGGGAAAGGATTTTGTCCTGTCCTTTCCAGGCTGGCTTGCCCTGGCAGGCACCGGAGCGGCTCTTCTCCGTGCTCAGCAGGGTGGGACAGGCTGGGGCGAGGGCTCCTCCTGGCTCCCGGCAGCTGCCCAGGGCAGGCTGGGTGGCCGTGGGACCAGAGCACGGCAGGAGCTCTCCAGCCAGCCCCCAAAGTCCCGGGGCTGGGTTTGGTCTGCCACCGCCCCCGCGTTTTTGCAGTATCACTGCTCCATCCCTTTGCTCACCGTGCCTCTGCCGCACAGCGAAGCTTTTCCTTCTGCCCACTCCTCCAAAATGTTTATGGGGAAAGGGAGAAGAGAAACAACAACCCCCGGAGCAGACAGAGCTGCTATTCCGGGCGCGGAGCTGAGGTGGGAGCGGTGACTCAGCTCCGCGGCTCTGTCGCGCAGGAGCCGCTCCCGGCCCGTGGGAAGGAGCTGCCGCCTCGGCTGCTTCGGGTGTCTCACAGCACGTTTGATCCCGGCTCTTGCCCCGTATCCCACTCGACGGGTTGTGCTGAGATCACGCGTGCCACCCTGGAGGAAAGCCCGCCCGGTAGCCGCGGTGCCCACGGGCCATTCCTGCGCTTCCATCGCGGCTGGCGCTGTTTGATCAGCCGGGCTGCTCCTCGGAACAGGGATTTGCAATTGATTCCTGTGCCTTTCCCTGCTGAGCGGGGTCTCCCGAGTCTCTGCAGGGATTTTCCTGAAGGCAGCGGGGTGCAGTGCTGAAGGGAAGGGTGCGGGGCAGAGAGGAGCCCCCGGCAGCTCCTCATCCTCCGGGCTGGGGATGAAGCCCAGCCTGCCATCCTCCGGGAGCGCTGCTAAGCACGGCCCAGCCCTGCTCCCTCCTGCAGAGCAAGGCTCGCTTCAACACTAACTGAACTTCTGTTTCTTATTATTTTTTTTTCTCCTTCATTATTTTTTTCTCCTCCTTTTTTTTTTTTTTTTTTTTTCTTTTTTTTTTTTTTTTTCCCCTTTTTTTTTTTTTTTTTTTTTTTTTTTTTTTCTTTTCTTAATGAGAGCAGATCAGAAAATAGGAGGAGGAAAGATGTGAAATCCCCTCGTGTAATTACCATTCACCAGGAGCCTCCTGGCGTGGTGTGCTCGTGGATCAGCCTTGTGGCCTCGCTCCCTGTCAGCACAGATCAGCTGCAGAGCACATTCCTCACCCAGATCCGAGGGATCCTGTGTGGAACAGAGTCCCTGGTGCCCCCCGGGCATGCAGCTCCCTGTGGGGCCAGGCTGCCTTAGGGGAACGTGAAACAACGCTCCTGGAGGAAGGGAGAGGAGAGAAACCCCAAAGAGCGCTGGATAACAAACAGGGTGTCCAAGTTCTGCTCAGGAAGGGCCTCAGGCAGGGATCAGGGAAGTGCCGCGGTCCCGGGCTCGGGACACACGGGGGGAGCATCCCCGGGGTGGCAGAGGAGGCAGAGCCCCCGCGGGGCTCCTGCCCGCTGCCCCTGCTCTCCCGAGGGACAGCCGGGAGCATGGCTGGGGGCTGGCACTGCCCCCCACCATCCACCTTGGGCGCCTCTCCTCATTGCACAGAGAGGCACAGAGGCAAAGAGCAGCGAGGGGAAAGCAGACCTTGGAATACTCATGGAATCTGCTCTCATAGCTCCAAATCTGAACCACACTGAATTTCAGCAAGAGCTGGGATTTCAGGCACACCCCTCTCCACCCTTGCCTAGGCAAACCTCAGGTTTCTCTACTCTACAGCACTAATTATGGGATCCCACAAACTGGAATAAATCTCCCCTGGTATTTAAAGTGATTTAAAATACTCTCCTGGTAGAAAAAATAAATTTGCTTTTTGCCATTTAAGAGCTCTAAATCCTGAACGCGCCGCGGGAGGCTGAACTAAAACCACCTGCTGACCTTCAAAAGGAGTTTTCATTGTAACAGTCCTCAGAGACAGGAGGTGTAAAAATCACTTCCATCCATTCTCACTGATTTACTGCACAGCAATGCAGAAAGCAGCCACATAAATTATTCTTGTATCAAGTTTTTCCAAAATTTCCTGTCCTATTAGAACAGTTAAGAGTGTGCCAGATATAATTTAAACTCCATTAAACTTATTCAAAATATTTAAATCAATCCAATATTGACCAAAAAGTGTTTTATATTTTTCAGTCCCCAGTGATAAATTGTTCTGGATGGATATTACAGGAAATGTCAGGTTTTGGTTGTTCTGTTTTCTGTGTCACTTGAAATGTCACAGAGTGGAAAGCACCAGGGAGCTGCTGCAGCGCTGCAGGATGGGAGCACTGGGAGCAGGGATGGACTTCTGCTGTTTGTGAGCACTGCAGCCTCACAGAATTGTGGAATAACCAGAATATCCTGAGGTGGAGGGACCCACAGGGACCATCCCAGCCCCTGTCCCTGCCCAGACCCCCAGCAATCCCACCCTGGGCACCCCTGGCAGCGCTGGCCAAAGGCTCCTGGAGCTCTGGCAGCGCCGGGGCCGTGCCCATTCCCTGGGGAGCCTGGGCAGTGCCAGCACCCTCTGGGGAAGAGCCTTTCCTGATCTCCAGCCTGACCCTGCCTGGCCCAGCCCCAGCTGTCCCTGGTGCTGTCCCTGTCCCAGAGACCAAACGTTCATCTGGGTTTCACTCAACACCTCCCTGAGGTGTGGGACCTTGGCTGATCTGCCACGGGCAGGACAAGTCAGGGCACAGGGCCCCACGGCCCATCCTCCCCTCCACCAGCCCCCGTGAGCCCCGTGCAGAAATCAGTGACAATTAGGGTCCACAGAAGGGCACAGGGGTTTAGATGGAATGTCACTTCCTGGTTTTACTTGTTAATCAAAATTCTGGGAACATTCAAAGCCTCTGTAATCGATTCAACCCAAGTGATTACTGAAATTAGTTCTGCTGTGTTTCCTGGAAAGCAAAATGCTTAGAAAAGAAAGGTTCGTGACAGAGCCAGAGGGAAATGTCCCGACATTCCAGGGAGTGTGCCCTGGACACAGTGATGGAGCTGTGGGGCTCCCCAAAGGTGATGGAGCTGTGGGGCTCCCCAAAGGTGATGGAGCTGTGGAACATCCCAAAGGTGATGGAGCTGTGGGGCTCCCCAAAGGTGATGGAGCTGTGGGGCTCCCCAAAGGGGATGGAGCTGTGGGGCACCCCAAAGGTGATGGAGCCATGGAGCACCCCAAAGGTGATGGAGCTGTGGGGCAGCCCAAAGGGTGGGCTTGGACAGTCCCTGGGAGTCTGGAGGGCAGCCACTCATGGCCCAGGAGGGAAGTCCCTGTGCCACACTGAATTTGTCCTCATTTGGGCAAAATTCAATTGAGTGAGGCAAAGGGAGTGGGAATCTGCCCCAGGAACCATCAGCTCCCACCGTTCCCACTGCCAGGGCCCCCAGCCAGGCCCAGACAGGGAGGTTAAAGGGAATCCTGGGAGTGTGGGAACATTCACATGGGTGTCCACACACAGGTGCACTCAGGGAGGCTTTTAATACAAGAGTTCTGAAAAATGACCAAGATTCTGCAAACGTGCTTTCAATATTTCACTGCAGAAAGAGGATTAATTACATAACCTGGGTAATTTTTATATTCCTGTTAGAAACTTTGAAACATGTAGGTAAAATTAACAACAGCCCCCAGCCTTGCCCATACAGCATTACTCTGCAAATGGGAAAATGTCGAGATAGTATTTCAATTAAAGTAGGAATAAAATGAGACAGGATTTATCTAGTGTATTAAAATACATTATTTTTCCATCAGAAAAAGAAGTATTTTAGGGCAATATTCCCTGTCTGGATATTTAAAATCAACTTAACAATGTAGATGACTGGCGAGAACACGGGCTGTCTCAAATGGCTTTACAGCTTTGTATTCTGTTTTCTACTTCTGCTTTTCAGCTTGTTTTTGCTTTCCTCAAATGCCAGAAAAAACCATTCACAGAGTGCAAAGTATCAGACAGTTGAGTCTGAAATAGAAAAGAGACCAAACCCACTACATTCCATCTTAAATTTCATTCCATGACAGTGAAAGGTGACAAGTTAAAATAATTATGTGATGATCCAAGGATGTCACAGACTCCCAGAATCTGGGTTTGGGTTGGAAGGGTCCTTGCAGCCCATCCTGTCGAGGTTATCATGGGCCTTGGGTCTTCAAAGAGACAAAAGCAGTTGTTGGTTCCTGTAAAGTTGTTTTTTGCATGACTGCATCAGTCTCGAAGGCAAAGAGTTCAGAGTATCAAAGTCTGTGCTAAAAGATTTCTGGCACAGAGTCCCGAGCAGAAACAGCAGCAGCAGCTCCCACACCTTTTTTCTTCTTCCCTTCTCTTTTCTTGTACCCCAGTACAGGGGTTTCTATTCATAAATCACCCAATCAGCTAAAAACACAATTCTAAAACATTCCTCCTAAACCTATCCTGGCTTGATTCTAATGTGTGAAAGCAGTGTCAGTTCTTACACAAATCTACATATATAATTTTATCTATTTATGTAAATGGTTCTATCTGTTCTATCTAGAACTGTGAGCAATGTTCTGCTACATTTTCCTTATGTCTGGAGTAAGTTAATTTGTGAAAGGTAACACTACTGAACTCTAAGCTAGGCTTTAGGGCTTTTACTAGCTAACACAGCCTCTTAAGGCACTTAAGATCTATTTCTACTTACTTAAAACTATAACTTACACTTCTATCTCATATCTGTGTGGCTTAATACATTTCAGCTTCTCTAGAGGTTGTAATTCGATCCCTGCATTCCTCTCTGTCTCTGAGGCACTCAGAGGGGCTCCTGTCCCACCCTGCCTTGGGCAGGGGCCCCTCCCCTGTCCCAGGCGCTCCGACCGCCCAGCCCGGCCTCGGGCACTGCCAGGGACCCGGGGTTACAGCAGGAGCTGAGCAGCTCTGGCCAGCTCCAAAATCACTGCACTTCCGGAGAGCACAGCCAGCACTGCTTCCCGAAGCTTTTACCTATGGAAAAGCACTTTAACAAAAGTTGGGAGTGAAATTAGAGATGCAAATCCTCATTAAAGTGCGACCCGCTGGGAGTGCCAGTGCTGGCTTTGCGTTCCCCACCTCCCCAGCACCGGAGGCTTTCTGCTAATCCACATCACTAATTGCATCACCATTGCCGAAAGTCAAATATGATGTGCAGGATTTAACTAAATGAACATTTAGGAGGATGCTTAAGCACACCAGCATCCTTCTCTTTCCCCCAGCTGAGCACAACAAAAACCCACAGAGCTGCTCACTCTAAGAGGAGTTTAATTAAAACACGGTCGGATTGGGCTGGCATCCTCAGAATCTTCCCTCTGTGGGAGGAGGATGAGCTCCCTGAGGGAGAGTCCTCAGTGTCCCTGCCCATCCTGTGCTCGGGGACAAGGTGTGTGGGACAGGAGGGGACGTGTCTGACACCTGCACAGTCCCTGCTCTGCCCTCTGCCCTCCTCCTTGGCTCTTCTCCACCCCCATCCTCACCTGAGCCGTTTGGGATGAAGGACAGGCTCTCCTCCTTCACCAGCAGTGGGAATCCAGCAGGATGACTCCAGCAAGCCCTTTTATACAGCCCTTTATGGAACCACACTTGTCAGGCAGCTCAGGCTGGATTTCAGGGCAAGGCTCTTCCCCAGAGGGTGCTGGCACTGCCCAGGCTCCCCAGGGAATGGGCACGGCCCCGGGGCTGCCAGAGCTCCAGGAGCCTTTGGCCAGCGCTGCCAGGGGTGCCCAGGGTGGGGTTGCTGGGGGGCTGGGCAGGGACAGGGGCTGGGATGGTCCCTGTGGGTCCCTCCAGCTCGGGATATTCTGGTTATTCCATACAGAACTAGTGCTCAGCAGGGCTGTCTTGTGGCACAAATCCTCAGAATTTGGGGAAATCTTTACAAATCTGGGAGAAAGCTTCAAATAATCTGGTTATTTTATTACATCACAGAGTCACAAAGTGGTTGGGTTTGGGAGGGACGTTCAATATCACCCCAGTGCCTCCCCTGCCATGGGCACCTTCCACTACCCCAGGGTGCTGCAAGCCCAGCCTGACCTTGGACCCTTCCAGGGATGGAGCACAACCATTGATTCTACACCTTTATTGAATAATTGCTGCTGGGCGTTTGTCCAGAAGTCCTGTGGCATGGAAACCACAGGCAACAGTTCACTTGCCTCTGCATCAGAATTCCTGAGGGTTTTTTATATTGCCTCAGCAGGACTGACCCACTTTTCCCCCTCAGTTTCCATAAGTTCTTGGCCCCTTGACCCTGCAAATGCTCTGCAGACAAAAGTGAAATTCAGAAGAGGAATCCTTCCATGCAGGCCTGAGTGTGACACTGGCACTGCCCTCTGGTGTGACCTGCTGCTGGAGCCAAGCCAAACTGAAACACAGCAGCTGTCAGCATCCCAAATTTGATATCAAAGAGCAGATGTTTAAAGTCACATTCACAAGGCAAACCATTCAAATGTGGTAAAGGAGAAAAGAAATTCTCTCTCTCTGAGGAGAGTGATTTAAGCTCTGGAGAGCTGACAGCTTCCAAAGCCTGAGGGAGCACCAGGAGCCAGGATCTGCTCTGTGCCACGCTGGTGACATGGCAAAGTGACCTGGAAGCAGGATGAAAGCTCTGGAAAGCTGTTACATGGCTGACAGAATGGGAATGGAACGAAATTGGATTTTTTCACCAGTCCTGCCCTGCACACTGCACGGATTTTTAACAGACAAATAATGAACACAGACAGGTTATACTGGGAGTGCCTCAAGATCTGCATTTCCAGCTGCTGGCACAGCCCAGGATCAGCTCCCTGCAGGAAAATGCCAGAAGCTACAGCACAGAACTCCTGCTGCTTCAGGAAACACATCCAATCCTGTTTGTAGGGTGCTGCTTTTCCAGATGATTCCATTGCAGAGTTGATCTGATACCATCAGCATTAATGACAACTGTTATCACATCTACATCAGCACTCATCTTCAGCCCAACATCTTCCACTTGGCCACACAGCTTAGCTATCTTCCCCTCTAATTTTCATTGCATTCCCTTTTCATCCCTTCCACGGGAAGACCAAACAATGAGCTCCTTCTTTCCTCAGAACTTCATCGCAGTAATGGGAAAAATGCCAGAAATATTAAAGAAAAAGAGGTGGTGAAATGTCACACAAAGGGAAGAAGACTTTCATGCAGGGAGTTTGTCAGAGGCTGCTATTTGGCACAGAATTGCCTCGTTTCTGCCTGTCAGACTGAGAAGCAGCATTTCCCAGCAGAGCCAGGCCACGTGTCCGAGCCACCCTCACGGGCTCTGCGAGCTGGAAATCAATGCCTTGGCCAGGCAAACCCTGTCAGCCAAGGAGAGCTTCCAGGGAAGAGTCAGGGGCAATAACGGGGGCTGAGGGGAGGCAGGGGGTACCTGTGAGCACAGCCTGGCCTGGGGGCATTAGGGGAGGCTCAGGGGGTACCTGTGAGCACAGCCTGTGCTGGGGGACTGAGGGGAGGCT
>VZRH01000035.1:1440-21942 GCA_013397555.1 Urocynchramus pylzowi | reverse complement strand
TGCCCTCTCGCCACACGGCCCTCCCTGCGAACCGGCCGCGGGCGCTGCGCCATCGCCGGGGGCCGCGGGCCCGCCAGGGCGGCGTCTGGGACCGCGCTCTTTGTGCGGAGGAAGGCCCGGCCCAGCGGAAGCGGGAGCACCCGCCGCCATTTCCTAGCGCGCTCTCGCTGCAGGCTCGCCCGCTCGCTGCCGCCTGACCGGGACTAGGCGCTCTCCGGACAGTGGATCAGGCTCGGAGCCCTAGAACCAGCGCGGAGCCCCACCATGTGTGCGTGCGGGGAAGGGGCAGGGCGCGGGCCGGGGGCGGGAGCGGCGCCGTGTGTGTGAGGCGGCAGCGCCCGAGGCAGAGGAGGATCAGGGAGGGCCGGGGCACAGGCCAGGGGGGCCGCCGGGCGCTCTGAGGGGGTGCGGGTGGCGGCCGTGCTGAGCAGCATCTCAAAGGGCCCGTTCTGGTCTTTCCAGCAACCACAGAAGCAGAGACAGAGCAGAGCCTCACCCCCAATGTGATGCTTAACACAGAGAGCAGCGAGGGATACGTGGTGAAAGTCCGGGGGCTGCCTTGGTCTTGCTCCACCGAGGAGGTGCAGAGGTTCTTCTCCGGTAAGTGGGACTGTGGGGGAATAAGAGGTGTGGGAGAGGAGTCGGGCTCTGATGTCACTTCTGGGACAATGTGGCAGTGGGAATGCTGTAGTGAGCATTTGCAGGAGGCATTCAGTAGCCAGTGCAGTTTGTAGTGCAACAAGTGCTTCAGCCAGAACCTGGGATGCAAAGCCATGTTCTTGCTAGCAGGAACTCAACACAAAGGGGCTTACTCTGAGTTGCTGGGATAGCCACAACTGCCTTTGCTGCTTGAGCAACCGGGAGAGAGAAGGTTCAGTTTTAAAGAAAGTTCAACCTGAAGCAAGAATTTTTAAGCTAAGTAAGTTTAGTTCTTGTATTGTCCCAGTAGAATCATGTCTCTTGGGACAATATTAGTGTTCAGTGTGTGTATCCTTCCCCAAATTATTAACATTCTGCAGTATTAAATAGTGTTGATAAATACATGCTTTCTGCAGTGACTGGACCTTTTAAAACTGCTTCAGGAATTTGATGTATTGGACTTGGTTCTGATTTAGTTTATCACACTTACAGTGATTGTTACTATTCCTTATTTCACGCTAATAAGAAAGTTAAGATCAAAAGCTGTGTATGTTCAACTTGAGGCAGAAAAGCTTTAGAATTAGCTAATTTGCAATTATCCTTTATCTGTAGGTTTGACTAGAATGGTAACTTTAGTTAGCATCTTAATTGGTAATTTTGAAGTTGCAACAGGAATGCTGTCAGTTTTGTTGTTATGATATAATTGATATTCGGTACATTTTTGGTTTTAGGCTCTCTGAAACTTTCCAAGTAACATTATTCCTGTAATAATTAATGTAATTCTGGCCTTTCTGTTTAATTTTCAGATTGCAAAATTCTGAACGGGGCTTTGGGTATCCGTTTCATCTACACCAGGGAGGGCAGACCAAGTGGAGAAGCGTTTGCTGAACTTGAGTCAGAGGAGGATGTGAAATTGGCCCTGAAAAAAGACAGAGAAACAATGGGACACAGATATGTTGAAGGTTTGACTCAGTTGGTCTAGTAACTGACTACATTGTGTTTGTGCTTGATGGGTTTTTGGTTAATTGCATTTTTTGTCTCTTTAAAATGCATGTGAAAGGACAAATGGACTTGCACATCATAAGTTGACTAGTTTCAAGGCAAATGACTTTAAAAACTCTTCCTTACTCCAGAATGCATTAATTCTAAGTGCCTTTTACAGTTTTCAAGTCAAACAACGTTGAAATGGATTGGGTTCTGAAGCATACTGGTCCCAACAGCCCTGATACAGCTAATGATGGTTTTGTACGTCTTAGAGGACTCCCATTTGGCTGTAGTAAAGAAGAAATTGTACAGTTTTTTTCAGGTATGTGGGATAAAAGTAGTAGCTATAGCACTATTGGTTTATGCTAAAAATACCCCAACAAATCAAACAGTAGTACATCCAACAGTATTATCATGGGTATTAAAAGTAAATAAACCAATTCTTCACTAGTTTTCTGGGCATTGAGGAATCTTTTGAATCACTTCCTAAAGTACTTGATAATTAAATAATTTAGAGAATGCCACAAAGGTGTTTGAATTTATATTTGGTAGAACATGCTGTTCCAAGAAATGATTATAGAAAAGTGTCTTACTTTCCAAATAAAGCTGAACAGTTCCCTGGCCTTGGATGATTGGCCCTGGTCAGTGAAGGATGTAGAACACTCTCACCACTGGGCTCTGTGTGAGAAGCAGGTTCTCAGTAAGGGCCCATGACCTCTTCCCAGCATAGAGCTAGTATTGAATAAAATGCAGAGAGAACCTGCTGAAGTCTGCCCAAATAGAGATTTACAGATTTGCCCCTTTCTCTTCCTATGGGGATAAAAAACTCACCAGACCCTTGATGTTGCCTAGCTCAAAGTTTTTATGGATGAAGAAATAATGTCTTGTTTTGACTAATTTTTACTTTTTTGCAGCTGTTTTATGTTTACAGACTGGAATTAGACTATTAAAATGTCTAAGAATGAAATCTGTTGATTGTTAAGGATTTCACTTGTTATTATTTTCAAAATACTATATTTCTAAATGTTTTGCTATTACAAGATATGATTAAGCTTGCTGTTTTGCTTTAAAATACAGTAGAAACATTTCCAGTTTTACAATCTCAGAACTTATTTTTTTGTTTTCTGAACTGGTGGTATGAACAAGAGCAATTTCTAAGCATGTGCATTTTAAGTGTTTTTTTTTTTTTCTTACATGGTGAAGTAATTCAAGCTTTATAAGTTGTAATGTGCTTAATATACAAAATGTCTCTTCTGTTCAGGAACTAATACTTAAAAAGTACTTCATGATTTTTTTCTTGAATAAGCACTCCTAAAGATAAAAAAATGCTGAAATTTGATGTTTGCATAATGCTAATTATTTTACGTGAGTGACTTCTAGTAAAATACTTGTTCTATATAAAGCTGTTTAACTTGCTATGTTTGAATTTAAGTTCTCTTAAAAAGTTCATCTTAAATACTTTCACAGAATTGACGAGGTTTGTAATAATGTGTGAAGTTCTTAACGCACCCTGCATTAGATGCCTTCTCTGAGGGGCTGTCCCTGACCCTCAGAGCATTTCTGAGCTCTGCAGGGTGGGTTAAGAGCCTGAACTGAATGGTATGTGATCGTGGAGCTCTTTGTTAACGTGCCTTTTTTATTCTGGTGTTCTAGAATCAACATACCATTCGCTTAAAAGTGTTTAAATTCTGGTGTTTTTAAAGCTATAAGAAAAAACTCATGACTGGGCTTGTGATGTTAATATTGCCCCCCTACTGGGGTTATTTGTCCTTGGGTTGAAGGGTTGGAAATCGTGCCAAATGGGATAACATTGCCGGTGGACTTCCAGGGGAGGAGTACGGGGGAGGCCTTCGTGCAGTTTGCTTCACAGGAAATAGCTGAAAAGGCTCTAAAGAAACACAAGGAAAGAATAGGGCACAGGTGGGGATGGATGGTTGGTTGGCTCTGTCACTTTTCTTATGGTAAACAATTAAATCCATATTCTCTCTTCTGAAAGTGTTAACACCCAAATCAAAGTAGTATTGTGATCTCTAACTTGGTGATGAGTAAAGGTATTGATTGCTACAGTGTGCGTGGCACAGACTGTTTAGATCTCCCCAAAAATACAAGATAAAATTGGGCTAAACTAAAACGTGCTTTGGAAAATGAGTAATAACAGGCATTCAAAACTATAGCTTGGAAATGACAAAGTTGAGAGACTATGGCTTTAACTTCTCAAATAGCACCAATTCTGCCTTTAGCTCTAAAGACATGCACAGTATTCTTACTACCATAAGAAAATGTGATACTTTCTAAACTTGTTTTATAAGTTGAAATGTAACAAATTTACTTACTTGTATTAATCTTCAATGTAATAAGCATAGCTTTCAAGAAATTGTCACAAAGGGTTTTTATTCAATTTTACTTGTGACTATTTTTTATTGAAGCATGCACCTTTTGCCTACGCTGAATCACTGAAGCATAGGCTGGGTTCAGTAGTACATGCAGAGCTTTTTGTGGCATCCTGATGGGTTAAACTCTCGGTGGAGATCGGGTTTTTAACCCTCTGTTTCTGTTGCCTTGAGCAACAGTGCTGAGTTGAGTGGACACTGGTCCCTCCTACATTGTTTGACTAACATTTTAAATTGGGGGGAGGTGGGTGGGGAATCACTATTGCTCCCCCACCCTTAAGGCTGGGATACTGCAAAGTATGAGGAGCACATAAACCCTTCAGTAATTTTAATTTCTTGAAAATACACTGATTTAAATGTAATGTAGTGCTAATAATAGAAAGTCATTGCCTACATAATGTAAGGAAACCTGGCTTAAAATTACTGCCAGTGTCAAGGCTATGACTAAATGGCTTGTTGTAATGTGAAATTGTGAGGTGTTTGTGGAAGGAATCGAGGGCTGACTTCTCCCTGTGCAAACACTTGTAGGTACATTGAGATCTTCAAGAGTAGCCGAGCCGAGGTGCGCACTCACTACGACCCTCCCCGCAAGCTGTTGGCCATGCAGAGACCTGGTCCGTACGACAGGCCCGGCCTGACGCGCGGATACAACAGTCTGGGTAGAGGAAGTAGCTTGGAGAGAATGAGGCGTGGAGCCTACGGAGGAGGTAAGTGCACGGGGGCCCAGGGAGCTGCTCGTTTGAAAAGCAGCAACTCTTGGACCTGGTAGTGTCTCCCCAGCTGTGTATGTGTCCTTGGCCTTAATTCTTGTAGAAGAAATGAAATGTTGTAGTAGTTGTTGTTTGCAGTGTGTACTGTGTATTTGGATCTTTCTGTAGTCGAAATGAAAGTTTATTTGAAACTTTGTGTAGTTGAAATGAACATGTCCAATCTGTTTCTAGGTTATGGAGGTTATGATGACTACAATGGGTATAATGATGGCTATGGGTTTGGTTCTGATAGATTTGGAAGAGGTAAGGATCTCTAATAGGAACAGTAACTGAACTTACGACATGTCCCAAAAGAAACTCAAATACATCTGAAAGACCTAGAATGGACTCTTTTCTCCGCAGGGATGTCGGACCACAGGTACGGCGACGGATCGTCCACCTTCCAGAGCACGACCGGCCACTGCGTCCACATGCGGGGTCTGCCCTACAGAGCCACGGAGAACGACATCTACAACGTGAGTGCCACACTGCTCCCCCGTGCACGGCTTTGGGTCCCGGGGTCCTTGTGGGACATACCAGCTGCGCTGCAGCTGAAGTGTTCCTTTGGAGAAAACGGCTTGTTGTAAACCCAGACTGTTGCATTGGTGCGTTTTAATCTGTGTGACTGTTCTATGTGTAGTTCTTCTCACCTCTGAACCCTGTAAGAGTACACATTGAAATCGGACCGGATGGCAGAGTAACCGGCGAGGCAGATGTTGAATTTGCTACTCACGAGGACGCAGTGGCTGCTATGTCCAAAGACAAAGCAAATATGCGTAAGTCCGACTGCTCGGAAGAGGTGGCTTTAGGGAGCTGCCAGCACTGTGGTGTAGTGCATCTGCTGCAACTGGAATGCCAAAGATTTCGCTGCAGCTTCAGTTGCAGTGAGACAAGCTGCATGGGTTTGGTCTGAAATGCTCTCATGGGAAAACTTTCTTCTTGCAGAACACAGATATGTAGAACTCTTCCTGAATTCTACAGCAGGAGGAACTGGTGGTGCCTATGGCAGTCAGATGATGGGAGCAATGGGTATGTAACGGTCTCACTGCACTTGGAAGCTGGCTCGTTTTGTACAGCTCCTGCTTATTGTGTGTGTGTCCCTGGCATCAAAACTGAAATTCAACATTCTGTCTTAATCACACAGTCAAGGAGTCGGAAGGGGTAGTCCAAGATTGGAACACTAGCACATTGCCAGGTATAGAAACCTTTTGGGATTACATTTGAGCTTCAATAGGTTGAATAAACTTGTGCTGTGTGTGGTGTGCCTGGTGGGATGAGTGGCTTCTTTGGGAGTGTGGTAGTGCAAAATATGGGAGATGCCTGTCCTTCTATTCTCCTTCCCCTTCCCTAATGGGGGATACCAGAACATAGTTTGGTGATGGAGGATGTATCTGTGGCACATGACCTGCCATTCAAGCTGAGTCTTGGTGGTGAGAGAGAGATACTTGGAATTGGGAGAAATTGTCTGAATTGCTCTGGCAAATCCCAAAATTGTTTAAAGATTTAAAATGTGTATTTGCAGCACAAGTCTTAAATGCCTGTTGCTGTTATGCCTCTAAGACAGATACCCTCCTGACACCCAGCTGGGCTGGTTTCGGAGATGAAGGTGGGGTTGGTTTCCGGGGGGGCTCCTTTCTCTCGAGGGTGCTGGGGTGGGGGGGTGTGGATGTGCTGCTGCTTTTGAAGTATTTGGTTACAAAATGTTTGTAGTTGTAATGCTGATACTGAAACTGCAGAAAGTGTAGGCAAGTGATGAGGTGAAGAGCAGTTGTTTGTTTGAAAAGAGGTATCTGTGTCTGAGCCACAGCACTGCTGTGATGTGATGCACAGTCAGTCTGGAGCAGGAGTAAGTCTGTCAGGACCATGTACACATGAGTGACTCCAGTTAATGAGCTTCTGCCCTTCTGGAAGGGCAGCACTCGGTGTGAGGTCTCTTAAAGCCAAGTTTTAAGTTATTTTTGGGGTGTGTTACTGTACAGATTGATCCTGTTTAGTATAGTCCATAGAAATTGTAAAAGTAACTTCTAAAGTTCTTGTTGCTGCTTGATTGCAGGGATGTCTTTAGAAACCCCATCACTTTCCTTGAGCATGTTTAACTTCCCTTGGTGTGAGCAAGGTAGTGCCAGAGTGCAGGGGCTGTTGGTTGGGTGAGGGCTGGGTTTGTTGATGATGAGCAGATCTTGACCGGCAAGTTTTTAATGTTTTTGCCCTTAACTTAAAAGGGAGCCAATCCAGTTACGGTGCTCCAGGCAACCAGCAGCTGAGTGGGGGTTATGGAGGAGGATATGGAGGTCAAAGCAGCATGAGTGGCTATGGTAAGAGCATTTCTTTGCTGGTTTCCATTGGGCCAGGTGCAGCTGGCTTAACATGCCCTTCACTGGTGTTCAAGGGTTGTGTTATAACTTGGGCAGCACAGGCTCTGAAAGTTAAAGGTGTGGCTACTGTGAATTTTGGGGAATTGGGGGGGATCGATTCAAAACTGCAATGGGGAGCTGAGGGGGGGAATGTGGAAAACTATTCTGAAAGGGGCAGCAGGAAATGCCAGTCTCAGACTTGCATTGCTCTGATCACATTTCTTAATCTGAAAGCTGGAGAGAGCTTTGTTTAAACACAGTACACATGGGGGAGGGGGTCATGGGAGGCTGGGTCCTCCCTATTCCCCCAGAGCAGTGGTAAAGCTCTGGCTTGGGAAGGGGGTGATGCAGAGCTCGTGCTGTCATTGAACATCCGATAACTGGCTTTGGGTACGGAGCTGTAAACTGCCACTTTGCAGCGTTGGGCACGGTAGACGGTATTTACGAGGTGGCCCAGCAAGGACAGGCGTTGGGGCAAGGATGCTTCGAGTCGGCCTGAGGCAGCTGTGAACCTGCTGTCGGTTTCCCCCTCAGACCCCGGGAGCCAGGGCGCCATGAACAGCAGCTACTACAGCAGTGGGAACCGCGCATCCATGGGAGTGAACGGCATGGGCGGCATGTCCAACATGTCCAACATGAGTGGTGGCTGGGGAATGTAACCAATCGCTGACTTTTGGTCACATCTTTTTTAAAAAACAAAAAAACAAAAAACTAAGTTTAACAGTTTTGCAATACGAGCTTGTGATTTATGCTTTACTGTAAGTGAATTCAGGATTGTTTTAAAACCTTTCAGGTTCAGTATTTTTGAACATACAGAAATGAACATTCATCTAGGATGTAATAACCAAGTAAAGACTATAACTGTTAAACAATTTGGAGCGTTTCTCAAGTTAGTTTTGTTGTAGGAGTGTATTTAAGCAGTAAGCGTATTTAGGTTAAAGCTGTTTGAATTATGTTAAATGTTGCTCTTATACCATATTACATCCAACACTGTTTTGAATACATGTTGAAAGAGACATGCTTTTTTGTAAAAAACCAATATAGGAGCTGTGTCTGAAAATCAAAGTGAACATTTGGCATGTTAGTTCTAGTTTATTTCTTTTAATATCCTGTAAGGCATGTTAAAGCTTTTTTTTTTTTTAAGTTAATGGGGGAAACATGTTGAGACGCAATACGGCTACTTTAGGATTTTGGTCTTGGTGTTCGTATAAAATTCTGAGGCCTTGATTTAATCTTTCATTGTATTGTGATTTCCTTTTTAGGTGTATTGCGCTAAGTGAAACTTGTTAAATAAATCTTCCTTTTAAAAACTGGAACTCACTCCTTCTTGACCTCCAGCTTCTTGTAACTACACTTGCAGCCATGTCCTCTGTGACTGTTGTGCTCTTGCCCTGCAGCTGCCACACGGTGACTCCTGACAGAGCACTGACCCATAGAGTGTTAGAGTGACAACGGGGAGGGGGGGAGCAAAGGCAGCCACCCCCGCTGCTGGGGGTGCCCAGTGGGCGTTGGTTCTAAGCACTGTGTGGCTGTGCCCTGAGCAGGGGGCTTGGGCCCTAAAACTGCTGGGGGGATGAGAGGTGATTCTGTACTTTCCTGTAGGCATCCTGGGCAGCTTACTGCAACCATGTTTCAATAAATTGTAACTTGTCAAACATCCTGCTTAAAGATGTGATTTTGTAAGCAATGTAGTTACAGCTTTTTGAGCACTGCAACATTATACCGAAATAAGATGGAATCTACTTCCATGCACTCAGTGGCCATAGTATTTTGTTTGTCCTTGCTAATGAAGCATTTGTCCTGAAGGGTTAAGAACCTGGGGTCCCTGCTACAGTTATGAGTGTCCTCCTGTAGCAGAGGAGCACTGGGTCTTCCAGCCATGGCTGTCTGCCATGAAAACAACATGTGTGCTGAGGGCCATGCTGACTGAGCCCAGCTCCATGGACACGTGGCCCTGCTGTGCCTCTGTCAGAGCTGGGCCAGAGTGGGAATCACGCCTGGGTCTGCACTGTGCCATGGGGAGCCTCTGGAAGAAGCTCACTTGGTCAAAGAGCTGCACTGGAACCTGGGGCGCACATGGGGATTGTTGGGTGCTGCTTGGGGATTGGGTTTTGCCTTCACCAGGCTGCTGGTGAGGTTACAGCTCTGCACACGAACACAAACTGCTCTGGGATCCCCAGCTGAACCCAGGCCTGGCAGAACAGGGACCAGGCTGCCCTGGGGCTGGGGCAGCAGCTGCTCCCCTCTGTCTCAGGGGTGGACACAGTGAGCTGGAGCCACTGCTCTTTTTTTTCTGGAAAAGGTGAAAGCAGATCCAGCTGCAGAGCAGTGGCTTCATCTGGCACCTTCCAGGGAATACCACAGCATTGGTCAGGTATCCCAGACACGTTCTGCTACCTTTAGCTTAAAGCCTGGATATGCATGGCTGGCAAAACATTCTCATCTTGGATCTGTGACTGACAGGTGTTAAAAATTAGAACTTCACTTGCTTTCAGTTTTTGCAAAAGACTTTATTGTGTAACTACTGCTGTGGTCACAGCGACTTCCAGAACAAGTATAATGTGCAGTTTTTGACTCCGCAGTGAACTGAAGGCACGTTCATTGACACTCCTTATAAAGCTTTCTATACACAATTCATAAATTGACCTTTTCCTCTCTGACTGACAGAGCAAATACAAAACTGTACACGAGCCAGGGGAACACAGAGGAGCACCTAAAGTGAAGGTAAAGAAATTAAATTCATGTACAGAAGACAATGATGTCTACAGGGATCAAATAAATGTAGAAATGCCATATACAAATTTTAATACAAATATCTATAAAAATCAGAAAAATGAATCTCAGTTTCAAATAGAATTTTTGGGGAAATTACAGTTGATATAAGCTTCTTAATTATTTCAGTTGGAGAAGCATTAGCTTGCACAATCCCTACAGATTAATTTACACTGCTCTTACAGTGGAAATTATCAGACCAGCCAGTCCAGTCTGCTGCACAGAAGACACCTGCAATTCAGAATTAAAAAAATAATGGCTACTTTCCAATGTTAAAGTGGCTCTGTCAAGGGTGGGAGAGCCTTAGGAAGAGTTAGAGGAGCACTGCTGGAGCAGCAATGTGTGACAATTATCACAGACACGGACGGGTTTAGGGTAGGATGGCAGCGCGAGTTCGTTACTGGAACAAGTGTTGCAGAAGATGTCTCCGCAGTTTCTGCAGTGGTGCTACAAAAAAGAGTCAGAATGAGCACAGCCTAAAAACAGCATCAGGAAGAGAGAAGTCAGCCTTGGGAACTGTGTCCGAGTCCACTGAGTCCCTCCACTTCCAAGCCCAGCCCTCCCAGCAGCACTTCCTCCTGCGCAGGGCCGAGCNNAGGAGCCGCAGCGGCCGCGGGCCTGGCTGCGCAGGGAGAGGCTGCGCTGGCCGCCCGCGGCTGCCGGGTCCCCGCGCTGTCCCACACCGCGGGCCGGGCACTGAGCGGTGCCTGCTCGGCCGGGAAGGGAGCCTGAACACAGGCACAGCAGCTCTCCACCGAGAACACCGAAGCAGGGGGCAGTATTACTTTTTGGGTGGTAAATGCCAAACTATTCCCTATATATTTGTCATGCCAACAACATTCGGAATTGAACAGGTTCAGTCTTCCCTGGCAAGGTATGCAACAGCACCACTTTTGTTTTTCATGGATTATTTAAAAATTATCTGCTGAATGACATTACCTTCCTTCTTGAGATGGAGAATTCCTTTTTACATTGCTTGCAGTGAGTTGCTTCATCATCCTTCAGCCACGTATGACCCTGGAAAATTGGTATGAAAACCACGCTGGAGATACAAATAAACTTATAGGCATTTTACCAACGCTGTTGGTATTTTTCAAAAGCCACCTTTTAAAGCAGAAAAACCACAGGTGTTAAATTAAATTCATATGTTTAGTTAAAATATTTATGAGAGAGTACCTTTAGTGCTTTATTTACTTCTTTAATGTCTTCCATCTTCAGCTTCGATCTGGAAAAAAGAAATTATGCCCTGCATGACTTTTTATTTAGCTGTGTTTGGTTTTCCCTGCCATTCCACTGTCGAGCCACTGAAACCAAACCCCAATTCTTCAGTCAGCTCCCTGTTATCCCTCTGAACCACTCACTGTCACCAGGAAACTTTGTCAACTCAGGGTTTGCCCCTTTTTCAGTATAAACAGAAGAATGTAGGAAAAGCACAGTTCCACTGTAAGAACTAAACATTTCCTTTAATGTTTCCTCTCAGCCAGCTCACTGACAAGATCCTCCCTCACTTTCATTTTATGGCTCTTTAGTTTCTCATACATAGTAATTGCCTCCTAAAATTCTCACATTAATTGATTTTTATAAGTAAATGAGGTTTAAAATTCTTGGCATTAGTCAGATACTCCAGCTTATGTCGCTTACAGGAGTTCTGTTCCCTGGAACTTACTGGCTGAGATGAAGTCCCATTTCTTGGAGAGCTTGCTCCTGCTCCTCACGGACCTTCTTCAACTGCTGCTTCTCATCCTGCAGTTTTCTCAGCTCCTATGAAATCAAGCACAAAATCAAGATTTTTGTGCATTGCTTGACCTATAATCTTGATCAGTCTAGCCAAACTACCCAAGCAGTTCACAAGAATCAGTTCCTTTGCAAATCCCCTTGTTTCTAAGGCCTGATTTTAAAAATTACATGGGGGAACTACCCACAGGTTCTGCACAAACAATGGAAAACTTTCATCGTATTTACCAAGAAAAGGAAGATTTTCAGGCTTTGAACATCCTTCAACATAGCTAGAAAATGGCAGTCCTGTGCCAACACAGGAGCACAGAGACAGGTACAGGTGCACAACTGTGTCCTCAGAAACCGCTCCATATGTGGCAGCAAATCCTCTTCGGGTTAACAAGAATGTTCATGCTTAAAAAATAAATCACATTCAGTTGTTCTGAATGCTTGAAACTGTGCATACCTTTTTCAGTCCTTCCATCTGTTGCAATTCTGTTTTAAGCAGAGTGGTTGCATCCTTCTCTTGGTGCAGTTCTTTTTGCAAAGCTTGTCTTTGTTCCTTTTCGGATTTTAACTCCTTTTCCAGAGTTGAGCTATTTAAAAATAATTCATTCTAAAAAAACCCTATAGCAGAAGAATATCCTATAGTATTTAAGGATAGCAACAGTGTGAAAAACAGAAATCTTGTCCAAAAGAGGGCAAAACTAGAGTGGTGTTCTGGGAAAGGAAAGAACAGGCAGCAGACGTCAAAAATGTTAACACTGTTAACATTTAACATATGTTAACATTTTCAGGTCACAGAAAACAAACAGCAATGAAGGGCTAGAAGAAAAACAACCAACCAAAAGACCCCCAAAGAAACCAATCCCCACGAATTAACATTTCACTACCTGTGTTTAAACTATCGTGTTTAAAAGAGACACTCTACCCTGCAGTCTGAACAGAGAAAGAAGATTTTTCTATCCGTCTTAGAAATCTTTAGAGGATTAACATTCCCTAAGAAAACACCCATAAGTCCCTTCAAAAATCCCAGTCCCTCTGGATGACAGTCAGTCCTATGCTCAGCCTACAAGCATGACCATACTTATCTCTGATTTATTAAAAGCAATTGAAAGCTCCATTGCTAGTTGGAATGGGAGATTTTTTGCTGCCACTCTGTGCTCTAAATTAGATGTTCTGGAAAAAACATATCAAAATCCTGATGCTAACTGCATACTGTACAGAAGTGCTGTGCTTCCCTGGGTCCTGCATACGTCTGTCAATGCTGAAGCCAACAGAATTTCAAACTCACCCCCTCCTTAGATCTGAGCATAAAAGGAGTAGAAAACACTTAAAGAAGTGGCAAAGGGAAGGAAAACACCTGCTCAGATTAAATACCATTTGCTGTCCAGCTGGGCCATCTGCTGCCGACATGAGTCGAGCCTCCCAGCCAGCTCCTGCTTCATCTTATTGCACCGTTCCTCTGCTGCCTGCCTGGCCTTCTCTGCCTGCTGCAGCCTGCACGGAAAGGAACACAGACATTTGTTTTCAATTCACTCCTTCCCTGCACCCTCTCACCCTCTTCTTTTAGAGTTACCACAGGGATCTTTATAAAAGCTTGAACTAAAAATGCTAGTGGAGAAAAAAAAAGACTTTCGAAAGCAGTTGTTTCTGAAAACAACCCAAAAGCAAAGTCACACCTGTTCTTAAAGTGAAGTTTACATGTTTTTCAACAGCCTGCTTATGGAAAGAGCTATGGTTTTCCAGAGGGTCAGTTATGGGCATGTTTGCCTGGGAAGAGAGAACAGCAAGCACAGAAGGAGGAAGAGGAGAAAGTAAAAAAGCTCATGCTGGCACACAGGCCCAAATGTCTGTGGGGCATATGGAAGGTCATCCTGCAAAGGTTTATATTTCTACTTTCTTCTGACTTCAATGTTGACTTTCTGATCTTGCAATTATTACCTCTCTTCCATTTGTTTCATAGAGGACATCATCTCATTTGTTTTTCCTTCAAAAGAGGATATTGCTTCTGTTTTCTGTTGTAATGAACACTCTGCATTCTGTAGGAAATAGGGAACAGTGTTTAAAGTCTGCCACCAGAAAAAGAATGTTCAGCTTGCTAAAGGCCATGCCTGGGTCTGACTGGAATGTGCAAACAAAATGCTGATAATTCCAGAGCAGACATTGCTCCAATTGTTTTGTTCCAACCTCAGAACAAACCCAAACCACCTTAACTATGTTTTGACCTATGAGATCAGCTACAAGCCAAAAATGTTCTCTTCAGAAAAAGCCCGAAGAAATAAAAGCAGATTAAATTGACAGGATAAGAATACTAATGATGACTTGAATGTAACAACTGCACTCAGTGGGCATAGAATTAGGAAGCAAAAAAACAAAACAAAACAAAACAAAAACAAACAAAAAACCCTAAATAAATTCGGCTTTCAAAAGCAAAGGCACATCTCAGCCCTGGGGTTTTGCTGACTTACAAGTGTCTGGGAAGGAGGCAAGGACCTGGGTAAAGCCTGAACAGGCATCAAGAAATAGGCCATAAAAATGGAGAGAAATCCCTCTGGATTTCTGGCACGAGTTGTGGGAGAGGAAGGCTTGCTGAACTCTTACTTCATGGAGAGGCTAGTTAAACTTTTGTTTCAGTAATGGAAACAAGCTCTGTATATTTTGTGTGAGCATTGCTACACCATGGATTCCTTGCAGAAATGCCTATCATACAGTTTTGTTCAACTGAAAAAAATGTAAAACCACAACCCACCCAAACAAGAGATACCCCACAAAACCATCCCCAGCCCCCTGTACATACCTGGGATTTGTGAAACATCTGCAAGTTAATGGCCTTCACTTCTTCTAACTGTTGGCGAAGGGCAACTAAAGTGTCTTGTTTTTCATGAGTATCTTTTTCCAGAAGTTTCATGGCAATTTCCATTTCTGTTTTCATTCCAATTTGTAGCTCCAACTCTTTTTCTAGTTCCTTACAAAGACATTTCCTAGTTACTGCTATGTAGCCAGAGGTCAGGGATAAAACTCAGATAACCCCATACACAAACTATGTCTCTGCTATAATAATGCCAGTGGTTTCTTAAAAAGAGATTTTTTATTTCCAACATTCAAAAAGCCCCAATTACCAGTACCTTACAGACACTGTTAATGACCAATGCATCTTGCTTGCAATTGCTCTACGAATTCTAAACAGCTGCAAAAGTTGCACAGCTGTCATCTTGTATTTGTAAGGCTGAATCCTGTGTCTTTCACTTCACTTTCCGTAGTTAAGTTTCCTTACCAGCCTGATTTTTTTTTCTTCTTTCAACTGCTTCCAAACATCACTGTACATTTCATCAAGGCCCTGGCGAGACTGCTTGTAAGTATCCAACTCTACTTTTGTATCCTCTTTTGTTACCTACAAGAAACATCAGCTACATAAGATCACAAAGTATTTAAAGTATCTCTTTCATTCTTGTGTGTAACACAGTATTTCAATGTGCTATTTCAAGTAAAAGCCTACTGTTTTATAGTCAATGACCTGGCAAGCATTAATAAGCTGAAATTTTAAAGATACAGTAATGATAAAAATACTTCAATACTTTAACTTTTCACTTTAATACTTCTAATATTGTGAATTCGTTCTTCCTTCTGCAAGTGTATTTTAGGGTGTGTAGCAAAGAACAGTAAAATCTAACGCCTGAGCATACAACACCCGAACCCAGTGACCTGCACAGCAACGTGCTCAACTGTGCTGAGCATTCCAGTGCACAGTGGGCTCAGGAGAACTCACTTCACACTTACAGCTGATCAAAAGAGATCACTTATTTTAAGGATCCTCATCATCTCTAAATAGGTGTCCCACCTCTACACTTTTTTCACTCCGTTCACGAATTAATTCATTCTGTTGTTTTAGCTGCTGCTGCTCTTCCTGAAGGGATCCAATTCGGTCAGTGGCTGCTGCAAGCTGTGTGAAGAGAACAGATCTATATTTAATCACTGTGCAATCATGCAGCATCTGGAGCAATTCTGAAGTCAGTAGCTCAGTCTCTGCAGCAGCTGTGCTGCTCACTTCCCCTTTTGCTCTCCCCAGAAGCTGCCTGACCCTTCTGCAGCTGTACCCACTGTCATCCAAAATTGATGTGCCCACCAAAATTTCACCAACTTCTGCTTCACACCCTCACCAATTATTTTTAAATATTAACTGAGCAAAGAAATGCACCATAGTGTGCAAAAAGGCTAAAATCCACCCTGGATCTGTGGTATGAACTAGAAGTCACACCAGCCCATGCCAGTCCCCACAGCTCACCAGTATCTACTCAAATATTTTAGGTGTAAGGTACAGTCTTAGGGAGTTCTGTCTCTGATGGAAAAGAGCTGTGAGAAATATTTAACAAATCAGATACAAACCTCTTCCTGGAGTTTTGAATTGGTCTTTTCTAAACAGTCTATTTTGTTCTGGAGATCTGCAACCGTGCAACTGCAGCAAGGAAGAGAGAGGCATAAAACAAAATAAATGGAGTGTCAATGTTCAACTTTTACTCCTATCCTCAAGAGTATTTTTACCATCTCACATTTGTTAACAATGAAGCACTTTGGTGAGCTGGGGAAAGACTCTGAGGAAGAACAACTGTCCCTCTCAAGCACTGAGAGGACCATGTCCTTCTGCTGGCAGCCCTGTTCTGGCTCAGCTTTCGTAGTCGTAACACCTCTCCTGCTCAAGAGAGTATGGGAGGTCTGCTTGTCCCACTGAGCAACTTATGGGGGAAGAGTAGACTCTTCCTCCAAGGAATGAATTTCCAGATGCACTTGCAATAGTTTCTCTTGAAAAAAATAGTTCCAAAATGTTCTTTTAATCACTCTCAAAAAAGTAAACTATTACACACATTTGCTTTCCACATTGCATGTACCTGCAGAAGAGTAGGACTACAAAACAAAACTAAGATTTTTGGGAAATAATCAGAAAAGGCATTTCAATATCAAACAAAAATCTACAAGACTGGCAGCAGAGACATTCAAAGCCATGCTGGAAAAGCTAAACAGGACAAGTGTTTGTATATGAGAATAGATGAAAATCCCACCTTAGATGTCGGTTCAGTTCTTCCACATAATGCTTCTGGTCAAGGACAGCTGTAATCCCTCCATCTCTAGTTGTAAAAGTGAGAATTTATTGATTGAGAAGAAACTCTTTCATTCTAAAGTGCTATTCTGTACTAGGGCTTTCAGCATAGACCTGCAAACAGAGCTAAAATATTTTATCCTTCCCTTATAAAAATACTTGTGTCTGAGCTGGATGAGAAGCACCAGGGAGGTGAAGCAGCTGCTTGGCTGCTTCTCAGCAGCTCCACAGTGAAGTGCTCTGAAGTGACAGAAGCACATAAAATATGAAGATTCCTTCATTTGCTACAGGTCTTAGAAGACCTTAGAAGACCTCATCTGTGTTGCTAACTGCAGTCTCAAATCTAATATTTCACTTAAAATTACATTTTTTTCTTCCATAACTGATCTCTCCCTCAAAGACAGCTACTTAGTTGAGAGGGTTTCTGAAACTGTGCTTAGAAACAAAGCAGTGAGTTGGCACTGGGTAACTTGGCAAATCATCTCTTCTAAACCCAAATAAAACCACAATCTAATATTTTGTGTACTTTTAATTTGGTCCCAGCTCAAGACTCAAACTCTCCAAATTGTTGTTAAAACTACCACAAATCCATTCTCTGGAAGATATTACCTTTGTTTAGGTAACAAAATCTGGTTTGGGGTCTCCTTTTTGGATGATTAATAGTTTGAAATCTCCAGCACTCCCATCCTCCCACAGACTGTCTGACAGGCTTTTTCTACAAAGACTGTAATCATTTAGAATTATTAATCCACCATACATACTGTTTGTCATCACTGTCCTGTGTTTCCTTAAGGTACAAGGAAAAATCAATCACTCCAACCTGAAAAATATATTTAAGTTATTAACACACCTTCACAGTGTAATTATGTGTAGAAGCAGGCATTACTGTGTATTTGGTAAGTACTGAAAATCTGAAGTTTAGATTTAGAGACAAATAATACCTATATTCTTCTAGTTGATGCAAACATACAAGCTAGCATTTGTCATAAAAGCATCAAAGTAACCCTATTATGTGTGAACAGTTTCCTTGCAGTTATTAGTTTTGACAGTATTTCCATAAACTGCTACTTATGTACTTTCTTTTAATTCACTGAGGGAATCACAACAAGCTTCAACACAGGCCATGCTGGAAAGAAATCTGGACCCATCTCAATAAAGTATTTATAGATATACTTAATTCTACTAGAATCTTATACCAACTGATCCTATTTAAGCTTTAATCTTCACCTGGGAATCCAAGTCTTCTCCTTTCAAGCAGAGGTTTGCATCAATAACATTCAGTCCAACCAGCAGACCCACAATAACTGCTCCTTCCTCCTCCATCATCAAAGCATCAGGTTCATAAAATTCACTGGAACAAAGAGTACAAGGCATCACTGCACATCAAACAGTTATAATGGCACTTCCATCACTGAAATAATATAAACAATAATGCAGCTTTTACAAAACCCAGCTGAGTTCTCACTCATTGCATAAGGCAGAAGATTAAGAACTCTCTCAGAAAATATTCTGCAAGTTCCTTTGTAGATTCACTGCAAAAACAATTAACCACTTGCTCCCCTGCAGGCTGCAAGAACAAGCTTAAACTGGTCACCTAATGACTCTCCCTGCAGCCACAGGAGGTGTCAATATTCAGAAATACAGGGCTGTGCTATTACCTTAACAGGTGCTTATGGTCCAGGAGTACTTTGAGATAATCTGCCAGTTTCTTTTGCATGAGTGCTAGATAAAGCCAAGCTCTCCCTCTGCCCACAGCAGTCCTAAAATGAAAAATAGCATGTTTTGGTAAAACCAAGGTTTTTTATTAACTAGATTTGTGCAATTCAAAATTCTCAGTTTACAAAGTGAGGGGAAGGACATTATTTACTAAAAAACAACAACAAATCTCTGGGGAAATGAACTGTTGTCTGCAGAACACAAGAACATTTCAGTATATTCCTTTCTTTAGGGAAAGTATATTGTAAAGTCTTCTTAATTTGAAAACCCATGCATATTGTCAACTACCACCATAATCCAACCATTAATACATCCTAGTATTAAAATCAAGTCTATCTCAATCATCCTGAATTACTCAAACCAAATACTATCAGCACATGCACAAAATGATATAAAATCATGAAAGTGGGGGAAAGAGGAGGAAAAAATACCTGTGAATACTTTAGTTATTTTTAGCAAGGTTATAAAAGTTTCCAAATGTTGTTTTCAATCTGACAGTGTAGTTTGAGTCAGAAACTGAATATTTTGAGGTATCCTCCTTATCTCTTGGGGAAGTCAATGCCTCCTACACACCCTATTTTTTTTCTTTGGAAACAAGAGCTTGTTAAGGAAGCCAAGAGACTACATGAAGGATTCCTTTTCCTAGCAGTATGAGCAAAATGCATCATCCCCAACAATTAACTTACTTCAACTCTGGCAGATTTTTAACACTGGTTGCTATATCTGATGCTTCAGGACAAAGTTTTTCCACTAACTCCAAAGGACCAAAAAACGATTTGCTCTGTCCAATAAAAGTCTTCTTCACTAAAGGGAGCATACAGAGAGATTTGTGAGGAAAAATGACAGGCTTCCAACTCCAGAATTTTAGACAAAATTTACTTTGTTACTTTGTCTTACCAGCTTATAACATGTCTGTAGAAAGGGGGCATTAAAAATACTCTGACAGTTTAGGAGGTACAAAATACAGGTGTACAAGGGTAACCATATAGTTACACCTGTATTACTGATTAGCATCGTATATTTACAGAACTAATAATGTCATTCAGAAGTCAAGCTGGAGCCACAGCAGGACATGACAGACACTCCTTGACCTGCCTCTCCTCAGCCTGGCAGCTAGTGCCCACCTTTGAGCCCGTGCTTGAGGCAGTGCTCCAGCACCACGAAGAACTGCTGTAGTGGTGGGAAGTCAGAGTCCAGGGTCCGGCCCAGGCTCAGGGCTGACTGGATGAGGATTTTGATGCTGAGCTTCATCATGTTCATGAGGTTGGCACGCTCCTCCATGGTGTGACACCGCGTACCTGGGGGCACATGGGTGGGGAAAGGAAAGCTGCTTTACAGTCCCAGAATCAAATAGGCTGGAAAAGACCTCTGAGATCATCGAGTCTAATGTATGATCAAACTAGGCCAGGGCAATGAGTACCAGATCCAGTTTTTCTTTAAACAGCTCCAGGGACAGTGACTCCACCACCTCCCTGGGCTGCCCCTTCCAATGTATTATCAATTACCTTTCTCTGAGGAAATACTTCCTAATGTCCAACCTAAACCTCGCCTGGTGCAGTGTAAGATTATATCCTGTCATTTTATCACTGGTTGTCTGGGAGAAGAGCCTGACCCCCACCTGGCTACAGCCTCTTGTCAGGGACTTGTAGACAGCGACTCTGATTCTCCTTTCTCCAGACTAAACACCCCCCACTCCCTCAGNAGCCTCTTGTCAGGGACTTGTAGACAGCGACAAGGCCACCCCTGATTCTCCTTTCTCCAGACTAAACACCCCCCACTCCCTCAGCCGCTCCTCATAGGACCTGTGCTCCAGAACCTTCCCCAGCTCTGCGGCCCTCTCTGGGCCCGCTGCAGCCCCTCAATGCCCTTTCTGAACTGAGGGGCCCCGAACTGATCACAGCACCCGAGGCGTGGGCTCCCCAGTGCCGAGTACCTGGGGAGAATCTGCACGGAGTCGCTGCGCAGCTTTTAAAGACCCCTCGCCGCGGTGCCCCCGCTGGGCCTCCATCCTGCGGCGGGGGCGAGCTGGGTAAACCCCCCCCCTCAGCGCCGCGCCCGGCCCCCGGGGGGGACACGGCCCCAGCCCC
>VZRH01000030.1:27400-40390 GCA_013397555.1 Urocynchramus pylzowi | reverse complement strand
TCTCAAACATGCACTTGCACCAGTCTGGCTTCTTCCAGTGGGAGATATACATATATATATATATATATAAAATATATATTATATTAGAGATATTTCTGACATGTTAGGATGATCAGAGTTTTAGCCATAAAGTACTACAAGATGTTAATTAATAGCAGTGAACCAGTTCCTTAGTGGTTATAGAGTTAAGAAAGAAGAAGAAAAAAACCCCCAGTATCATCATAATTTAAAAAATACATTTATATGAAGTTCCCTACATCCATGAAAAAATGAATTTTCCCAATTATTTTCTAGAATCTTCAACGGCTTTTTATTTCTTGAAATTTCATTTTCAGTACCTGAAATTGCAATTGTCAATCTCTGACTTTTACAATGAAATTCTGAAATCCATTCTAATGCTAAAAACCCCAGGTTTCTTTGACACAATAGAAAGAAAGTAAAAATGTTTGAATCTATTTAAGCTAAAACTCACACTACATATAAAAAGCTAATCCAGAGCCCATCCCTCACTGAGTGGGTATAAGAAAAAACAGAAAAGCAGGTTCTCTGTTTGCCTGAAAAAAAACCAAATCTTTCATATTAAACTTCCCAGCAAAGAGTAAACATCCCAGTGACTGTGCTTGTCTTTTGAAATAACAGGGCTCAGCATGGGGACACACAATGTCACAACTGGCAGCAGCTGTGAAAGAAGAAAGCCTCTGGCAGAGATCATATCCCCCAGGCAGAGCTTTGCAGAAAAAAATCCCAACAAAGATTTTACATTTAGATTCTGTCCTACAGGTTATGTAACATATTTTCATGACACATGACGTGACGTACATTTTCTTCTCTTTCATCCAGTGTACTTTTAATCTCTTCACCTGTCTTTGCCATTTTCTCCTTCAGAGACTCCAGTTCATTTCTAAGTGCCAAATTAACAAGCATTAGTAAATATTTACTTATTGCCTTTAACTTATTTTCAATACTTGTAATAACTATTTTATTTTCTAAAAAGAGATGCTAATGTTGATGGGAACTTCACAAGCTGTTCAATGAAAATGTTCTCAAAATGAAGCAACAGGCCTAGTAAGTCAATATGCCAACTGTCTGTGGTTTTTTTAAGTAGGAAAAGATGCTCCAGCTAGCCTAAGGAAAACACATCCTACCCTGGAATATTGTAATGCAGCTTTGAAACATGGGAGGTTGCCTGTCTATTGAACTGATGATACAGAGACTTCTGCAGAGAGTAACATTTGTCCAGTTTTGCCTTGTCACATTTAATCCATGAACTTGAACTTCCATTTTAATTTCCTTCACACTTAAGATGTCTAATGCAAAACAAGACAGCTCTTTCTATGTAATACAAAATGATGGCAAACATTGTTCCTGTAGCAATAGGTATTCCTAATCTCAGAAAATTTCTACTTGGCCAACAGCAATTCTGAATAGTTTCTCTTCAGCTATATAATCTAGAAAAACATTAATCAAAAATACCCAGAAAGCAGCATATGAACACAACTAACTATTTGAGGCCACTTCCTCTAACAATATCAGATATTAATATTTGTTTTTACTTGCCTTAGCTGACCATTTGCCTCTTCTAGGTTTTCAACTAACTGCTTTGTATTTTCTTCCTTTTTCTTACTATCCTAAATAAAGACCCGTGTCAGCAAAGAAATAAAATTCAAAGCAACTTCTTAAAAAATTCAAAGACATCCAAAGAGCACTGACCTGCCTTATTCAAAAGTGTAAATACACTTCCTTTCAAATTCAAACACAAAAAATAGTTCAGGAACTCTACAGAACCATGTCATGTTGTAGCTCATCATCTGATTTGTAAAACTGAGTAATTTGTAAAATTGAGTATTGTCCTTTAAAAAAAAGCTGGAAGTTTACAACTTGCCTCTTGTTGTTCTTGCAGTTTCTTGAGTTCTGCAGCCACAGCATTTTTCTCTTGTGCTATTTGTTCATTCTCTAGTGAAAGCTTATTGAGATACACTGTTAGTTGTTCATTCTTTAACCTAATTTAAAACAAAGGGCCAAGAGGAATAAGAACATAAATTTTGAAATCTCCTTTTAAATTAAATATACCCATTATCCAGTGTTATTCCATGCTGAAAAAAGTCCAGGCCTTTATCTACAAATATAAGCTTTGCAGAAAAGTCACAGGGATATAAAAAGGTGACAGAAGAAGGAAAGAAAATCAGAAAATGAAGATGACGTAGTTCAACGCAAAATTAACAATGAATTCAGAAACTTTCTCTTCTTGTTAAATAAGAGATATGGAACAACTACATATGCCATAGAATACATACAAATAGAGAAAGTGTAATTTAGAAATGTAAGTATATAGTTAATGTCATACTATGTGGTTCAAAACTTGCATTAGAAAACAATCATAGTTCATTTCACTGTGTATTAAAGCAACTTCTATATTACACCAAAAATAATTAAATACTATATTTTCAAAATGGTCATACGCCTCTTGTTCAAGATCTGTTTTCAGAGTCAAAAGCTGGTTTAAGTAATCTTGTTCCTTTTCAGCTGTACTAGTCATCTGTGCTTTCAAATCATGGAATTCTTTCTGCAAAGTGAAAAGGAAGAGTTTTGAGTATACATGTGTAAACTACAGCTCATGGGGGTTATCAGACATGAACTAAGAGCACAAGGCTTTCAGAAGAACCAAACAACATCCATGTCATGGATTATCCAGACTGTACTTTACATATCTCTGGTGGGACATGGAAGTGGTGTGAGATAGTGAACTCTGACACCAGTGCTGTTAATGTCCCCTGCTGTGAGTTGCAAAACTACTAAATTAGATTCCTTGGACATAATTTTAAATACAGAGATTTGCTTCAGCCTTCATAAGCTTTTGCATCCATCCAAATAAAAAAAGACTAAATAAACAGCAGAGAATTCCAGTTCTATAGGCTAGAACAGAGAGGCAATCAACAGGGCTGTGTCTTCATCCTCAGTACAGCTACTGTAGGAGTGCAAGGGGCAGACTCCTCCACACAGGAGGATAGAGGATCTCCTGCTGTCACTGTTAGGAGCAGAGCAGTTCAGGGTGGGACACTGCTCTGTGTGCTACTTCTTATGTGTAAACTTGTACACAAGTCATGATGTGTCACTTCACTATTTATAAAAACATGTTACTATTGTCCTTTTTCAGACCTCTCTCATTTGGAGAGCATTTTCATTTCTCTCTCTGCAAATTTTCTACAGGAGCCTCAAGATTCTTCTTCAGTAGAAGTTCTCCAATTTGCCCATTTTAGAAAACTAGTGAAACTCAGTTCAGAGCACTCAATGCACAGATTATAACCACATGCAGACACGGTAAAATGCACACCTGATTTTACACTATCTTAACTTTAGTTGATACAGATTCTTGTTAGACTTGTAAATATAAAATCATAATGAAAATAAACCTCTATTAAGTGTGTATTTCATATAGCTTAGACTTCTGTGACAGAAAATGGGCCTGTGTCACAGTACAGTAGGTTCACAGAGGCCAGAGCTAATTACCTTCCTGTAAGTAAGAAAAAATGGGAAAACTTTATATCCAGAGGGAGTGGCATTTGAATGGGCATAAACAAAGAAGGAAATAACCAAAAACCTTGACAAGGAAAACCAAAACATTGGAGACAAGAAAAACCAAAAGCACAAGAAACAAGAAAAAACAAAGCACAGGAGACAAGAAAAACAGCGGCAATAAAGAAGTTCTTCAAAGAAAACATTGAAATTGTGTGTGAGAAAGTTTAGTAGAAATGTTAAGGTAGACTAGACAATGTTTATTTATGGCATTTAAGATACTTACAAGGCAAGAGGAATTTCATATGAAGAGCAAATGCCATGAGATTAATAAAATGAACATTTACCACAGTTTCTGACAGCTCTTCAAGTTGCGCTTCTTTATCACATTTTACTTTAGTCATCTCTTCTACAGGACATGAAATGTAAAATTAGAAATAATTTTTCATATTTAGCAGGCAGTATAAAACATTTACCCTTTTGCAATACCGATTGTATTTTGCAACACAAGTTCTCAAAACTTGCTGGATTAAGTTAAGAAACTCTAAAGCTAATTTATGACAATCTAAATGTAGACTTGAAAAAAACTATTAAGAAAGACATTAGCAAATCTGTATCTGAAGAAAAACTAATTATTTATCTTAAATAAAATTTAGAGCTATTATGTTTTCCACAATTATGGCTTCAAATAAACCATGAACTGTAAGAGTATTCTCCAAGTATTGATGCATCTGCATTGCTCCAGAAAAAAAATCTGAACTGCTGAAGGTATCACATGGATATGCTGCAAAAGGAAACCAGTTGTTACTAACTTCCAAATGTTTTCTGTGTGCACGTTCACAATGCTGGTATTTTTTGCAAGTACTCAACAGCAAGGTCGTGTTTGGTGTGGAACTCTCACAGGTCTCATCTTGCCTCCTTCTAGACAAGGATCAGCAGCTCCCTTTTGAACACTTCTCTGTAGATGCCCTCAACGTAGATGGAGATACCCAACTGCATTTCTCACCTGTCAGATGAGATCTGGGGCATGTGCTGCACAGCAGGAAAACTGTCCTGAAGGCAGATCTCTTACTCTGGGGACTAAGGAGCACATCCCCAGAAACCACATGATATCAAAGCAGTATTTAAAGACAAGCCCTGCCAGCATCATTCCACATCCAGCATGGGGAGGGTCTACCTTAATGGGAGGGTTTTATCTCTGCTACAAGCTACAGAAGTCACTCCTGGCAGCTGCAGTGCTACTGGTCTTAGCTGGAAACCAAAATTACCTCCATGAGAATTCATGCATGGATGGTGTTACTATTGGAGCTCTGCACAGCACTGCCCTTTGGCTGTTACCAGTATCAGTGACCCCAAAAGAAAAGGGAGTCAGCTGAGTAAGAATAAATTTAGGCATTCCTGACAGGTACAGGTACTGTAAAATCATTTCTCCAACTATTAGAGACAGTCCATTTCCAGAAAACAGCAGAAAACATTTTTATTACTGCCTAGCTCATTTTCTGCCTTTCTACAAGCCTTACCCAGTTCAGCAGATTTATTTTGAAGCTCCAAGGTAAGCAGCTTTGTATCGTCTTCATATTCCTTTAATCTAAGAAAATGGGAATTAAAAAACCCCAAATGTACAGTACAAAGCACTGCATTTGAAATTCAAAGGACAATAAGACAAAGTCTTACCACGAGCACTTTCAGAACATTTACCTTTCAACAGGCAGATGATATATCTGCCTGCAACACAGATCAAATTTCACTTTTACAACTTCAGAACAGTAGACATAAAAGTAAATAAATATTTACTCACAGAAATCTGTATTTCTTAAAGACAGAATTATAAAAGTTGGAGGGGGCAAAAATTTACTTTTTATAGGCCAGTATCAACTATCACAAATTTTAAAAATTACATTAAATTCTCTGCATATAGACCACTGTGTCAAAAAACCTCCAAACTTCAGCTTCATTTCCAATTGTTCTTGATTTTGTCATACACTGCAACCTGTAAGATCACTCCTCGAATTTAAACTCTTTAATTTACCTATTTTGCAGCAAGCTTTTCAAATTGGCAACAGAAGTCTCGTACTCCTCTTTCAGGGCTGCAAGCAAAGCCTCCATTTTTTTGCATTCTTCCTCCTGTTCTTCCTTTTCTCTAGTAACCTGAATTAATGTTTTCATTGTAGTCTGGAATTCAGTTTCTAAGTTCTTTTGAGTGACCTTCAAAACATGATATAATTTCTAAACATGTTTTGCAACAAACAGCTACAGCTGTTTCATATCTAAAGTATTCATAATTATTTCTGCAAATACTCATCTAGTCTATTTATACTGTAAAACTATAAGCAAGGTGTACCTCTGCCTTTTGCAATGAAATTTTAGCCTCTTCCAGCTCTGCCCTCAAATGTTCTTGACTGACCTGGGATTCCTTTAACATTTCTTCTTCATGTACTAACCAAAAACAGATGTATGTTTATATTTTTAAAAAGAGGATATTTACTTAAAAATGCTGCTAAAAATGGAAAATTACATACATTTAAAGAATTTAACAAAGGCCAATGGTACTGACATTATATACTATAAAATACTTTGAATACAGATGGCTTAAGAATATTGAAATTAAGTTCTGAAAAGTAAGTTTCCTCAGTGACATCTGCCTGACTGTAAATTTGCAAAACTGAAGCAATGTATTTTCCCCTTGCAATTTTCAAAAGGTCTCACTGCTTAACTTGCCCTTAAATCCACCCTGCCAGTCCTGATCCCACATGAGCAGCTTTGGTTTCAAACAAAAATAAGGCCTTCAAGGTCCCAAAATTCTGCTGCCAACCAGAGTAAGACTATCATGACCCTGTTTCCTATGCTTCTCTAAACAATTACATTTAAACATAGCAGGCAGAACTCTTACATTTTGCTTCTATTAAGTCAGCAATCTTATTTTGTGATGTCTGCAGCTGAGCCTTGATGTCTTTTATTACACCATCTTTTTCATCTCTCTGTATGGTAAGAGCTGAAATCTAGAAAAATGCAATAAATACCACAATGAAGTCTGGGAAAGGGACAGATACTGATTTTCATTTGTACCCCAGGTGTGACAAGCAGACATTTTGCTGTCATTCAAGTTAGATTAGATAGATAGATAGATAGATAGATAGATAGATAGATAGATAGATAGATAGATAGATAGATAGATAATTTTGCTAGATATAATCTTGGCCAAATATTGATCAAGTCACATTACTCTAAACAAAAAAGTTCTCCAATTCAAAATCAAACCATGAATTTCAGTAGACTAAGGGTACAGAAACATCTCTAAACTTAGCAGAATCTGACTTAAATGCAGCTTCAGATGTTATTTTGTCTTTTTTACTAATACCCAGAAACACTTCTTGGCTCTTGCATTGCCCCTTTAGTCACAAATAAAGCTCTACATATTAGATGGTAAAACTGAGCAAACCTGCTTTTCCTTTTGACTGACCTCCAGTTTGCATTCTTTTTCAAACTTGTCCACTTTTTCTGCTTCTTCTTTTACTTTTGAGATACAGTAATATCCATAGTTAACATTCTAGCTGAAATATACTCCAAGTTCAATACAACTTCCAGTTTAAGATTGCTTGTAATTGTACAGCTGAACAATTTGTTTCCCAAGAGTAACTGTTGAGGCAGTGTTTGATTTTATAATCAAAGTTATCTTTTTTTGCCAGCTTTCCACAGAATTAGTCCATTACTCTATGTTTGTTACAAGAAACTAACAGAAAAGAGCATGTGAAAATGAAACAGGAACATAGTAGCCTATACATAGAGAGAGCATTTAGCTAAAGTTTCTGTAGCTATACACTAGTGCATTATCATTTAAATAAACAAACTACATGAAACAAGTATTGATCTCTAGACTGAACTTACAAACAAAACTTGGACTCTGAGTGACTATTTGAAAAATAAAGTTCCACATTTGGCCCAGTGGAACAGCAATAGAAGGGGCCAGGCAGTGAACACAGGAGCATGAATAAAAGAAGGGTCCCAGTGCCTCAGTGTGACCTGCTCGCCACTCGAGCACTCCACATCTGTCTGCCCTGACACTGCACGTGTAATAAAAGCTATGAAGTACAAAATTGTTGAGCCAGCAGCATAAACACAACAAACAGAATTCTCACGTTTGAAACTCATTTCCAATCTGTCGTTCTCTGCTTGCACACGAAGCTCTTCAAATGCCACTGTCATTCTCTACAAACAAAATTTAATATTTGAAGTTGAATACTGGAAACCCTGGAACTTCTCCAGGGGATGCTGCCAACTTCAGCCATTCTGAGAAACCACCAGGTAGGGGAAACAGAGTCCAAAAAAGAAGACAGAAGTTCTGGCAGCCACCCAGCTGCCAGATCCAGCACACATGGATCTACATCCCACACGCCGCTGAGCTTTCTCTGTTGAAACTGCTTTATATAATACAAAAATAACTCTTGAAAAGGGATTGAAAACCCAACTTCCTGCATCACACATGACATGATATGTACACATGATGGATACAAACAGTATCTCAACATAAACATGTAACTCAGCTCAGCATATGCACTTACTTCTACGTTGCTGTGAAGTTCCTTATACAATTGTATTGCTTCTTCTTTTTCCTGTTCATCTATCAAGGCAAGAACGTACAAGAAAGTTTTTCTTTTGAAAAAGAACACCAGCTGTCCAAGTCATTATACTTAATCAGCATAATGAATTAAAAAAGGAATTATCAGTTCCATTCTTACTAAATAAGTCATCATGAAACATGGTGCCAAAAGTTACACAATCTAGGGAAAATCTGTATTTCATTGAAACATTAAGCAAGCTCAGCTTTTTAATTTCCTTCCCAATATTTTTTTTCTGTGAAAAGTGTAATTCTGGATCAGTTTATGTGACCATATTAATTATTACAGTATTAATGCTGTTGAATAATAATGTATCAAAAGTTTTAATATTTGATAAACTGTAATCTAGGGTTTAGCACTGAATTTCTTCCTATCAGCAGGTACCCATGACGACAGAACTGTCATTATAAAATTGCAACAACACTCCATGTCCATATTTTCCTTCTTTCCTTTCAATTCTGTAATTGATACTATTTTCCCCAAGAAAACAATTAAAAAGAGAACAGTAAGAAACACAGCTATCAAAAAAGAACAGTACATTTGTACTGTTTCTATAATTAAGGCTAAAAAGAAAAAGACACTTCTTAAGTATCCAGGATCAAGTTAATAAAATTCTAATGATGATAGTAACCATTCTAAATTGCATATAAAGTAAAATTCCCAATCAAGAACATGTTTTAAAACCTCAAGAATTTAAACTTCATTAAGTTATGCAACTGCCTTGGCTTGCTCAGTTTCACAAGAATTCTAGTCACTCATTATACCTTGAGGTTAAGACCTTTTTTCCCCACAAATGTGTGATGGCTGAAAACAGGAACTGCCAGCTCTGGAAATTTGCTCAAGAGTGCTGGGCATTTAGAATAGATTCTACTGCCTAAAAACAGGCATGAAGTGTCACTTCATATGCCTTAATACATTCACAGTATCTGGATGGGACTGAAAACCTTCAGTGGGCTGGGCAGACTTGAGGAGACCTGCCCTGCTCTGGAGTGGCTGTCAGTGGCTCCTCAGGGGTGTTGGCACTGCCTCAGACCTCTATCACTGCTTAGGCACCCAAACAGCTCCCAGGCTGGCAACCTTTCAGCAAACAATTTTACTGGCTTCAAAAGTCCTCTGGATTTAGCATTTAGCACAAACCATATGTCTGTTAGACCTCTGCCTTCACTTCTAATTTTGTGAGCCACTTAAAATTCACTTCTCATTTTAAGGGCTACATCCGAGAAGTTTCTTCTGTTTGTGAATTTAGAGCAAGCTAGAAGTACATTTACTCTCATAAATAAAAAATAAAAAAGCATTTACATTTGCTGGTCTTCTCTGTGAAGTGAGTGCAGGTTTCCTTGAGCAGATTACACAGATGCCTGGAAGCAGCAGCTCTAAAGGAGGGAAAAATACCTTATGTTTTCACAGGAGTGCACAGTACTTTGTGTACCTAAGGAGTAACAATGTAAATGACCTTCAAAATTTAACAGCTATATAAAACTGCCCACATGAAAACTGATTATTTTCACCACAAAAATTTATACTTGGTTCTATTACTTACTCTTTCAAGAGATCTTTATTTTCACATATCTCATCTTCCAGTTTCAAATGGAGTTTTTCATTTTCAAACTAATTTCATAGGGAACAAATGCAAAAAGACATTGTTACTGAAAAATATATTAGAAATGCACTTCGACTTCTCAAATCCCTCATGAAAAAGTAATTTTGGGAATCAGTAGACAGAAGTCTGTTTTATCTGTTATTACATGCTGAGTCATCTTTTGCATAAAAGATGTAATCATTAATGAACAATAATTTACCAGCAACTGAGACACTTACAGGTTTACTCTTCATACACACGCTCACACAGGACAGCTGCCCACACCTTCTCAAAAGAATCATTTTCTCAAGGCACAAACCAAACTGCAACAGTCTTTAATATTTAATTGTATCAATAATATTGTCATACTGAATCAGGAAAGACTTAACTTCATCTATGCAATCTATACTACACAATACTGGCCTGCAGTTCTTGAATGGTTTTATTCTGTGATTCAATAATCTTTCTATTTTCTTGGAGTTTTCTTTCTTTCTGGTTTAGTTCTGATTCCACAGTCACTTTCCACTGCTTGATCTTCTCAGCCTCTTTGTAGAGTTTTGAGAACAATTCATTCATTGTTTCTGTATTCTATTAAAACGGGTTCCAGAATTTAATCTCAAATACTGTCTAATTAATACTGTTGTAGATAACATATTTAGCTCTTAGAAACATCACAAGAGTAATATTTTTCCACAGATGGTGACATAAGCTTATATATGATCAGGAGCCAAAGTTTAAATCTTTGTGCATCCTCTATGTATGCACCAAAAAGCATTACAGAGCACACAGGAGAAACAAATGCCATGAAATATCCCAAACTGCCTTCAGACATCAACAAACAGATGGTCTTAAAGACATGGATAACTGCAGTCCACCAAAATCAATAAAAGTTTTGCTAGAATTATCAGTGAAACCAAAATTCCTTTACTATTATTGTATTAATAGTAATTAATGTTGTATTAATTAGTACTGTATTAATATTTTTAATAGTATGGTAAATGTAGTTTTGGGTTGTAACACAGTGTTAAAATAGAAACTACGCAAGTGAGATATTTTTTTTAACTAGTTCAAGAGAGGGATGAGGTTTTGCACCAAGATAACAGCCACAGGACACCCAAATCTTTCAGAGAAAAATTTATTATTTCCTTATCAGAAGAGACCAACTTCTTCCTGCTTGGCTCAGTCCTTGAGACGCCATCAAGATTAAGAGGAAGAAACTGACGCTAACCAGAGAACATCCTTTGTTTGAAAAGAATTTATGCATGAATTATGCAGAATTTATTCATATCATGTATGAGATGTATGAATATGCAGCAGGCTATTGCTTTTAGGGGCCAATCCTCTGTTAATGTGTGTGCTTTTCGGGCTGATTTTGCCCAGAAAAGGTACCCAGGTGTCTGTATCTCTTTATTATCTCTTATTGTCCTAACCCTAATTGTCCAAATTTTTATTACTGTAATTTTACTACTATTTATATAACCATTTTATTACTATTAAACATTTAAAATTTAAAAAAAACCCAAGTGATTGGTGTTTTTCACAAGGGATATGAAAATCAGCAGGGAGAGTGCAAGAAATGTGCTTTATTTTGTGGTAGCAGACAGTGTTTTATAGCTGCAAAGTACAGAAGTATTGCAAAACAAATGAGCTTTACTGAGTTGTGCCTAAGCAGAAATAGGCTGGTAAACACACTGTGAAAAGAATCCAGTGCTTGAGGAAACCACTAAATTCATTGTTTTATAGATAAAATAATGCCAGACAAGGCAATTGGGATCATCTACTTCAGCTTCCCACAGAATACTCTGACTTTGACCCTTCTGCCCCTCAACAGAATACTCAGAACCAGTTTCACAAGGATACTTAAGTGTTTAAATCTTACCCTAATTAAAGTTCCTAGACTCCACAGGCACTTCAAATAAAGAAAAAACAACAACAACATTGCAATAACCTTAATTTTTAAAGATTTGTCTCCAGGCATATTCACTATATCACAAATATCTCCTCTAGGTGATTCAGCTTTAAACAGGAGACAGAAAACATCATTCCCTTTTGACCAGCTCCTTTAGCCCAGAAATATCTACTGAATAGTGCTTTAGGCACTGTTTGGGAACAAATTCAAAATTAAAATGGAATTAGATATGCAGAGTTGATACTTAGCTGACCTCTTCATCTACTTCAGAGCAAAGTTTTACTTGCTGAGAAACTGTATCTGAAACATGAAGAGATTTTCATCAATGTATTTCTAAAAAAAGTAACAGTGAAACTGTATTTAACAGTTACAGATATGAAACTGTGAGGCTACTCATGAAAATTAAAACTTGACAATATATAAAAATCTAAAGAACGTGCATGGCAAATCTTTCAATCGTACCTGAATCAGTGATTTCCCCACGGTTCGACATATCGAAGGGCAGCTTAAAATCATCATCTGAGCATTTGTTAAAGCCCTGCACAAATTTAAAAATTAGTTTCTTATGGGTAGGTTTGTAAAGAAGAATTATAAAATCCAGGGGGGAAAAAAAAAAATCCCTACAGATGGTGTGAAAATTGAATTTTTCATTGGTAAAACAGCTGCCTACAATTTTCAAAGCCCAAGGTATTGGTAATGGCTTTGGAACTCGCTTGCTTCTTACTTCACAGTGGTTTATCAAACTGCTGCTCTCCTGCAGTTTGCTTTATAGACTGTGGCCAAAGGGGAATGGGAAAATTCCTTTTCAGTGCAGGGAACTCAGCAGCTCCTGTCTGTCTGGGCACTGGTGCATGGTAAAGGACTCAAAGAGACAAATTACTTCTTTGAAGACCAGTAGTTGATATTTCCTTTTTGCTTTACTTCCAAGGGCAGTTCTAAACCATATCTGATTATGTTTCAGCATGAAAACACCCTTTTACAAGGTTTTTAAGTCACACAAGTTCATCCTGTAAACAGCTAACTCATCTGCTGTCAGAATATCCCATTTGAATCTCAAAATATTTCATAAGGATCTTTGACATGAAAAAATAACTTGTTGAATTCCCACAACACAGTGTGGGTACAGAACATTTTCACTGCAGGCTTGATCTGGTGAGACCAAGACACCAACGCCAGGGTGAGCATCTGAGGGGGGCACTGCTCGCTGCCTGTGCTGAATTACCCATAGCAAACCGGATTTACAGCACACAGCAGATGCTCGGGAAGATGATCCCCTTCAGGTTTGGTAGAAAATAACAACAAAAGTCTTTGAAATGCAAACCAAAGATGTTCCCCCGGCACCAGTCTAGGCATATGCACAGAAATGAGTCCAG
>VZRH01000028.1:73299-93148 GCA_013397555.1 Urocynchramus pylzowi | reverse complement strand
CCAGCGCCGCTCGGGGCTGTACCGGGGGGCTGTGCCGGGGCTATACCGTGGGTGTACCGGGGCTGTGCCTGCGCCGCTCCGGGCTGTACCGGGGGCTGTGCCGGGGCTGTACCGGGGCTGTACCGGGGCTGTGCCGGAGCTGTGCCAGCGCTGCTCCGGGCTGTACCGGGGCTGTGCCAGCGCTGCTCCGGGCTGTACCGGGGGCTGTTCCGGAATGCGCCGCGTGTTTCCACATGGTTGGCATCACTCCGACCCCTCCTTGGCTCCGCTGGATCCTGTCCCCTCTTGCGGTGGTGGGGGGTGACACCATGGAGCAGCAGGACACGGAGAGGGCTCAGTGAGCTCAGTGCTCCTGACAGCCACTGGGACTGGGGCCCGGCAACCCTTCGGGCTACCCAAGGCTGTGGTGAGTCCATCCGAAGAGGACGTGGCACGCCAGGCTGGTGTCCGGGTGCCCGCAGAGCTCCCCAGCGCGCACAGTCCGTGCTGCAGGGCTGGGCTCCGCGCAGCACGCCGGGCACCGTGCAGCAGAGGGCTGGGCCCACAGGCTCCATCCTGGGAGCTGCTCTCGGGAGGCTGGGGAGGGAAACACATCCCGAGGCCATCAGAGAGCAGGGCTGGAGACGGACGAGCACTGGGGAGCTGAAGGAGTCCCTGTTCAGGCTTCCTGAGTTGCATTCACGTTGCTGGGGCTGATGGCAGCTGGACACAGACAGGCTCTGGCTCTGCAGAAGAAAGCTGGGACCTACAGGGGACCCCCAGCTCTGCAGGCTGGTGTCAAAGCCAGGGCAAATAGCAATGGAGCACGAGGGCAAACTGAGGCACTCAGAGGTTTCTTTGGAGGAATCCAGGCTGTATCCTGGGAGAGGGATAGCCGGGACACGCCAGCACTGGTGGCTAACAGCTGGTGGCCGATGGCTAGTGAGGCAGTGCTGTGCCCAGCACAGAGTCCCGCACCTGCCCTCTGCTCCTCACCTCAACAGCACTGTCCCTTCACCCCATCCCCATGTTTGCCCCCCCCCAAGGTGCCAGGACCATGGGCCATGCGTGCACAGGACTCTGCATCCTGCAGGAGCTTCTCAGCTCTGTGGCATGGGTAAGTCCCAGGACACTGTATGCTGGTACAAAATCATGGGGGTGAGCAGGACATGGCCTCTGTCTTCCTGCAAGGAAGGAATACCTGCTGCTATTCCTCTTTCTTTGTCCCGTGTTTGCTAGGACACCTGGTGCATGGTGCAGCTCCCACTCTGAGCTGCTGTTTTTCCTGAGGCTGGACTCTTCCCCACTGGAGCTCCAGGCAGAGAGGGGCAGTGACTGTGCCAGGATGTTGCTCTCTTCCTACTCCCACCCACGTGCCAGCTGTACCACAAATCACATCTGCCCCCAGTTCAGCTAGGACCAGCTCAAGAAAGACACACCACACACATACCTCAGATGCAGCAAATCATCCCCTGTGCAGCCCCAGACAGCAGCAGAGGTGCAGAGCCCTCACCACAGTGCTATTGTCCCCACCACAGTGCTATTGTCCCCACCATAGTGTCACCCTTTATGTTTAGAGTCTCCAGTGACCACCCACGTGTCTTGGCAAGTGATAATGCAGTCCTGCATCTCCCTAAACCCACCAGGAGACCATGAGCACTCAGCCCATGGTGTCCTTGGCATCCCCTGGCAGAGCAGCTGCCAGACCGACCTGCCAACCCCCGTGCACCTCCATCAGTGTGAGCGTGAGGGGTGAGTGTCAAGGGGGTAGCTCCTGCCCCAGGGCACACAAGCAAGAGGAAGGGGTGCAGCAGTTTCCCCCACACCATCCATCTCTGCTGGCTGCATGCTGTGGGGGAAGCTGCACTGCCATGGGCAGGCACCAGACTGGAACTCTGCAGGCTGCAGCTGGAACTCAGGCAGCTCCCTTGACTGAGTGAATAAAAGCCACGCTGGGAGCAGGCTGGCTCATTGATCTGCTGCTCCCCTGGTACCCATCCACTCTCTGCATTTTAATATATATTAGGTGATCAAGAGCCCCCCAGTTCCCAGTTAGGCTGGGCTGGGTGCCCTCGGGAGCCAGATCCCACTGAAGAGCTGGGCTGGGAGAGGGGCTGCCCCAGAGGTCAGCACCCCAATCCCTTGGGGGGCACTGTGGGCCCCCTGGGCAGCCCAGAGAGGAGCAGTCTGCTCAACACCAGCGCAGGCAGGGTGGGAGCACTGCAGAACAGCTCCACACTCTCCTGGCCCATGCCCCACTGAGCTGTGGGATGGATGGCATGGGCTGAACGAGACCTTCCCAGGGACTGGCATGGATGTCTGACCCCAAGAGCACAGAATGGAGATAGTGGAAGGGGCAGAAATGGCATCACAGCATCCAGCTCTCCTCTTGGCCAGCTCCAGGGCTGCTGCCCCAGCCCAAACATGCTTTCACACCTCTGCCCATCCCCAGTTTCCCACACAGCTGCGACAGGGAGCCAAGAAGGCCCCAGGCCCCATTTTGCTGCCCAGGCCCTGGCACATCTCCTCCTCACAGGCCAGACTTAGCTGCAGGCAGGAGGCTGCAGGCTCCAGCAGAGACATGAGGATGCAGGGTCCAGCTGCTGGGATTTCCAGAGAGATCCCCAGAGCCTGGCAACCTCAAAATGACTGGACTGGAGGCTGCCACGTGAACCACTGCCAGCTCTGGTCACACATGGTGTCACATTTGCAACCCCCTCCACTGGCTGTGCAGGCAGGGTGGCAGAGGAAGGACGGGAGGGGCACCCAGAGTCACACAGCAGGAACACTTTAATGACCTGTCCAGCTCTTGCAAGACCCCGCTGGAACAGCATCGTCCTGTTCTGCACCAGCATCCCAGAGACCTGTCCCAAAAGTAATACCACAGCTGGGCAGAGCAGCTCAGGACCCCAGGCAGAAGCAGGAACAGTGTGGCTCTGCTCCTGCTCCCCCTGAGACAGAACCCTGGGCACTGCAGTGGGCAGCTCAGAGGCGAGTGGCAGTGATGGTGTTTTGGGAGAGGGCTGCACCAAGCCCTGGGGATCTGCCTGGTGGCACAGCTGAGGTGTCCAGAGGGGCAGAGCCAGTTCTTGTGCCCTGCAGTGCTTCTCTTCCCTTCAGCAGCTCCACAGCTGCTTTCTCCACTTCATCCACCTCCAGCTGGCTGCTGGCTGCCATCTCATCCCTGGTCACTGCTAGGAAGGACGAGTCCTGGGCCAGAGCCCCGAGGCCTCCGGAGATCAGAGCCTGTGCAGGATGAGAGCACAGCCTGGGTGCTCAGCCTGGGGACTGCCCTGGCTGCAGGCACCCACCCACCCTCTTCTCCTCCCTTCTGCCCTCTGTGCTGGCACACACCTACTGCTTGTCCTTGTGGCTAAGTTTTGCCCCCCAGTCTTCCATCATGGCACAAGCTCGGTATCCCTGGAATTTCCTGCCATCCCTGCTGCTCCCTCTGCCAAGCTGTGCCCTTGCCTTACCTCCTGAATGAGGAAGGTGATGGCTGGGGTGGAGGATGTTCCTGGCTCACCAGTTTCTCTCTGCTGGAACCTTGAGCTGGATGCTGTTCCTGTCACAGTGCCATCCTCTGTGGGCAGCTGGGTGAGAGGAGCACAGACCTACAACATGTGCTGGGATACTGCCCAGGAAAGATCTCTCCCATGTTAGTGTGGGGTCTGCAGGTTCTGTCCCCTGTCCCTGCCCAGTGCCTGGACAGACAATGCCATCCTGCTGGAGCTCCAGGGTCCAGGGCACCCCCAAAATGGGACCAGCAGGGCCATGTGAACAGAGAGCTGGGAACCAGCCCTGGCCCCCTGCCCTGGCACGTGCTGGGCCAAGGGCAGCAAAGAGAGCCTGGGGGCAAATCTGATGCACCCCTTGTGCCTGCCCTGGCTCTGGAGGCAGATGGGCAGCCAGAGGAATGTGCTTCCAGCTGTCCCAGCTTTGAGGAGCTCCCCATGGCTGTTCCAGCAGCAGGGTGGGAGCCCAGCTCCATCTCAGGCTGATCCAAGAGAAAAGCTCCAGCAAGGCTGGATTCACACAAGAGCCAGGAGAGGGGCTCCTTCCCAGCACAGCTGTGCCAGGATGGGAGGGAGGATTCCCAGGATGGGAGGGAGGTTCACCTGTGTCCCCCACATTACACATCCCCTCTGGACATGCACTGCCCCTTTTACCTGCTGGGGGAGGAGTGGCCCTGGTGATGAGAGACCCCCAGAGGTGGCCCCTCGCCTCCTGCTCAGCCTCTCCATGGGTATGGGGCGGTTGTGCTCTGTGGGAGGGAAGGGTGGGGACATCACAGAATTCACAGAATTCACAGAATCACCAGGTTGGGAGAGACCTTCAAGATCATCGAGTCCAACCCAGCCCCAGCACCTCAGCTAAACCCTGGCACCCAGTGCCACATCCAGGCTTTGTTAAACACCCCCAGGGATGGTGACTCCACCACCTCCCCAGGCAGCCATTCCAGACCTTTATCACCCTTTCTGTGAAAAGCTTTTTCCTGATATCCAACCTATATTTCCCTTGGTGCAGCTTGAGACTGTGTCCTCTGGTTCTGTCAGTGCCTGGAGACAGAGCCCAACCCCAGCTGCCCACAGCCACCTTTCAGGGGGTGTAGAGAGTGATGAGGGCACCCCTGAGTCTCCTTTTCTCCAGGCTAAGCACCCCCAGCTCCCTCAGTTGTTCCTCACAGGGTTTGTGTTCCCAGCCCCTCTCCAGCCCTGTTGCCCCCCTCTGGACTCGCTCAAGCATCTCAACATCCATCAGATGGGTACAAGAGCAAGGACACCACTGCCAAACTGAGATGGGACCAGGCTTGCTAGACTGGGGGGAACCAAGGATTTAGGAGTTCAGCAGCACCCAGAGTCCCTGTTTAAGGAAATGAATATGGTCTTGTGGCCCTGCTGCCCTGGGATGGCCAGTGCTCCCCCAAGCTGAGGCACTGTCTCCATGATTCATCACCTCAAACGGTGGAAGGAAGGAGAGGGGTCTCCTGGAGCTCTCCAGAGAGATCCTGCTGTGCTCAGTGCTCTCAGCAAACCTCCAACTTACTGAGATCTGCATCTCCTCCTTCCACCCACCACCATCAGCCCTTCCCCCTGCCCTGGCTCCTGGGCTGGTCCCAGTCCCCCAGACTCACCCCACGCTGGGCGCCTGCGTGCTGCTGGTACCGTCTTCCTCAGCACCTCATCCTCATACTGCACCCTGGCAAGGGCAGGCAGGGGGTCAGCCTGGCTGGGCAGCACACTGAGCCCAGCTCCCCTGGGGCTGCAGCCCTGCCCAGCTCCCCCAGCCTGGGGGCACAGGCCTGTAGGGACAGCTGGGGTGGATGAACAGGGTGGAGGCCCCAAGAAGCAGGACTAAGTACATCCCCTTACACTGGGAATTTTTGTCCCTTCTACCTGTGCCCAGGCACGTGCTGGGCACGTGGCCCTCAGAGATTGGCAGGTGAGGAGGAGGGGAGATCCCTGCTGCTCACCTCCATGCTCATGGCACTGAGAGGAAGGATGGTGGGATGGGAGCCCTGGCTAGGCCGGGGTGCAGCCAGCTGCCAGGACAGCCCCGGGGCAGGCAGTGGCAGGGCCAGCCCTGCCCTCCTGCCTGCACCCCGAGCTGTGCACCCTTACCCCTCCAGCCAGCTGCTGCTGTTGGCGTTGTTGATGTTGGTGTTGCCTTCCTGGGGGAAGTCATCAAGGAACACAGGAGAGTCGAGGTCCTCACTGCCCACCTCGGTGAACTGCAGGGGCCTCTGGCTGGCCACCTGGGGCTGCAGTGGGCTGCTGGGCTCCATGAAGCTGTCCACCTGGCCAAACAAGCCCCCTGTTCTCTGCAACCAACAGGGAGGGCATCAGGGGAAGCCTGGAGCTCCAGGGGCTCTGGGGCCATTCCCAAGTTGAAACAGTGATTGCTCTGCTCAGGCCTCCAGACCACATGGTCCCAAAAGCTTTACTGCCCAGGTGGGGAAACTGAGGCACTGAGAGTTGATGTCCATACAGCAGTGTCTTAGGTTGGAAATGAGTGTGTGTATTCTATTTCCCATCCATTTGGGGTGGGGCAGTTCTCTTCTGTTCATTGGGCAGTTTTCTTTATCTCTCCCACAGCCAATCCTCCCTCCAGGAGATCTCTGCTGTCCATGGCCACTGAGTGTCCCTGCATGGCTGATCAAATTCCAGCATCCCTTTGGGAGAGGCTCTGCCCAGGGGAGGAGCCAAGCATTCCTACCTGGATCCAATCTGACCTTGGGAACACCCCAGCAGCCTTTGCCCCCTGCATTCCCAGAGGAGCAGCTTTCTTCTCCCCTGCATTCCCAGAGGGAGCCCAGGCCCATCTCCAGCAGCCCTGGAGCTCCAGAGGAAAACTCCCCCCTTGTCCAGGATCCCTGCTCCAGCAGAGCCACAGCTGGCACTGCAGGAGGGCTGAGCCACCCTGGGATGGCCCTCCTGCCACCACCCTGACCCACAGCTGGCACTGCAGGAGGGCTGAGCCACCCTGGGATGGTCCTGCTGCCACCACCCTGACCCACAGCTGGCACTGCAGGAGGGCTGAGCCACCCTGGGATGGCACTGCTGCCACCACCCTGACCCACAGCTGGCACTGCAGGAGGGCTGAGCCACCCTGGGATGGCACTGCTGCCACCACCCTGACCCACAGCGTGCCAGGGCCTCTTCTGACTCTGGCAGTGGTTTGTTTTCCTTTTTGTGCTGTTGCATTTTTAATTTTCCTAGTAAAAACTGTTATTCCTATTCCCATATCAGTGCCTGAGGCCCCTTAATTTCAAAATGATAATAATTTGGAGGGAGGGGATTTACATTTTCCATTTCAGGGGAGGCTCCTGCCTTCCTTAGCAGACACCTGGCTTTTCAAACCAAGACAAGCAGCACTGGGATAAGCCAGCCTGTGACAAATCCTGTCACCTCTGCGGGACAGCCTGAGGTGGTGGCACCTCTGGACACAGAAGGAGCTCTGCAGCCCCACAGCTGCCCAGGCTATCTCTGAGGCTCCCAGGGAGTGGGGAGTGAATCAGTTCCTGTGACACCACAGCTGTCCCACCTGAGCCAGGCAGAAGGTGTGAGTGAGAACCTCCAAACCAGCAGGTAAATATCCAGCACAGCCCTGCCAGGCACATGGGCTGGGTCCTTTGACAGAGGGGAAACTGAGGCAGGGAGCAGCTTGCCTAAGATGACACAACCAGGATGTGCTGATGCTCACAGGAAGGCCAGAAGTGCTGCTCACCCTTGTGGCCCTCACCCTGCAGACTGTCCCCAGTGCTAGCAGCCGGGCTGACCCAGCAGCACCACTCTAAAATCAGGGCTGGTGGGACCACCCAGCTGTGCTGTGCCCTGAGGGCTGAACTCACCCTGTATATCCCCTCCTCCAGGGCAGCCTCCACCATGGCTCTTTCCAGCTCCTCCTCTGCAGTCAAGTCCCCAGAAATGGCCCGATGGATTTCGGGAGCAGCTTCTTCTTCAATGCTCCTCAGCCCAGCCTGGAGGGGACAGGAAGGCAGGGCTGGGGTGGCCATGCCCCACCACCCTCACCTTGGTCTTTGGAGAGGGAAGCATGGTGAGGCATGCTCCCCCTGCCAGTGTCCTGCCAAGGACAGGCTATGGGGCACAGCCTGGCTGCCTGTGCTTGGTGACACTGCTCCTGAGCTGCTGTCCCACAGCTGTCCCACACTTTGTGGGCTCATGCTGTCCCACAAAAGGGAATACCTGATGGAGGGTCGGGCTGGTGACAGCCAAGGGCAGGCTGGGCCTCTGTCCCTGGTCTGGGACCTGTCTCTTTTTCTTACTTTGCACCTTTGGGGCCTGGTATTTTATCTCTACAGGCGAATTCCTCCCTACAAAGTCAGGAGAGCCTAGGGACATCCCAGCCTTCTGGCCAGGCACAGAAATCCTCAGCCAGCACCCCTCAGGCCTGCTGTGCAGGCTTCTCTGGCTGCAGTGGTCCCACTAAAGTCAGCCACGTTGACTCCCCTCCACCTGCTGAGGGAGAGGAGAGACAAGGCCCTGGGATTGGAGTACAGCAGGTGCTTGGATGAGTAGCATTTGGCACAGACAATGGTCTGGGGTGGGACTTTCCATGTCTTAAAACTCCTTGGTGAGGCACCAGATCCTGCCAAGCCCTCTACACTGGAGTGAGTGGAGCAGAGAGTCAAAACCCTCCTCTGCTTTCTGAGTCACCCACACCCTGCACATCAAGGCCACACTCAGTGCTGGGGACTCATGGCCAGTTCAGTGCTGCTTTCCCTGGGACACCTCACCTCCAGAGGCCTGAGGCACTCTGCAGCTCTCTGAGTCCCCCTGGATTCCCCCAGGCTGGGGGAAGCCCCTTTCCCTTCCCCTTCCCCTTCCCCTTGGGGGAATCTCCCCTCCAGCACCACCCATACACCAACCTGGATCTCCACAGGGTTTTTCTTGGGCCGGTACCCATAATATTCCTCCTGGCGCTTCATGAACTTCCTGAAATGTTCTTGGATCAGGAAAGTAGCATAGAATTTGCCCACTGTCACCTCATCATCTGGAGGGAGGAAGCCAAGGTGATGATTCTGCCTGTCACAAGATCCCGTGGCTGGAGCAGTGGGACCCTGAGCAGGGGCTGCTCTGTCCCTCAGAAGGGACACCTGGTGACAAACCTCCAATGGGTGGGATGACCTGGTCCAAAAGCTTCATACTCGTTCGCTTCCAGATTTTCTTGATAATAGCTCTGAGCTCCTCATTGGCCTGTTCAAAATTACCTGTGAGGGAAGCAAGCAGGACAGAGCAGTTCATTCCCAGGGATGTGAACAGGAGTGAAGACAAAGCTTGTGAACACCTGGCCAGTCTCCTGGAGGGTGTGACAGCTTCTCTCTGGCTCCCCACCCAACAAAGACAGCTTAATAAGAGTGAGGCTTTGATTTTAGCCAGAACCCTGCACAGATTTTGACCTCCCCTTTGGTGCTCCCACAGGGTTCACCATTCCTGAAATCCCAGTTTACCTCCAAGACCTCCTGTGCTCCTCCCAGGCTGCCATGTTCCCACCCCAGCCAGAGGGAAGCACCATGGCACACTGCTGGAAGACACTGATCCCAGGAGTCCACCACTGCCTGGCCTTGGCTGCTGCCACAGCTGCCCAGCTCAGCCCAGAGCTGTTCACAGCTCAGGCACAGAAACAAGGGCTGCAGTAAGGTAGAAAAATCATAAAGAAAGGCTTCATAAAATCAAGCCTGCTCTCCTAACATCCGTGGCTGGCCTTGTCAGGCTAGCCCTTTGCACGTTCCCATGTGAAAGCAGTCCTGGTGTGAGCAGTTCATTAACACAACAATCTATTCCTGGGTAAAAAACAACTTGCACCTCTAGAAACTGGTTTTATACTGCTAGATAGTTTTTATTTTTCTATCTCTCACAAACAACGTTTCTTGCATGTACACTTCAGGGGTCTGAGAGACCAATCAATGCTTGTTACTAACCAATAAGTAATTGGCAAGAAAACTACTGGTCAGTTGGAGTCCCACATGAGGTCTGTAAAACTGAATAAAAACCAGTTATGTGAATGAAGAAGGAGCTTTTTTCTACCTTGAAGAAAATGGAAATTTTCTGTATGATTTATTCCCATAACAAACTGGTGGGACACCTTCCTACAGCAAAGGTCAGCAAACTCTGCTGCTGGCAAGGAAGGGGTGAAGGAAAGCAGCTCCTCCCCAGCACAAATTCAGGGGCCTGGAAGTCCTCTGCAATGAGGGCTCTGGGCAGAGGCAGCCCATGGGTGCCACACCTTTGAAGCAGGAGGTGAGCACAGGAAAGTCCTGATCTTCAGGAGCTGAACCAGGTCAGTAGCACCTCTCCTAAGCTAAATTCAAAGGATGGCAGCTGGAGCAGCCTCACTCCTAAGCTGTTCAGGGTGGCACTGGAGGCACTGGTGGCACTGGTTCATGCCTCAGGGCTGCCACACGTGGGCCACCAGCTGATAACGTCCTCCAGGCTCGGGCTGAGCATCCCATGCAGGCACCCAGGGGTGCCTGGGATGGGTAATAACAGCAGGGCTGAGGGTTTGTCCACAGGGTCTGACCCCACAGGCAAGTGCCCTGAGTTCCCTGGCCAGTGGGAGAATGGTAACCCACACCCAGTTATAGAAAGTGGGCTTTTCTAAGTGAAGGAGCTGCACCAAACCTGTTCCTGTACAATAGAGGAGAGCTGTAATATTATGGTACTGATAATTGTAAAAATAAGCTGTGGACAGATGCAGTAACTACAATTTGTCCTCCCATGTGTTTTAAACCAGAGGTTTTTCCTGAATCTCAACATCTTCACTCCCAATACTTAGCTGCTGGAAGAATGAAGCACTCTTTTTAGCTCTCTTTTAGCTTAACATCAATAGATTTCCATTAAAAGTTGCCATGTGGCTGGTTTTCATGCACAGTGGAAAATTTTCATCATGCTCTATCACTCTGTCCTTCTTTCCAAACCTAATGTGCACTTTCTCCTGTTTGAGGCAACACTGGAATGTTGACACTGAATGTCTTCTATTTGAATTTAAGGTCAGATTGCTGCCTGGTCATTGCTCAATTGGTCCTGGACAACAGCAAAACTCAATCCATGTGAAGGTCAAGCAAGGGAAATTCACAAGGAAGGTTCCCTGCCAGGCTGTAGAGGCAGCCAGGATCACTGCTTACCTTCTGTCTTGATCTTGAGGGCCGTCCTCACCAGAGCAAAGAGGGTGGCGTTGAAGGTGACGGTGCCGTCGCTGTTCAGGGGCATGTTCATGCACACCAGGCGCTGCACAGCAAACAGCCCTGTGAGCCAGGGCACACAGCAGCCTGGCCTGGCCAGGGTCTGCTCAGGGCATGAGCCCTCCAGCCCACCTGCCCAGCCCAGCAGTGGCACTGGTGGCACTGGTTTGCTCCTCAGGGCTGCCACACGTGGGCCACCAGCTGATAACGTCCTCCAGGCTCGGGCTGAGCATCCCATGCAGGCACCCAGGGGTGCCTGGGATGGGTAATAACAGCAGGGCTGAGGGTTTGTCCACAGGGTCTGACCCCACAGAGAAGTGCCCTGAGTTCCATGGCCCATCACCCCTGGTACCACAACTGCCAGAGGCAGTGACATCCCTGGTCCCAGCCAGCTGAACCAGAGCAAGTGATGGCTAGAGCTGGGGAAATAACCTACAGGAGCATGGGTGCCACAGGAGAAAATCATGGAATCACAGGATTGTTTAGATCAGAAAAGATCTGTGAGATCATCAGGTCTAACCATTCCCCCAGCACTGCCAAGGCCACCAGAAAAAAACATGGACACAAGCACCACATCCACACAGCTTTTAAATCCCTCCAGGGTGGAAACCCACCTCTGGGACAGCCTGTCCCAGGGCCCAACCAATCTTTTGTTGAAAGTTTTCCCCAATATCCATCCTGAACCTCTCAAGGTGCAACTTGAGACTGTCTCCTCTTGGACTGTTACTTGAGAGAAGAAACCCACTCCCACTGGGCTTCAACCTCCTGTCAGGGAGTGGTGGAGAGCAAGAGGGTCCCCCTGAGCCTCCACTTCTCCAGGCTGAATCCCCCCAGTTGCTTTCAGAGAGATGGGAATTGTTTTGCACTGCTCTCCCCTCTCCAAAACATGTTCCAGCTGCTGTGAGGAGTCTGGGGATCAAATCTCCTGATGTTTTTGCCCAAAACCCAGGAGGGATTACACCAGTGCCTGAGCCCCTGCCCATGCATGTTACACATGAGCTCCACACAGGCTCACACAGATTTGTTCAGAATGAACTAAGCCAGGAAAAGTGTATTTCTGCTAAGAAAGTTGGGGTTTCCTTCTCCCTAAGCACTACCAGCTCTTGGAAACAAGCTCTACAGCCCAGCTGACATGGCACATGGGCACATGGGCACATGGGCACATGCTGAGTCCCTGCACTGCCCTCCTGCACCAGCTGCAGTGTGGCCTGAGAGTCCCCTGCAATGAGGGCTCTGGGCAGAGCCAGCCCATCAGTGAAGGAGGAGCCAGCCCGGCAGAGCCAGCCCTCCCTTTGAAGGAGGAGGTGAGCACAGGTAAGTCCTGATCTTCAGGAGCTGAACCACCTCAGCTCTGTCAGTAGCACCTCTCCTTGCCCCCCAAATCACCCCCTCGAGGTCAGAGCAGAGTGTAAGCTGGCTGGACTGTCACTCTCAGCCTGCCAGGCAGACACAGTGACAGCCTGGGGAAGGTGTCCCTGTGCCCACACACCCCATCACCACCTTGGCTCTTACCTTACAAGCTACACGGTGTGGGCAGAACTTCCCAAAGCCCAGGGGAGGGTTGATGCGCCTCAGCAGAGTCACCACGTCCAAGTGTTTGATTCTCCCCCTGCAGAGGAGACACTCCAGCTCAGCAGTGAGGCAGCACACCTGCCTGACAGTGGCTTGGGGAGCTGCTCTGGGGGCTGATCCCTGGCATCTGCCCTGTGCTTTGTGCTGGGCAAATCCCCACTCTTCCCTCTGCTCCTCCTGGGGAAAGCAGCTGCTCCCTGAGCACTGGGCAAATCCCCACTCTTCCCCCTGCTCCTCCTGGGGAAAGCAGCTGCTCCCTGAGCACTGGGGAGCAGGTGAAGGTGTGCAGTGGCATGGGAAGAGTTGGCAGCCTCACCACAGCTGGATGAAGAGGGAACTGAAAGTCTTATGTTCCCAAATCTCCTGATGGCTTTTATCAGCCCTGGATAAACTCCGGCAAGTTTTATCAGCCCTGGATAAACTCCGGCAAGTTTTATCAGCCCTGGATAAACTCCGGCAAGTTTTATCAGCCCTGGATAAACTCCGGCAAGTTTTATCAGCCCTGGATAAACTCCGGCAAGTTTTATCAGACCTGGATCAACATCAGGTCTGGATGGACCTCTGAGATGCTGGAACCTGGCTCGTGGGCAGTGCCACAGCTCACCCTGCCGTGCATGTGTCCCCCTGTGGAACACCCCCTCCGTGCTGCCCCCCACCCACACTCACTTGGCCTCGGGGTCGTACTCAGCCCAGATCCGCTTGAACTCGTCCAGGTGATGGGGCCCCAGGATGGACCAGTCCCGTGTCAGGTAGTCAAAGTTGTCCATGATGACAGCCACGAAGAGGTTAATGATCTGAGGGCAGAGGAAGGGATGGGAAGGACCCAGCCAGGGGAGAGGCACCAGCACTAGGAGAACAGGGCAGATGTGTTCTGGGCTCTCCTGGAGTCAGAGGATGCTGATGATGGCTGCCCATGCAGAGAGGAGCCTCCTGCTCCAGCAGGTCATGTGAAAGGACAAGCACAGCAGCAACTTGTCCCTCTCCACCCTGCTGAGGCCAACACAAACACATCTGGAAGGCAGCACACTTTGAGATCCCCTCAAAGGGGATCCTGGGCCCCCAGGAGGGCAGTGTCAGCTGACAGCATGGCTGGGTAGGTGGGCTGGGGGTGATGTCCCCAGGGGGAGGTTCAGGGGCTCACCCCATGAGACACACAGCTCCCAACACCGTGGCTGCCCAGGCAGGACAGGGTGCCAAAGGGGCCCTGTGGGAGCCAGCACACTGTGGGAAATGGGTTTATAGAGAAATCTCAAAGCTTGACAGAAGGCTCACATAGCACCTATCTGCATGTAAACCTTGAGATAAGAAATGTAAACCTTGAGATAAGAAATGCTGACTTAGAAATGCCATGGAATAGGACAGACATGGTTGACAGAGAAATGGAACTAGAAACAAGAAATGGAACTAGAAAAAAAAAAATGGAACAAGAAACAAGCTTCAAAGGGTGTCCTTACAAATAAGCCTAGATACTTTGGAGAAACAGAACTATGAAAGATGCATACCAGGAAGGCACAGAGCATGTAGAAGCTGATGAAGTAGAAGTAGGCAAAGCCAGTGCCACAGGTGTACTCCTCTCCCTCAGCGTAGTCGGACTCGGGGTCGCAGCGCTGGCCGTAGCTGCAGCCCAGCAGGATCTCCTGCCACGCCTCGCCGGTGGCACACCTGGCACGAGGGGACAGCTGCTGGACCCTGCCTGCTGTGGGCATGCAGGCAGGGCTCAGGCCAGCCCAGCACACAGGGGAATGGGAAACATAAGCTTCTGTAAGAAAATCCAAACCTTCCACTGACGTAATGTACTGAAATTTTCAAAAATCAAAGAAAAAAGATTCCCACCTTACCACAACACTAGGTAGAGAGCAGGACTAATAACTACCAGCTGCTTTTGGTGAAACAATGCCTAAGAATGCCAGTTAAAGACCAGCTTTGGTTTGTACCACTGCCCATAAAATGTCCATGTTATCAGAAACACATGGGCAGCCCCTTGGAACAAACCAATGGCAGATCTACTCCAGGAAGAGTGGAGGAAGACCTGCAATCTTGCAAGGGCTTGAGGTATCAATGCAACACAAGAACAGCTAGTGCTAGGTGAAGCCACCCAGGTTTATGTTAGTAATAGGTGTATTGACTGAATCACTGGCAAAAGGCTGTTTGTGAACAAAAAAAAGAAGCAGCCAGGATTCTGGGCTTGCTGCTAAAGGGCCACTGAAAGCTTCAGAAAGTGTCTGGAGTCAAGGAAAGCCTTGGGCTGAGCTCCTGCTTCCCATGAGTTTCCTCACAAGTCACAAATTAAAATCTAGTCTGGGAAGGAAATATTCAGAATAGCAACCCCAAAGTGCCCCTCTCTCCAGCAGCCCAGCCACAGCAAGAAAACCCACAGCCTCTCCTGAAATGCTCCCACTGCTGCAGGAGATCTTTCTGTGGGACAAAAAAGAAATCAGCTACTGAAATGTTGGTCCTCCCTCACTCCAAGCTGGGCACTCCCACAGGCTCAGAGCCTTCTGGAGCTGCTCACACGACAGGACAAGACTGACCTGAAGAGCAGCAGCACAGCCTGTGGAAAGGTCTGGAAGTTGTTGTTTCGGTTGATCTGGGTCCCGTCCACCATGGCAATCTTCCCAAACATCTGTAAATCACAGTGGCAGGTCTGCAGTGTGCCATCCTTTCTTTGGCACCAACTACCCTCTGGTGCCTGACCTCCACTTCCTCTGGTTTATTTGGCTTTGGGCATCCCCAAAAGAGATTGGGATTGGGATGTGGGTGCTCTGGGGCTTGGGAGGTACTTGGACATTCCTGCCAGTGCTGAAAACACCCCTGACTACACCTGCACTTCATTGGGCCACAGAGACAAGGCCTGAACCAGCACAAGCACAGGTGCCTGTGTGTCTGGGTTGAGCCACTGACTCCCAAAGTGCTCTTTGCCATGTGCCCCAGCTGCCCTGGCTGAAGCCCAGCCACAGGAGGCTGCTGGGGTGCAAACCCCCTTGCAGACCAGGGTAAACAGGTCCCATCATGTGCAAAGTCCCAGAGAGGGCCTAACAGAGGAACCAGTCCCTCCCTGTCCCACCTCCCCAGGTGCCATCAGGCTCAGGGCATCTGATGAAGGCCAATTCCCACCCCTGCCCCGTGCCCCTCACCTGCATCCCAATCACAGCATAGATGAAGAAAAGCATCACAATCAGCAGGGCCACGTATGGCAGAGCCTGTGACAAAGGAACATAGCTTATGTGAGACACAGCCCAGGGACAGGTCCTGGGCTCTGGAGGTGCTGCAGGAGCTGTACCTGTCCCTGTGTGGGGAGGGGACAGCTTACCTGCTCCTCTCACACCCTCTGCTGGCCCCTTCTCTGTGCTGCTCACACTTGGCAGGCTGATGCCAGCCCCCACTGGTCTCTGTGGCTGGCACAGAGGCTCAGCACACCCCAGGGCTGCCCAGGGCTGAGGGCAGTGCCCAGGTCAGGCTGTGAGCTGATGCTGCAGCATGCCCTGAGGTACCCACCTGGTGCAGATCCCAGCAACCACACCAGGACAAACAGGCCCAGCTGGTACCGCCAGCACGTGGCCCAGCTCTGACACTCAGTGCTGTCACTTCCCCACCCACGTGGGCCACGTCCCACGCACCACAAGCCCCCAGCCCAGCCTGAGGCCAGCAGGAGCACTGGAGCTTTCTCCTCTGCCTGGTGAGGACAGGCCGCTCATGCTCCCAGCCTGAGGGACAGCCCTGGGCATGAGGGTGTTTGGGAGGGGAGCAGTGCTCCTGACAGACCTGAAAGGACTTGATGAAGGTCCACAGGAGGGTCCTGACCCCTTCCCCCCGGCTCAGCAGCTTCACCAGCCGCATCACCCGGAACAGCCGGAAAAAAGTGATGGAGACGCGGGAGTTGTCATCGGAGTCCTGCGGGCAGAGCACAACAGCTGCAGGACAGACACTGCTGGAGCCTCCAGGCCTTCAAGGCAGGGGGTGCAGGCCCTGGGGGAGGAAGGGTAGCGAGATCCCACGCCCAGGCACCAGCCATGGTGCCCTGCCTGTGCGCAGGATCAGAGTGCAAAGGTGTCCTGGCACTTCTCCCCCCGGCTCCTCTCCCCCAGCCTTCCCAGGGATCTCATCTCCCCAGGCCCCCACGCTCACACTTGGACACTGGGATGATGCAGGAAGGAAGGCATGCTGCCACATGGACTGGGAGAGCTCTGAGGGTCACAGGGCCACCACAGACAGGCTTAGTCCCACCAGGGTCTTGCCCGGCACATTCTGTATTTGTAGGGTGAGCACCAGGCACAGGAAGGGTTAATGACAGCTGTTTAAGCAGGGAAGGGCTGTTTTGAGAATGTTACAGCAGGACTTTAACCAAAGGAGGGACTGAAGAGAGGTGTCTCTGTGGGGTGCTGCCCATGTCACCTGGCTGTGCAGTGATGCCCACTCTCTGTGGGTATCCCCCTTGAAGGGTGGACAGCCAGGGGTTCATGGCAGGCAGGAGGTGAGGCAGCAGGCACATCTGGAAGCACCTGGAAGCACCTAACAGTGGTGGTTGGAGGTGCTGGGGGCTTTGTCACCTGTGCCCTCTATAGCCCCAGCATGGCACAGCCACTTCTCTGCCACCAGGCACCATGAACAGACCCTGCTGGCACTGCCTACCTGGACTCCATCACAGCTTGGAATGCTTTTCCCACTGTGCCCTTGGCCTGCCAGAGCTGTACTGCTGCCACTGGATCCCTCTCACTCCCATCACCCAGGCCACTCACCCCCACCTATTTCAGGGCAACAAAATCCAGCTGTAAATAGCCCTCCCAGCAGCTCCACTTTCCTCAGCCTCACACTTCCGAGTTCCTAGGGCTGCACTGAAAAACTCCACCTCCTCTCCCACCTCTTTCTTTCTGCCCTTCACTCTCCTGGTGCCTTGTGCCCATCCAGTGAGTGCAGTGCTCAGGAGCATCCCACCAGCCCCAGTGCAGCCCATCCCCACCCCATCCTGGGCTCTGGGCAGTGTCCTGTGGAGAGCAGCTTGCACTCTGCAGTTCCCAGCACCAGGGCCCTGGGCAGAGGCTCTGGCACGTGGCACCCTGCAGGCAGCTCCCTCAGCATTTTCACACCAACCCAGGCCACTCCAGTGCCACTGCACCCCCTGGGTGGTCTGTTGGATCAGGTATTTTTCTGACTTAGAGATGGGGTAACTGAGAGATGTTTTAAAAACTTTTATCCTATTTTTAATCTATTATTTTTGATCTAATATATTTTTATTCTATTTTCAATCTCATGAAAAGGGTGAGACAATATAGATGTTATAATTCACGCTATCACAATTAGAAGCTCTTTTCTAATTACAATACAATATAAGCTTTTCTTGGCCTATCAGCTTTTGCTACAGCATGCTGTAAATGAACCTTCTGTCAAGCTTTGAAAATTCTCTACAAATCTATTTCCCACAGTGCTCTTTGGCCACCAGTGCAGGGCTTGGCCCACTCAGCCTCCCAGGACACTGGGCTGTACCTGGGGGACACAGCCAGCCCTGGGGGAGGGCACAGGGCAGGGACTGCCCCTCTCTCCCTTTTTCTGGCTGTCAGAGGCTGCATCCCTTCTGGCATCCCTTCAGATATCCCTCCTGGCATCCCTTCAGGCCTTAGGCAGCCAGGATGATGGGCAGAAGGACCAAGGCCAGCCCTGCATCTGGAAAGCTCCTCTGACATGGCAGTTCCAGGGGATGGGATGGTGAAGGGCAGGGCTGGGCTCTGATGGACCCAGGAGTGTGGGATTCACATTCTCTGAACAGAGAAAGACAATTCTCTCTCTCTCAGGGTTTTTTCCTGGAGAAGCAGAGAAAAGAATGATCAAAACAATTCTTATCTCATTTGCTGCTCCTGTGTTTGTGCCCGTGGAAGGCATTGTGGCAGATTGCTCACCTGAGGTGACCAGTTGGATCCACGTGTGTGGGTTGGGACTCTGGGCAGAGAGTCACAGGTTTTCTAGTCAGTTAGAAGTTAGTAAGTAAGTATGATATAGTGTAAGTATTCTTTTGGTGTTTCTTTAATATAGTATAGCTCTAATAAAATGAGTGTTCAGCATTCCATCACCCTTGGAGTCAGGTGCTTCATCATTCCCACTGGGGCTCGCCCTGCCTATTTCAGGAGGGCTGGGGAACAGCCTTGCCCCTCTCAGGGTGGGAAGGGGTGTCTGTGTGTGTGCTGGGACACCCCAAATCCCCTCAGCCAGGGCAGAGTTACCGCCCAGAGGGGACAGCTGGGCGTGGTGGCCTCGATGACATGCAGGGCACGTGCAAAGGCTGGCCAGAGGCAGTGAGGGGTGCAGGCAGGCACGTGCAGCTGGTATTTACAGTGCCATCACAGCCCCCGCCGAGGCAGTACAATCCACCACTGGGTGCCAGGATGGTCTGTGGAGAGAGCAAGAGAGTCAGCAGAAGGGAGGCAGGGAGGGACACAAGGGGAGAACACAGACACAGAAGAAAGAGTAAGATGGAAACTGGGGAGAAGAGGAGGGGCATAGGGAAGGGCAGGCAGAGCCCCACCATCCCTTAGGCTCAGTGACAAGCTGATGTGACTCTTGATAGGCAGAGGCAGCATCTGGGTGAGCAAGGAACCACACAGACCACGAGACTCCTTCTGGTGCCTCTGATGTGTCCTGGGCATCCCCACTGACCCTCAAGGACACAGACACAGGGAAAAGGACCTAGGAAAGCTCAGGCCACAGAGAACATTCCCCAAATTCTGCCTGGCCTTCTGCACAGCCCTGCTGCTGTTCACAGTGCTGCAGCACACAGAGCACAGCACCTGGGTCAGTCCCTGCCAGCCCAGGCAGGGCACCAGACTCCTCCTCAAGGAGGGGCTGATGACAGATGAAAGCTGTTGGCACTGGCAGGAAATCTGGGAGATCATGAAGGCTCAGCAGCCCAGGGGCCAGAGGATGGCTGTACTGCTGGGCAGGACTGTGCAGAGAGGGACACAGGGCTCTCACAGGACAGGAAGGTGGGTGGCTTTTGCTCATCCCAGCTCTGTGAGGCCTGGAATGCCCTACAGAGAAGAAGGTGACTGCTCTCAAGGGTCTCTAGAAACCTCAGCTTCCTGCACAGAGAACATAGAAAGTGACCCTGGGCAGGGGTGGCAGAGGCAGTGGCAGGGCCAGAGCCAGCCCTGCAATGCACAGGAGCTGGCAAGCCCTGCCCCTTTGAGGAGACACTGCCAAGCACTGGAGAGGGTCAATCCATCATCTCCCCCATTCCACAGCTGCTTCTGGAGCCACCATCAGGTCTGCTGAAGGAAGCACACACCTCCTACAGCAGAGGGGCATTTTCAGGCCAGACACAGGTGTGGATGTGTCGGAATCCAAGACATTCCTCTCTGTGCCCTGAACCCTGGACAGGGGTCTGGGGAGCCCTGGCAGGAAGCCAAAAACACTTGGGGCTTTGATCTCAGCCCATGGGACAAATTACCAAGCTTATATGAGGAGTCACAAGTCACAAAAGTTTAGACAACACAGTAGCAGTAGTTAGAGGGTGAAAGGAGAAAATTTGAGATTTGGTACAGGGGGGTCTAAAACCCTAAGATGGAGGGATTGGGGCGTGCCCTGTCCTTCTTCCTTCTTCTTCCTAAC
>VZRH01000028.1:53317-73162 GCA_013397555.1 Urocynchramus pylzowi | reverse complement strand
CACCTCCAGCAGAGAAGACCCCGACAAGGATGTGCCAGTGCTGGGGAAGGCAGGGGCAGGCTGGCTTCCTAGCACTGCTTTGGAAATGCTCCCAGCAGAGCACTCAGCAAACAGGCACTGCCTGAGGCACCAGCCCCACAGCCTGCACCGTGCAGAGCTCCTGCAGGCATGGCTGGAGCTCCTACAGGCACACACACAGCACCGGTGCATGTGTGTGTAAAGGGACACACACCAAGCAAATGTCTGGGAATCTGATGGGTCTGATGGTTCTCCTGGGCCAGCAGAGTCCTGTGGGGACAGAGAGCTGTGGGAACCCTTTTACTCCCACCTGCATTGATCTGAGGCTGGATGTGTGGATGGCTGTCCAGGCACACACAGGGGGAGTGGGGCAGGGGCTGGCACACAGCCTGCTGCTGATCTGTGAGTCCTGAGTGACTGTTTTCCACAGGACTCCAGTGCCTGGAGATTCAGGAGACCAGAGAGGAGGGGGCAATGTGACATGCTGGGCAGCTGGGGATGTTTAAATTGTGCTTTCATGCTCAAAGGGCCACAGCTGTGCTCTCCAGGCACTCTTGCCGTGTGCTGATCCTTGCTTGTTCCTTCAGAATCAAGCAGAGCAGGGAGAGAGGAGAGGACACCATCCCCCTGCAGAGCTGGACACATCCCACACTCCTGGCTGGTGCCAGGGCAGGTGCCAGCGCAGCCCTGGGTGGGGACAGCGCCGTGGCCCTGGACACTTACGTCGATCTCGCTGAGGATGACATCAATGATGCTGCCAATCACTATGAGGAAGTCAAAGACATTCCAGGGGTCTCCAAAGTAGCCCTGTCAGGGAGGAGCCAAAGAAGAGTGACCATGCAAGGGTGTAAGTCAAGGAGGACACAGAGGCTGGAGCCCAGAGGAGGGGGTAGCAGAAGGTTCCTCAGTGACTCTGACCCTCAGAAGAAGGGATGGTGGTCAGAGCTTGCACCCTCTGCTCAGTTATTTGGTTCTGTCTTGCAGTGCAGTAAAATGAGGAGGGTGGATCAGGATGGCTGCAGCTATGAGCCCACTATGGCCCTGACACTGAAGAGGGGAATAATGGCCAACTGGACTGGGTGGGATTTGGCCAGCAAGGGTAGCCCTGACAAGCAGTAGTCCCTCCAGAAACTCCAAGGGCCTGTGCATTGGGATCCTTAAGGGTCTTGCAAGGAGAAGTTCTGTGGAGCTGCAGGGCTAGGGGTGCTTGTACTTAATAGATGCCCAGTGCAGGATAAATGGACCCCCTGGCCTGGCCTGCTTTCCATGCTGATCATGCTCTTCTCTCACCTTAGCTTTGAAGGCCATGAGCTTGAGGACCATTTCCAGGGTGAAGAGGATGGTGAAGGCCACGTTGAGGATATCTGAGATGTGGTTCATTTCTGCAGACTGGTTGTAATGCTGAGGATAAGGCAGAAGGAGCCATTAGCTGATGACAGATCCAGCCTCCACTGTGAGCTCAGAGATGTGTGCTGGATGCAGAGCCCCCTCCCACAGCCAGGCCTATGGCTCAGCACAAAGGAAATTTCCCCCCTGCAGCCCCTTCTCTGGGCTCCCCACATCCCACCAGCCCCATTTTGGTCGAGAGGCCCTAACCCAGACCATAAGCAAATACCCCCTATGCAGAGGCTCTCTTGGGGATGGCAGGGCTGAGCCAGCCTGTGCACCCCCACAGCCCTGTGCCCTCACCTGCATGCCCAGGCAGATGGTGTTCAGCAGGATCAGGAAGAACATGAGGTACTCGAAGTAGGAGGAGGTGACCACGTACCAGATCTGGTACTGGTAGGGGTTCTTGGGGATGTAGCGGCGCAGCGGGCGAGCCTTCAGCGCGTACTGCACGCACTGCCGCTGCGGAGGCACAGAGGGACAGGGGGACAGAGGGACAGGGGGACAGAGGGAGGGCAGGTTGAGCCCACTGCAGGGCACTCTCAGCACCACCAGCCACGCTGCACAGCCCCACAGCCCCAGGCTGGAGAGCCCTTCTGTCCCAGCCCAACCACACGGGCCAGGTGCAGCAGTGGGAATGGAACTGCTGGGGTTCCTCAGAAACGCCCCAGAGCACCCACGGGGGACAAGCTTCCAAAGTCATCTTTTGTCCCCAAAGATGGCCGTGCTGCCCTTGGCCTGACCCCTCCAGCCCAGAGCCTGCCTGCTTGTCCCAGCTTTTCCCCAGGCTCTCTCAGGACCAGCTTAGAGCACCCTGACAGTGTGGCTGGACAGTGCCCAGCTGGAAAGGGACCTGGGGGTGCTGGTCAACAGCAGCTGAACATGAGCCAGCAGTGTGCCCTGGTGACCAAGGAGGCCAATGGCTCCTGGCCTGGATCAGGAACGGTGTGGCCAGCAGGACCAGGGAGGTCATTCTCCCACTGTACTTGGCACTGGTGAGGGCACACCTTGAGTGCTGTGTCCAGTTCTGGGCCCCTCCTTCCCCTTCTCCCCTGGGAAGGACGTTGAGATCCTTGAATGTGTCCAGAGTAGGGCAACAAGGCTGGAGAGGGGCTGGGAACACAAGCCCTGTGAGGAATGACTGAGGGAGCTGGGNTGGACTCGATGCTCTTGAAGGTCTCTCCCAACCCAGTGATTCTGTGAATTCTGTGAAGACACCACATGAACCAGGGGTGAAGGGGGCACTGAGATGGCTGCACAGACCTGTGCCTCCCCAGCAGCCCAGGGCCACCTCTGCTGGGTTTCTGTGTGGTTCACATCACCCTGGCACCCCCAGCTCAAGCTGCCTGTGCTGCCTCAGTGCAGGAGCATGACAGCACTCCAGGGCCAGCAGTTGCTCCTGTCCAGTGTCCTCTCCAGAGTGTCCCACATCCTCTGCTGCCTTCAGCCTTGCTGTCCCTGACCAGAATGACAGCATGACAGCATCACAGAAGGGCTGGCAGCTGAAAGTACCTCTGGAGATGGTCTAGTCACAGTTTCCTGCCCAAAGCAGGGCCAACTGGAGCATGCTGTCCAGGACAGTTGGCTTTTGAAAAGCTCCAAAGATGGAGGCTTCACAGCCACTCTGGGCAACCTGTCCCAGTGCTTGGCCACCATCACCATAAAAAAAAAAAAAAAAAAAAAAAAAAGGGTTTTTTTATTTGTAATGANATAAGTGTTTTCTGAGTGATTGCTCAAAGAGTAATAGCTCTCAGCATTATTTCTAAACAATACACAGTTTCAGTATTGATCACAGTGATCTGGTTCTTACCTACTACAGTGTGCAAAAATCTTTTGTGGAGGATCCATATTCAAATTCTTTGTAGGCCCCCACTGTGAGAAAATTCTCTTTCTCAAGATTACTTGGCTTATAATTTATCCCCAAAAAAAAAAAAAAAAAAAAAAAAAAGGGTTTTTTTAAGTTTAAATGGAATGTCTTGTTTTCTTCAGTTTGTGTTGTTTTCTTTTGTGTCCACTGCATTTTTCCTGTCACTGAGCACAACCAAAAGGAGCCTAGCTCAGTCTCCTCTATGCCTTCCCATTGGTGTTTGCACCCACATGTCAGATTCCTATGAGCCTTCTCTTCACAGCACCAGACTTGACTCCCAGACCCTCCTCTGATGCTCCAGACCCTCCAACATCTCAGTGGCCCTTTGCTGGACTCACTCCAGTACATCCAGGTTGCTTTTGTACTGAGGAGCCCAGAGCTGGGCACAACCCTCTGCTCCAGCTCACTCTGGGCACCCTACCTGTCCAGGGAGGCCCACTCCCTGTTTCTGGTCCCCTCTGCCCTTCCCTCAGGCTTGTTTTGTTCTAGACATGGGTCCAGCTGGCCCTGCCCCAGCAGCAAACAGGCCTGGGGCAGGTTCAACTCATCTGTGTCAGCAGTGTCACCACAGAGAAGGGCTGACCCAAATCAGGCAGCCCCAGCAGTGCCAGACCCAGGGCTGGTCCTCCTTGTCCTGCTCCTGCAGCCCCATTACCTGATTCTTGTCCAGCTCACAGTTCTTGTACTCATTCTCCCCTTGCTCCTGGAAGGTGACGATGACAAAACCCACAAAGATGTTCATCATGAAGAAGGCAATGAGGATGATGTAGATGATGAAGAACATTGCAATCTCCACCCGGTAGTTGTAGATAGGGCCTGCATCCTCAGCATTGGTGTCAATGGCCATGTACAGCAGCCTACAGGAGGGAAATCAAGGCAATAAAAATCCTAATTGGCTGGGAAAGACCATGTCTGCTCTTGAAAGTTACAGAGAGCTTTGGGGACATCCAGCAACGGTGGGACAGGACTGCTTGGGTAACCTTGCCAGCTCCACAGCCACTGCCAGGGTGACTGGTCCTGCTTCTAACTCTGAACAGCTCTTCTTTCTTTACCCTGGCCAAGGCCCATGTGTCTGAGGTTAGCTGGAGGTGTGCATTCTATCACCACCTGTCAGAGGTGGGACAGGTATCTTCTGCTCACTGGGCAGTTTTCCTTATCTTTCCCCACAACCAATCCTCCCTCCAGGAGATCTCTGCTGTCCATGGCCACTGAGTGTCCCTGCATGGCTGATCAAATTCCAGCATCCCTTTGGGAGAGGCTCTGCCCAGGGGAGGAGCCAAGCATTCCTACCTGGATCCAATCTGACCTTGGGAACACCCCAGCAGCCTTTGCCCCCTGCATTCCCAGAGGGAGCCCAGGCCCATCTCCAGCAGCCCTGGAGCTCCAGAGGAAAACTCCCCCCTTGTCCAGGATCCCTGCTCCAGCAGAGCCACAGCTGGCACTGCAGGAGGAGGGCTGAGCCACCCTGGGATGGCACTGCTGCCACCACAGCGTGTCAGGGCCTGTTCTGACTCTGTCAGTTTTGTTTTGTATTACTGCATTTTTTATTTTATTTTCATTTTCTTCCCTAATAAAGAACTGTTATTCCTATTCCCATATCTTTGCCTGAAAGCCCCTTAATTTCAGAACGATAATAATTCAAAGGGAGAGGGTTTACATTTTCCACTTCAGGGGAAACTCCTGCCCTCCTTAACAGACACCTGTCTTTTCAAACCAAGACACACCATGGCAGTGCCCTGCTCCTAGCACAGACCTTCCCTCAGCAGGGACTCACTCTGGCCAGCCCTCGAAGGTGGAGACGGTGAAAAGCGACATCATGGCTGAGAAGACGTTGTTGAAGTGGAAGTCGCTGTGCAGCCAGACACGCTCCTGGACCTCAATCTGCGTGGGGTCTGCGTCCACGTAGTTGATGAACTGACCCCTGCAGCAGAGGGGACACAGAGCTCACAGGCAGGGCTCCCTCAGCCCTCCCTGGGAGGGCAGGACAGCCCTGTGCTTGTTTCTGGTTTACCCCCGGGACAGGGAGAACAGGATGATACCTCAGGTCCACTTTTTGGATGCAACATTCCCACACAGGAGCACAAGCATTCCCCACCACATCCCCCCAGCTCCCATCCCTGGCCACTGCCCACCTGGGAGCTGCAGAGAGCTCTTACCTGCACTCCTTCTCTGTCAGCTTGGATGGGTCTGTGCACCTGTAGAACTTGCCCTGCATTCAACAGACACCACAAGTGGCCATGGCACTGCTTTGACTTCAGAAGCCCTGGGGAGTTTTGACTTTTCCCAGCCCTCGGTCAGTCCCTCCCTCGCCACCTCGGTGCAGACTCTGGCCCTCCCACTGTGCATGCCAAACAAACCAGTTCACAAGGCATTTCCAGAGTCATGGCAGACTGGGGGCAGTCCTAGGCTGAGATAAAGAAACACTGCCTGGTGATGGGAACAAACTTCCACAGCCCTGAGCTGAGGCCTGCCTAGCTCACCCTGTCTGGGAGTCAACTATCTGGAAAACAGGGAAGAAAGCAGTACCCAGAGAATTAACTAAAAGCTAAGGTGTGCTGACAGGTCTGCTCAGTCTGCTGGGTGTCCTGAAAGCTCTTCCCACATCAGCTCAGAGTTTAAGCTCAGTTGTTAGAACAAAACCGAGCTCAGCCAGGGCCAGCTCTGCCTTAGAGCAGCCAAGGCCCAGAGAGCAGGAGCGGTGCTGTGAGAAAGGAAACCCTTCACTATCAAAGCACAGAGGAAATCAGTCAGAAGTGCCTGCTGCCCTAGAAAAAGGAAACTGAGGCATGAAGGGAGGTGAGGCAGTCCTTCACAGGTGCTGTCTGGACCTGACAGTACCCTGGGTGCTTCCTGCCCTGCTCTCACTGCAGGCTCTTCTGTGGCTCCTCTCGCAGACCACAGAGAGCACAGCCTGTGGCAGGCACCATCCCCAAGGTGACATCCAGGAGAGCCTGGCCAGGATGTGCTTGAGCAGAAGGTCCCTCCTGCCCACCTGAGCTCACCTTGAAGAGCTGAACTCCGATGCAGGCAAACATGAACTGCAGCAATGTCGTGACAACCACAATGTTACCAATGGTCTTGATGGCCACGAACACGCACTGGACCACGTGCTGCAGAGATGGAGGACAGTGCAGATGTGACCACATCTGGGGTAAGCCCCTGCTCTGTGTCCCACACCCTCCCACTCCAGGAAGACTGGGAGCCTGCCAAGAGCAGAGGGATTGGGCAGACCCCTTCCACAGATGGGTGGTGGGAATTGGGAACGGGGCAGGATGCCTGCCACACAACCTCCAGGCAGGACTGCCGTGGGGGGAGGTCCCCTGTCCCAGCCTCTCACTCACCTTCAGCCCCTTGGCCCTGTTAATGGCTCGCAGAGGCCTCAGCACCCTCAGCACCCGCAGGATCTTCACCACAGAGATCGTACTGGACCTGGGCAGGAGGGCATAGCTGAGGGGGGCCACCTCCCTGCCCAGGCTAGGCTGGCACCACCCCACCAAGCAGCCAAGGAGGGCAGGCTGGGCCAGCAGCGAGGGACAAGGGATGGCAGAGACAGGCAGGTGTCACCAGCCATCACCCCACACAAGGACAAGTGACACTGCCAGCTGGAGAAAGCAGATCCAAACTGAATTTCTACCCCAAGATGTTTGACACTCAAGGAGTGTCCTTTGACCTCCTTGACCAGTTTGTGGGCATGCCTCCCAGTTGTCCATTTCCATGTCCCCTAAACATGACATGACAGACACATGGGGCCGTGGGGCTGGCTGCTCCTCCTCCACCCACCATCCCCAGCAGCCCACCAGCCTGAACAGCCTAGTGCCCACTCTGTGGCACATGGAGGTGCTTACTCAAATCCCATGGAGATGAGGGACACAGCGACCACCAGTAAGTCCAGGATATTGAAGGAGTTCCTGCAGAAGGAGCCTTTGTGCAGGAAAGCACCGTAGGTTGTCATCTGGGGAGCAGAGGGAGTTAGGAAAGAGGCTGGGCAGGGCTCAGGGCAATGGTTCCTCCATAGGGGGAAGGGTGGATGAGGCACAAGGGACTCCTCACAGCTCCATGGCCTGGGGACCCTCTCCTGCTCAGACCTGCAGCCAGGCAGGAAGCTGGCTTCAGGTGGAAATCCTCAGTGCAGCACTGGCTGGAGACAAAATTCTCCCAGTCAGTCAGCAAATTAAAGAGAATAGTAAAGGCCCTTGGAGAGGAACAACATGCAACTTTTGTCCACAGATCCACAGATTTTCACTGGTTTCTCTTTGTTTCTTTTTCTTAACAGCATGTCAGAATAAAAAATGCTGCTGCCATGGCTGATGTGTCCCCATGTCACAGCACAGCTGGCTTAGCTGCCTGACCTCACTGGAGAGGACACATGGCCTCTGGGGCAGGTCACACACCAGCCAGACTGCATGAATGAACTGTCCAGGAGGAAGTTTCTCCTCACTGAGACCTTCAGGAGCATAAATGCCTAAGGAGTGTGAGTGTCCATGGCCACAAAAGTCCAGACCTATGTGCTAGGCCATGCTCATGGCAAGACCATGGACTCACCTTCAAGACGATTTCAACTGTGAAGACAGAGGTGAACCCAATGTCAAAGTATCCAAGAATCTGGAGACAGAGACACCAGTACAGGATGAGACTTGGGTGACATGGGAAATGCTTCAGTGTGCTCAAACAGCCTGAAGTTGTCCCCTCTGTGGACTGGGGAGGCCATCTAGCTTGGCAGTCTCTAAGCCCAGTACCAAGAAGAGTCCTGAACTTTCCCCAGCTTTGCTGATTTTCTCCAGTGCATGATCCAACCTGCAGCTGGGACAAAGCTCGCCCTTGCCAGGTGAGTTCCACCTGAAAACATCTGATCCCAAAAACCCCAAGTGTCTCATGTGAGATCCCCCAGGCCCTGCCAGACCCACTGGTGCCTTGAAGGACAGGAGCTGTGGCTCCCATGGAGCATGCCAGCAGCACTTGAGGGCACTGCACACACCAGAGGTCCAGTTTGCTGCCTCACAGGATGTCTCCTTCCCCAATAAGTCACCAGACTTTCAAACCAAAACAATCTTGCACACCATGCCAGGTGGATCTTTTCACCCAGAAGCAAACTGAGACATGGAGCAGTAAAACCTTGTCCCAGCTGCGCCCTGGATGGAAAGCACATCCAGCACCTCCTGCCAGAGTGCACTGCCCTCCCAGAGGCAGGGCTGGCATCCCAGCCTAGGAAAAGCATCTGGCAAGTAAATCCCTGCTTCCTGGGGAGCTGGGAGTCTCCATGAGGTCTCCCCCACCCATCCCAAACCTCTACACCTCAGCGGGCACCTGGTTGCGGAAGGACTCGGCGCGGATGGGATCCTCGGCTGCCAGGGAAATGCTGCTGAGCAGGATGAAGAGCAGGATGAAGTTGGTGAACCAGGTGGCATTAACAGTTCTGTGGCACAGGACCCGAAACCTGCCAGGGACAGAAATGCCATGGGATGCTGCAAGGAGCCAGAGGGGCATCAGACAGGGTCATGGCAGCCTGGCAGAGGGTTATGGCTAAACCCTGAGGACGGGAAGGCCCCAGGCATGGAAGGATGTCTGCACCAGTCCTTCCACACAGAAGGCTTTTCCCCATGAGCTGGTTCCCTTCAGAACTGGTTGTCATGCTCAAACAAGACCCTGCTGTGAACAGCTGGTGCCAGAGACACCTGGGCCATGCCTGGCCCTACAGGGCAGGGAGAAGGGGCAGTGCCTACTTGTTGGTTGGGCTGAAGATGAAGAATGAGCTGGCTTCAGGCATGGGCACGGCCTTCTCCTTCAGCTGCAGCTCTGCAAGGGGACGTGGCCGAGGGCTCAGGGGGATTTCAGGCTCATCTTCCTCATCATCACCTGTAGAGTGACCATGAAAAGGGAAAAGAAAATAATAATCCAGAGAGGAAGAGGGAATACGAACCTTAGGGACAATCTTCCAATCCCATGATCCTTATTTGGCATGCAAGCCAGAAAGGACCTCAGTACCCCAAGGCTGGTGAAAGTTCACTGCATCCTTTGCTCCTCACACACCATCCCTCTGCAGTGCCTCCTCAGCCTGTCTGCTGCCCTGCCAGGGACAGGACTTACCTGGGAAGTCTGCAGAAGGGTAGGGGTCTTTGATCTCATTGACATTGGATTCAAATTCGTCCACTTTTAACTGAAAAAAGGAGAGACAGAGAGGAGGATGTGCAGCTGCATATGCCAGCTGGCCAGATCCTCTCATCTTGGAAGCCACATGGGACAAGCAGCATCTCTACATTGGGCCCATAGAGCAGCAAGCACATGGAGTGCTGGCCCAGGTTGGAACCTGGTGAGGGGATGCTGCAATGGGATGGGAAATAGGAATGTGTGCTGGGCAAGAGCCTGGAGCCACGCAAATATGCCAAGAGGGGAATAAGATAGGGAGCAACTCCTGAGTGAGTTTTTAAGAGCACCTCTGGAAAATAGATAGGAAAGTAGCTGCTGGCCAGATGCTTCTCAGAGGCAGCTCAGCACAGCCAGCACAGCTGAGCAGAGGGGTTTGCACATGGGGGGTGCTGGTGTGGACATAAGGGAGATCTGGGATGCTGCTGACTTGCTTTGCTCCACTCCACACTGGTGTGCACCAGACCATCTCAGCCACTGACAGCTGGCTGTGGCCAAGGAAATACATTGGAGAAAAAGGATCCCCAGCAATGGAGCTGTTTCAACATGTCCTGCTTGGCCCCAGAGAGCCCCCATCACCGAGAGCACCCATCACCAGTGCGCGCTATGGTGAGGAGTGATTCTGGACAAGAGGCCAGACCCAGACTGGCTCCAAGCCTTTGTCTTTCCTGGCTGGTGGGAGGAGGAGCCAGTCCCCCACCGCCCAGGAGCTTTCCAAGGCTCACCTCCACCAGAACTGACCTTGGCTGTTGTGGGAATCCCTTCTCCCTTTACTTTCTGCTCCAGTTTCTTTGCCAGCATCTGCTTCTCCTCTTCAGACTTCTCTGGGTAACCTCTAAGCAGAGAGGAGGGCAGAGCAGGAACTGAAGTCTGGGCAGGGGCCGTGGGAAAGGTGACTGTGTCCCCTCAGCCCCAAAGAGCTCGTGTGGGAGCTCCCACGGGCAGGGATGGCAGCCCTCACCTGGACATCTTCCGCCGTTTGCGCTCCTCTGCTTTGGCCTTCTGGGCCAAGGTCAGGCTCTCGGCCTCGGCCAGGTTATCGACCGCGATGGCCAGGAACACATTGAGGAGGATATCTGGAGGAACACTGCTAAGGACATGGACTTGGTTCCTGTCTGGAGCCATCCATGGTCTCCAGGGTGTCCTTAGAAACCTTCCTGAAGCTTAGCCCCTGAGATAACCCTGGCTGGTGATCCCTAACCAGCACCCATCCCTTGTGAGCACTGAGCTCTGAGCTGGCTGCCCTCTCTGCCTGCCACACATCCAGACCTGCTCCAGATGTGCTTTCCTACAGTCCCCAGCCTTCAGCCACCACCAGTGCAAGCCCTGAAGCTTTGGTTTATTCCAGTGCTCTTCACAACTGAAAAGCTTAAGGCAAGCACTGAAACACTGAGGGAAGCCCCTGCTTCCCCCCTGCCCAGTCCTATGCAGTTGATGCTTTGGGGCTGGGTGCAGGGGGCCCTGGGCCTGGCTTTGCAGGCAGAGGATACAGTTCCCACAGACAAAGAGGATGATGAAGTAGATGCAGACCAGCATGCCAGGAAAGGACGGGCCCCCGAAGGCCATGATCCCATCATACATGATTGAATTCCAGTCCTCTCCGGTCAGGATCTGGGAGCAGAGCAGTAATAAAGACTTAAAGAGCATCCACAGCAGAGCATGACAGAGCCCCACAGACCAATCCTACCCTTCTGGCTCCAGCCCCATTGTCAAATCCTCCTTTCTGCTCTGCCCTGCACTACTGCTCACGACTCCAGTTGCATTCCCCTGTTCCTGTCTCAAGCCCCCACAAACCCACATCCCCTTGAGACCTAACTGCTGCCTGGAGACCCCCAGCCCAGGGAAGACCCCCGGCCCTTGCTGCCCTTCCCACAGCCCCAAACCTGGAAGACACTGATGAGGGCCTGGGGAAAGTTGTCGAACGTGCTGCGCCGCACTTTCATGTCCTCAAAGTCAAACTTGCCCCCAAAGAGCTGCATGCCCAGCAGGGCAAAAACTATGATGAAGAGGAAGAGGAGAAGGAGCAGAGAGGCAATGGAGCGGACTGAGTTGAGCAGAGAGGCCACCAGGTTGCTCAAAGATGTCCAGTACCTGGGAGGAGGAGAGACAGAGGCATGTGGGAGGTGAAAGAGTGAGGAAGGCTGTGGGCAGGACCAGGCAGGCACAGGGAACCTAGCCAAACAGACCAAGGTGATGTGCCAGCAGCCCAAAAAGGGGGACTCTGGACCCAGGCTGGGCTCTGGGACTGCTCCATGGAGGCTCCAGGAGGCAGAAATGAAGCTGCAGGCATGATGTGACAAGTAAGATAGCATTGCTGCCTGCACAGAGCACCAACAAGCAGGATGGGGAAGAGGGGTGAAGACGCAGTGGGTTGGGACCACACAGAAGAGCTAGGAGTCCTGGCCCACAGCAGCCCCATCCACAACATCCTAGAACCCAGAGCTAGAGTGGGCCTCAGCTCTGTCCCACTCTCCACTCCCAGTCAAACCACGTCCTGGAGACAAACCCCCAGCTTGGCCCTGTTGCTCTGCCCAGCAGCCCCCAGCTCTGTCCACGCTGCAGCCTCCCCTGGGACAGGGCCAGCAGTGCCCCAGAACTGTGAGGGATGCCCGGGCACCCTGAGCTGCCAGCACCCACACAGCTCCTTCCCCAGCCTGGTGATCTTAAGATGCCCCAGAACTGTGAGGGATGCCGGGCCACCCCGAGCTGCCAGCACCCACACAGCTCCTTCCCCGACCTGGTGATCTTGAAGATGCGCAGGAGGCGGATGCAGCGCAGCACGGAGATGCCCAGAGGGGACAGGGTGCCCAGCTCCACCAGGATGGTCTCCAGGATCCCCGAGCACACCACGAAGCAGTCGAAGCGGTTGAAGAGCGACATGAAGTACTGGCGCAGCCCCAGCGCGTACATCTTCAGCAGCATCTCGGCCACAAAGAGGGCGAGCAGCAACCGGTTGGCATTGTCTGGGGTGGGAGATAGACCTGTCAGGGCAGGCAGCTCGATCCCAGCATGGCCAGGCAGCCAGGGAAGGAGGGCAGAGCTGCTCACCCTCCTCTGGCCCACCGAGCCCTGAGCTGCTGTTTTATGGGGACCCCACAGGGGAGGAAGATGAGAGGGTGATGTGCAGCTGCACGCTTGTGTGTGTGAGCACACACCTGTACAGTGCACCAGTCCACGCAGGGTGGGCATGTGGGTATGTGGGGCTGAGCTGTGTGCACACCTGTGCTCCACGTGCCTCTGGGCATGTGTGTGTCTGTGTACATGGGGCTGAGCTCTGTGTGTGCACACCTGTGCTCCACGTGCCTCTAAGTGTGTATGTGTGTGTGGGGCTGAGCTGTGTGTGTGTGCACACCTGTGCCCTGTGTGCCTCTGAGTGTGAGCTCTGTGTCTGCACACCTGTGCTCCATGTGCCTCTGAGTGTGAGGCATGTGTGTGTACATGGGGCTGAGCTCTGTGTGTGCACACCTGTGCCCTGTGTGCCTCTGAGTGTGAGCTCTGTGTGTGTGTATGAGGCTGAGCTCTGTGTGTGTACACCTGTACTCTGTGTGCCTCTGGGGGCTGTGTGTGAGGGTGTGCATGGGGCTGAGCTCTGTGTGTGTGCACACCAGTGCTCCACATGCCTCTGGTGGTATGTGTGTGTGTGGCTGAGCTGTGTGTGTGTGTATGTGGGGCTGAACTGTGTGTGGGTGTGTGTACACTGTGCTCTGTGTGCCTCTGTGTGTGTGTGTGTCTGTGGGGTGTGTGTGTCTGTGTACATGGGGCTGAGCTCTGTGTGTGTGCACACCTGTGCTCCGTGTGCCTCTGTGTGTGTGTGTGTGTGTGTGTGTGCGCACACCTGTGCTCCGTGTGCCTCTGGGGGTGTGTGGGTGGGTGTGTGTGTGTGTGTGTGCGCACACCTGTGCTCCGTGTGCCTCTGGGGGTGTGTGGGTGTGTGGAGGTGCAGTCAGCAGGGCTGCATGCACAAACGTGTGTGCCTGCATGGCTTGAGTGCGTGCCATGCGTGCAGAGATGCCAATGGACACACTCTGTGTGTGTTCACCATGCACGTACAGGGCGTGGTCAGTGTGAGTTGTATGACAGCAAGGATCACGCACACACACTCAGTGCAGGCTCTGTGTGTGCCTGAGAGCCTCTGTGCTGTGCCAGTGTGGCTGTGCACTCTCAGCAGGAGCTCACACAGCTCTCTGGGCCAGCAGGGTGTCCTGGGCCCTCCTTCTCTCTCAGGCTCTTTGCTCACCTTGCACCCGTGTCAGCCATTCTGGCTGGAAGTGGTGCTCAGAGGCGATGGACAGGGTGTTCAGTGCCACCATCAGGATGACAAGCCAGTAGAAGAACTTGGACTTCACCACGTCCCTGCACTTCCTACGAAACATTCGGTTCCAACGCCTCCACTGCCGGCTGGAGAGATGGCAAGGGATCAGCAGAGCTGGCAGTGGGCCAGACCCAGGCCCTTTGCCCTGCAGGGCACAGCCACCCCTGCTCCCTCCCTGAATAGGGATGAGGACCATAACTGCCCCTGGAACTCGGTGCATTCACTCAGGCACTGCAGCTCATTCTCCTTCCTGGCTTAATTTTGGCCTCCAGCCCCTCTCACAGGGGGCTTGCAGGCACAGCTCCTAAATCACACACCGTGCTGCACAGGCCATGGGAGGATGCTGGGAGCCTGCTCCCACAGCAAAGACAGTGTTCACCTTGAGGAGCTTTCTGCCACTACCATAGCCAAATTCCCTGTTTGCTACCCCAAAGTTTGCATCCTCCAGTCCCTGTCTCTCAGCCAAAAACTGGGAGCTGACCAAGAAAGCTTGGCCCAGTTGGGCCAGCAAGTGGAAGCCCACGTGCAAGCAGATGGTTCAGTCAGAGCATACTTACAAGAAGAGAATCCACTTGTTCATGCCCTCAATTTCATACAAGCTCTCTGTCTCTGACCCTCCTTCATCTGATGGCATCATACCTAGAAGGAATGGCATGACAGGCTTTTCTTAGAGCCCTTGGGAAGAACACATGGGAGGGAACCTCTTCCAGAAGTACACCAGGAAGAGCTTCCCCATCAGACGTGAATAATCCCCACCAAAAAATGTCATCCCAGGGAGTCACCAAGCAAAGTTTGGGCAGAAGGCTTTGAGGGTCAGGTGCAAACCAAGCACGAGGAATGAGAAATTCCTGCCCTGCAGGAGGAGCAGCAGCAGCCCAGAAAGGGACAGCAGCAAGCATCCCAGCATGGAGGAAACTGGGGCCAGCTGGGATCTGAGCAAAGGCTGAACAGAACATGGGCCACAGCTTTGGAAGAGGTGTTTTGTCTGTCCCACTGTTCCCCAAGGCTCTTTGCACACATGCATCGCTCAGCTTGAGGCATCAAAAGTGCTTTTACCAGGCAGGGTGGCACAGCAAACCCTGTGGCTCTGTGGTAGAATTCCAAAGGTAGAACTTTGCTGAGCTTTTGGCTAGAGGCCTGTATAGTCACCTCCTTCTCTGGGCCACTTCTAATCCCCTGAAATTGTCAAGTGATGGCAAGAAATTCATGCATGTGCTAGTGTGAGAGCTTGTGGCCCTGCTCTGTATCCCTGCACACCAAGGGCACATGCTCCTCGTGGCCTTTTCAGCCCCTCTTGCCAAAGGAGACTCAGGCCTTGCTTGTGGTCTGCAAACATTAAATACTGTGATTGAAATGGAGATTTACCATCAGGGATAAATTATTGGCAGTTGGATCAGATTCAAACAAATTATTCAGGAAATGTAAAAAAAAAAAAGGAGGAAGGAAACTGTTCTGCAGAAGTCAAAGCATTTTGTTTCACGGGTTTTCAGGCAAAGTGAGTCTTTGTGACTTCAAAGACTCCCACCTTGCCTCTCTAGGTGGTCAGCATTAGAACCCAACCCTCAGGCTAAGGGTCTGTGAGCAGGCAGAGCTGGTACCTTCTCCCCTGGCCCGATCACTGTCCATGACCTCTGCTTGGGTGATCCAGTCCATGTAGCCCTTCAGATCCTCCTCCAGCTGCTGCTTCTCCCTCAGCTTCTGGAAGGTGCCCCGCGACTTGGCCTTCTCGCGCTCCTTGGTGAACTCGCTGGGACGGGGCAAGCAGCAGAGACTCAGGGGTGGCCCTGAGGAGCTCAGTGACTCCCAGGAGCCACAGCTCTGTGCCAGGCCAGCCCTTGTAGGAAAGCCCTGAGATACCCTGCCACCATGTCTTGGGTTGGAAATGAGTGTGTGTATTCCATTCCTATATGTGGGGCAGTTCTCTTCTGTTCCTTGGGCAGTTTTCTTTATCTCTCCCACAGCCAACCCTCCCTCCAGGAGATCTCTGCTGTCCATGGCCACTGAGTGTCCCTGCATGGCTGATCAAATTCCATCATCCCTTTGGGAGAGGCTCTGCCCAGGGGAGGAGCCAAGCATTCCTACCTGGATCCAATCTGACTTTGGGAACACCCCAGCAGCCTTTGCCCCCTGCATTCCCAGAGGAGCAGCTTTCTTCTCCCCTGCATTCCCAGAGGGAGCCCAGGCCCATCTCCAGCAGCCCTGGAGCTCCAGAGGAAAACTCCCCCCTTGTCCAGGATCCCTGCTCCAGCAGAGCCACAGCTGGCACTGCAGGAGGGCTGAGCCACCCTGGGATGNAGCGTGCCAGGGCCTCTTCTGACTCTGGCAGTGATTTGTTTTCTTTTTTGCACTGTTGCATTTGTATTTTTAATTTTCCTAGTAAAGAACTGTTATTCCTACTCTCACATCTTTCCTGAGAGCCTTTTAATTTCAAAATTATAATAATTTGGAGGAGGGGATTTACATTTTCCATTTCAGGGGAGGCTCCTGCCTTCCTTAGCAGACACCTGTCTTTTCAAACCAAGACACACCAGCACTGCCACTATACTGCTCCAGGGACTTTTCTCCTTCTTGGCAATGTCATGGGAGCCCATCACCTGATGCCCATGGCAGGCAGGGCTCCTTCCCCACCCCTGCTGCTCTTTGGGAGCTTCTCACTGCAGGGTGCAACAGCTGGACAGGCCAACTGACACCTGGCCAGGACAGTTCCCCATCAGAGTGGGGTCTCATCCACCTGGGGAGCAAAAACCTGCCCCAAGCTCTCCATATGGAGAAGGTGAGCTCATCACATGGCAGATAAACAGGACACTCTTCATGGTAACATGGAAAGAACAGGTCTGTCATTGTCCTTGCCCACTCTTCCTGCTCTCTTTCAATTTCAATTTTCTCTTTTCTCCTCTGGTGTCTGGCAGGACTGCAGACCTGCGGCCCAGCCATGCTGGTGTTGCCATGTGCTAGTAACAGGTCTCAGACACTATAACAATAATTTTCCTGATCTCAAACATAATTTAGTTGTATTTGCAAAAAATATTTGAGAACATTTCCGTGCCAGCAACTTACTCCAGGATCAGATGACTGTAGTCCAGCTTGTCCTGCGGTTACAGTCAACACTAGACAAGCATCAGGTTCCTGTGGTTTATCTTGTGCTTTTAAACTTGTTTTAGCTCTAGTAACACCCAATTTGTTTTAATGCTACAGTGGCATGGTTTTTGTCATAAAAGAAGCCAAACAAATCCAAGTAATTAGGGGATAATTAACCCTGTGAACTAATAGAAGTGATGAGTGTGATCCACTTGAACAAACAAGGACTGAAACACAAAAAAAAGACCCTGACCCTACACAGACCCGAGGAAAAAAGCTCCCCTCACTTCTCAGGTCAACACATATTTCCCAGCAACAAAACTGGGATGGTAGCAGTCCCACAGGTTGAGTGTAACATCTCAGGTTTTAACTGTACTACTGGGGGAATTAACACTAATTGAATTTGGCCTAGATTGTCATAACAGCTCATGGGTGTATTTGGACAAGACTGCTGAAGCAGTAATTAGACTAACAATCCTTCCCTTGCATCCCCTGCACTCATCAAAGATATTCCCTTGGGCTGGCCATGAGAAAACTGCGTGAGCTCACAGCAGGAGGGCAGCTGGAGGTACCTGTGAGGAGTGTGCAGACCCAGAGCTGTGGGGTGCCTGCTCCCTGCTCAGCTCCATCTGCCCTGTGGGCGGGCAGGGGACACCACTGCCCATGTGCTCCAGGGCTGGGCTTGCTCACAGCTGAGGCAATCTTGTGCCTCAGATTGATGTGTTGAGAGTTGAGCAAAAACCTCAGAAAGCCATGGACACTAATACAAAAAGTAACTCACAGATCAGTGTTTCTAAGCATGCAAAACAAAAAGGGTGAAGAATGAGAGAGGGGGAAAAGAACAGAACTTTTCCAGGCTTTTTTCTTGCATAGCTCAAACCAGTTAAAACTCCTCTGCTGGCAGAAAGGGTAGGGTGGCACTTACCCACTGAGAACCCCCAGCACCAGGTTGAGCACAAAGAAGGAGCCAAGTAAGATAAGGCTGACAAAGTAGATCCAGGGCCATTCATTCCCCATGGCATCATTTACCTGGCAGGGAGAGATGCAGGTGAAATACTCTGAAGGCACTGTCCTCCATCTGTTTCCCCTCAGAGCCCCTCAACAGTCTCTGAGATCTTTGCCCCCTCCAAAAGAGTGCTTGAGATGGTGGCACATAAACCTGGCTCCAAGCCCTGGCTGCCTAGAGCTCTGTGTCTGGTTTAAATCCAGGCCCAAACATTTTGGGAGCAGATTTAAACATCAGCCCCAAGCCTAAGCTTCAGCATGACTGTCTCCCAAGGACTGCAATACTGGAGTATTGCTGGAGGAACATCCACCAGCTATTGCTGTGCCCGGGCCATACCCCTTCACAGGGTGGGAGCTGGAGCAATCTCCTGTTGTCTTGGGTTGGAAATGGGGCTGTGCATTCTATTCCTGTCTGTCAGAGCTGGGGCAGTTCTCTTCTGTTCCTTGGGCAGTTTTCTTTATCTCTCCCACAGCCAATCCTCCCTCCAGGAGATCTCTGCTGTCCATGGCCACTGAGTGTCCCTGCATGGCTGATCAAATTCCAGCATCCCTTTGGGAGAGGCTCTGCCCAGGGGAGGAGCCAAGCATTCCTACCTGGATCCAATCTGACTTTGGGAACACCCCAGCAGCCTTTGCCCCCTGCATTCCCAGAGGAGCAGCTTTCTTCTCCCCTGCATTCCCAGAGGGAGCCCAGGCCCATCTCCAGCAGCCCTGGAGCTCCAGAGGAAAACTCCCCCCTNCACCACCCTGACCCACAGCTGGCACTGCAGGAGGGCTGAGCCACCCTGGGATGGCCCTGCTGCCACCACCCTGACCCACAGCTGGCACTGCAGGAGGGCTGAGCCACCCTGGGATGGCCCTGCTGCCACCACCCTGACCCACAGCTGGCACTGCAGGAGGGCTGAGCCACCCTGGGATGGCCCTGCTGCCACCACCCTGACCCACAGCGTGCCAGGGCCTCTTCTGACTCTGTCAGTGGTTTGTTTTCTTTTTTGCACTGTTGCATTTGTATTTTTAATTTTCCTAGTAAAGAACTGTTATTCCTACTCCCACATCTTTCCCTGAGAGCCTTTTAATTTCAAAATTACAACAATTCGGAGGGAGGGGGTTTACATTTTCCATTTCACAGGACACTCCTGCCGGCCTTAGCAGACACCTGTCTTGTCAAGCCCAGACACATACCCAGTAGAGAACCTCAGTCCAGCCCTCCATGGTGATGCACTGGTAGACGGTGAGCATGGCAAAGCCGAAGTTGTCGAAGTGGGTGATGCCGTTGTTGGGCCCGGGCCAGCCGCCGCGGCACTCGCTGCCGTTGACGCTGCAGTGCCGCCCGTGGCCCGAGCTGGTGCACGGGGCCGGCTTCTCTGAGCCCACCGTGGCGATCACATCTGAGGAGCAAAGCCACGGTGTGAGCTTTGCTGAGGCTGAACAGAGCAGCCCACACTTCCCTGCCCTCCCAGCTGCTCCCTGCTCAGCTCCATCTGCCCTGTGGGCGGGCAGGGGACACCACTGCCCATGTGCTCCAGGGCTGGGCTTGCTTGTAGAGGATTTTTGTAAATAGTTAAGTTGGTTGAGAAAATATAGTTAGTTAAGTGAGAAGGAGATAAGTACAAAAATCAACAGCTAGTGTCTGAATAGGTAAGGTCACTGTGCCCTTGGTGCAATAGTAGGTTGGGGGAGAGGATTTTTTAATTGGAAGAGTGAAGAAAAATTAAACAAACTAACCACAAGAATGTAAAAGTAGGCGGATTAACTGATAAGTAACTAACCAATGATGAGCTGTACTTTTACAATATGTATGAACTAGTTAAAGACTGTATTTAACTAGGTGTTTAGGTTACAATAAACGAACTCTGCTGACGACCATCTGGTGTGGCATCTCCCTTCTCCGACACTTGCTCACAGCTGCTTGTGCCTCAGGGAAGAGATTGATGTGTTGAGAGTTGAGCAAAAACCTCAGAAAGCCATGGACACTAACACAAAATGTGACTCACAGATCAGTGTTTCTAAGTGTGCAAAACCAAAAAAAAAAAAAGGG
>VZRH01000028.1:30210-52766 GCA_013397555.1 Urocynchramus pylzowi | reverse complement strand
AGTTAGTTAAGTGAGAAGGAGATAAGTACAAAAATCAACAGCTAGTGTCTGAATAGGTAAGGTCACTGTGCCCTTGGTGCAATAGTAGGTTGGGGGAGAGGATTTTTTAATTGGAAGAGTGAAGAAAAATTAAACAAACTAACCACAAGAATGTAAAAGTAGGCGGATTAACTGATAAGTAACTAACCAATGATGAGCTGTACTTTTACAATATGTATGAACTAGTTAAAGACTGTATTTAACTAGGTGTTTAGGTTACAATAAACGAACTCTGCTGACGACCATCTGGTGTGGCATCTCCCTTCTCCGACACTTGCTCACAGCTGCTTGTGCCTCAGGGAAGAGATTGATGTGTTGAGAGTTGAGCAAAAACCTCAGAAAGCCATGGACACTAACACAAAATGTGACTCACAGATCAGTGTTTCTAAGTGTGCAAAACCAAAAAAAAAAAGGGTGACGAATGAGAGAGGGAAAATAAAATAAGTGTTCCAGGCTTTTTTTCTTGCATAGCTCAAACCAGTTAAAAGGGCCCCTTTCACCACCCCTCACACCCAGCTGGGTGCTGTTTTAAACATCCCTCAGTCCTGCCACACTCCCGGGCCTGATGCTGGCAAGACCACACTTCCTGCCAAACACAGAGTCCCTGCGGTCTCACAGCAGCCACACAGAGACAGCTCAGCTGCATTGTCCCCACCACAGCTCCACCTGTCCCGAGGTAGTAGCAGGTCTTGTGCATCCTGCCCTTGAAGAGCTCCTGCCCCACGATGGCGTAGATGATGATCATGAAGAGGACCAGCAGGGCGATGTGGAGCAGGGGCACCATGGCCTTGATGATGGAGTTCAGGACGACCTGAAGGCCTGCACAAGGACGAAGGGAGAGGAGGTCAGCCACTTCCTAAACAGCTTTGGGTGCACCTTGTATCCCCGCCAGCCCACCAACAAGCAGCCTTTGAAATGCCCCTTGCCAAGGGAAGAGGGGCACAGGTGGGGCGGGACTGAGATCTCTGAAGTAGGAAATCCTTTCTTCTACCCATGAGGAAAGTATGTGGAAGGGCACAACAGAGCCAGGCAGTGCTGAAGGCTGCTTCATGCCCATCCCTTTGTTCTGCTGCTCTCATCCTGACTGTATTCATGTGTTACAGAAGAAGACCCCTGCTCTGAGAAACCAGAGCGAGATCCTGGCCCCCTTCACACTGGCCACCCAAAGGTACTGCCACTGAGCCACGGAGGCAGCCAGGTGTGTGCCAACCTGCAGCTCCCCAGGGCTGACAACCACCAGCTGGAGGAACACGCAAAAACCTGTGCCTCCTCTACACCTACTTCGTGGCTGGGCTTGATCCACAACAACAAGAAACCTGTCCCATGGCTGGGCTTGATCCACAACAACAAGAAACCTGTCCCATGGCTGGGCTTGATCCACAACAAGAAGAAACCTGTCCCATGGCTGGGCTTGATCCAGCAATGACAAGAAACCTGTCCCATGGCTGGGCTTCATCCCNAACAACAAGAACCTGTCCCATGGCTGGGCTTGATCCAGCAATGACAAGAACCTGTCCCATGGCTAGGCTTGATCCAGCAATGACAAGAACCTGTCCCATGCCTCCCCAGCCTGGCCAGGCCCAGGGCTCTGTCCAGCAAGCAGCCCAGGCTGCAGCAGGCACCCAGCACGCACTCGGCACTCCGGACACCAGGCGCAGGGGTCTCAGCACGCGGAACGCTCGCAGCGCCTTCACGTCAAAGCCGCCTTTTCCCCCCGAAGGCCCTGCCTGCTTCACATTGACCTGCTCCAGGGTCATGGTGATGAGCCTGAAAGAGCCAGGGAACAGGGAGGGAAGGAAGGAGGAGAGGCAGAAGGGAAGACAAGGAAAAGGAGAAGGGCATGAGAATGGAGGCTGAGAAATCTGAGCTAAGGATTCAGAGCTCTGCAGGCAGCAAAGCAAGGTCAGGACTGCCAGCCATGCTCAGCCTCACCCAGGGGCAGCTCTTGGCAAGGCCAGCTCCTGGGCTCAGCTCCACTGCTGACAGCCAGGGAGCTCCCAACCCACGTGCAAACCCTGGAGGACCCCACGCCACCCCCTTTCTCCAGGGCAAGGAGACCTACGAGGCATGAAGGAGTCATGGAGGAGGAAGAAATTAGAGTTAGAGAGGATCCCAGTGGGTGTCAGAGCAGGAACAGGGGGCCCACGGGAGAAGGCCATGAACTTAGTCGAGGAGGTGTCCCCAAACACATTGCAATCACCAGAAAAACTAGCCCAGGACTGGCTGTGGAAGAGGCCTGGCACAAGCTGAGCAGCAGCAGCCTTCCCACTTTTCCTTACCCTAGAGTCACAATGGAAAAGTCGAGCACATTCCAGCCGTTTCGGAGATAGGCATCCGTGTGGAAAAGAAAGCCGTAGGCAATTATCTTCAGCATGGCCTCAATGGCAAAGAAGATGAGGAAGGCATATTCGATCTTCTCCTAGGGATTGCAAAGGCAAGCAGGAGAGAATGCTCCATTAGAACAGACTGTCACCTCCCCTGGTGACATCCTCATCCTGTCATCCTCACCAGTGACTCTGGACCAGCCTCTTCTGCCACCCCTACACACCCCAAGGGACCCTGGGGACAAGGGGGGCATGCTGAGCCACCACATGCCACTCTCTGGCCTGCAGCACGATCCCCCCAGCCCTTTAATGGCCCCTGCCAGGACCCTGCCCTGAGGCTTTGGTTCCCACAAACTGCTCCAGCAAAGCCACCTAAAGGTGCCTGGCTCGGGGTACTGCTCCTCTCTGGCTCTCCTCCCTGCTGCTCACCCCCTCGTTCCCCCCACAGCCTTCCTCCTACAGGCAGCACTGGCACCTTCTCACCCTCTTCAGCTGAGGGCTCGCTGGGGCTGTCCTGGACTCCCCACACAGTCACTGTGGGACAAGCCAGCTGCACCATGGCTCCCCTTTTGCCTGGGATGATAAAGAAGCTCCCAGGGAATGGAGGCCTTGGGCTCAAGGACTCCTGCTTCATGCCAGACATTTGCCTGGCAAAGTGATCAGCTAGAAATGGGCCTGGGGCTAGCTGGGCAGAGGTGCTGCACCCCCTCCCAGGCAGGACCTGGCACCACACTGCAGGGGCTTGGCACAGCCCTGCAGCTGCTGGGCCAGGGCAGCTCATCTGTCCCTGGAGCACAGCCCAGAGCTGCCTGTGCCCAGCTGGCTCTGCCTGTCACTGCCATCACTGCCCTTGCTGACAATGTCCCTTCCAGACTGGGACTAAAAGCCTCCTGAAGCAGCCAGGTGGATGGGGCTATTTGTATTTCTGGTGTTTCCTGGTCCCTCTCCTCAGCCTATAGCCCCTGCAAGACAAGGAGCATCACTGCTCAGGATCTCCAGGAAACTGCCCTCAGGAAGGCAGAAATCCTACTCTGAGATCAAACTGGGAGTGGATCTCCACTGGGGAATACTGTAGTGCTGGGAGCACACCTTCCTCCCAGGGGCCCCAAATGGAAAATCCTCTCCTTTTACAAAGCCAGGGCTGGAGCTCGAGAGAGAAGCATTGCTGGCTCAATTAACATCTCCAAAAGCTGTGACTGTGCTGTGTCCCCACATGACTGTCACCCACACAATGCCATTTCTTGTTGGATCTGAGGGCAGCTAGGGTAAGAGCAGAGATCCTGGCATTGCTTCTGTCTTCAAGGTTTTAGCTACAGCAACTCAACACTGCTCACCTCCCACCCAGGGGACAAATGCCCCCCAGACTGTCCCCCAAAGCCTGTCCTGGCAATCCCATGCAAATACAACTGCCATGAGGATCATTTCAGGCATGCAGGGGCTACAGAGCCATGCCAGCAGCCACTGGTGTGCTGGGGTGTCTCCCCAGCTGCAGAGGAAAAACAGGAAAGGCCACTGCAAGCTACAGCAGCCCTGCAGCTGATGAGACTGGTGAGTGTCAGGATCCAGCCTGGAGGGGGATGCAGCTGCTGAGGCTGATGTCAGGATCCAGCACTGCAAAAGTCAATTCCATGCCCTGATTTTCCAGCAGAACAGACTCAGTCTCTCACTAGAAGGGATTTTCCTCTGAAAACACCCTGCCCAGAATCAAAAGGTGACTTGCTGTTCCTCAGAAGTCCCTTTGAGAAGCCCACAGCAGATGAATGGTGCTTTGGACAGCTTCAAGGGTATCAGGTGCAGCCAGTGAGGAGCAGCAAGGTTCCAACCCGGGCCAAGGAAGAGGCAGCAGGCAGCCCCCTGCCCCCAGCCTGGGAGGGACATAACAGCAAATTCCCAGCTTCTCTAGGAAACCTGTGCCAGGGCCTCAACACCATCAATGTATATTTTTTTTTTCTTATAACTAATCTAAATCTACCCTCCTTCAGTTTAGAACCATCACCCTCTGTCCTACTGCAACACACCCTGTTAAGAAGTTTGTCTCAATCTTTCCTATAAGCCCCCTTCAAGGACTGGATGGCTGCAACCAGGTCTTCTCAGAGCCTTCTCCTCTCCAGGTGAACACCCCCAGCTCTCCCAGCCTGGCTCCAGAGCAGAGGGGCTGGAGCATCTTTGTGGCCTTCTCTGGACCTGCTCCAACAGGTCCACATCCTTCCTGTGCTGGGGCCCCAGGGCTGGAGGCAGCTCTGCAGGTGGGGTTTCACCTGAGCAGAGCAGAATCCCCACCACTTCCTGCTTCCCTCGCCTGCCGTGGGGGTGAGCCCAGGACAGGAGTGGCTCTCTGGGCTGTGATCAAGCACAGTACTGGCAATTAAACTTATGTGGCTACAGTGCAATGGCCTGAGCCAGGGCAGACTTAGCACAGTCTCCTAAGACTGGCAGGGAGAAGCTGAAGGATATTTCATGCTGGCAGACTGTCAGAGATGAGTGATGAGATGGTTGGCTCTCCCAGTGAAGGGTGAACATTATGTGTGTGTTAAGAGAAGTTCTGTCCATGCAGAGTTGTGTCACTGTAATGTGTCCCCCCCTCATTGTTACCATGGGATGGCCTTGGCACTCGGGCATTTGGGAGGGTTGGCTCGTTACTATGGCAACACCTGAGCTCCACCCAAGGGGTGAGAAAGTGATCTGCACCCCTGGACAGCAAGGAAGGGGTTAACTGCAGGACTTCAAGGGGGTCTGGAGATATAAAGGGGGAGCATCCATTTTGAAGATGAGCACGTGGCTGGTAGTCACGGGGGCTCCCAGCAATGTAATTTTTCCTTATTTAGTCCTTTGTTGTAGTTTTTGTTAAAGTTTAATATAATTTTAAGTGAGCACTCATTTCTCACACAGACTTTACACCAGGCCAAGGACCACATGTCCCACTCTGCAGACCCCACTTTCTGTGCCCAGGTTTGAGAAGGAATCAGCCACATCCAGCCCTGGTGCTGCCCACGCTGCAGGCCAGCACAGGGACTGCACTGATGGCCCAGCCACCACCATGTGCCCGTGCCATGAGGGCCACACTGCAGACCCTGCACATGCCATGGACAGACACTGCTCTGCTGGCTTCACTGCAGCCCTGGCCAGCTTCTGGCAGCTGAGCACCCACCCTGTGCCACTGCCAACCACTGTCCCCTCCTCAGCCCTGAATTCAGAGCTGGCTCCTCGTGGACACTGAAAGTCTGGTCAGGGAAAGAGTCAGATAAACTTTCCCAGGCCTTGCTCTGGGAAGTTTTGGGAAGGTTCAGAGAAAGAATTAAAACAATTCTTAATCTTTGCAGCTGCTGTTTCGAACGTGTTGTTTTCTTGTAAGATGTTTACAGGAAGGGTGTTGTTCCTAATTAGCCAGTGGTGTGAGGGGTGTTGATTAAGAACCAATCAGGTCCAGCTTTATCGTAATTGTCTATAAAAGAATGTGTGGTGTTTAATCAACTTTGCATTTGCCTTCTGAAGACACAGGAGTCGTGTCACTTCATTCACCTGTCCTTAACACAACAGTGACAGCTCCCCACTGTGGGATGCTCAGGGCAGGGCACAGGGCTGTCTGGCACAGCTGGGAGGGGGGGTACAAAGAGCCAAAAAGCCACTAGGAAAAGATACAGGTGTGTGTAACACACAGGGCTCTACACACACTCCACCCATGTCTGGGTGTTGCAGTAAAATAGAAAAATTATAAAGAAAAGCCTTAAAAAATCAGGCCTGCTCTGGCTGGCCTGTCATTTCTTCTAAGTGAAGCTAGCATTTTGCAAGTTCCCATGTGAAAGCAATCCTGGTGTGAGCAGTTCATTAACATAATCTATTCCTGGGTAAAAAACAACTTGCACCTCTATAAACTGTTTTTACGCCGTTAGAAAAATTAAAACTATCTTTCACAAACAACTTTTCCTGCACATGCACCCTGGGGGTTTGAGTGACCAATCAATACAGGATAGCAACTTGTTACTAACCAATAAAAGTAATTGGCAAGAAAGCTACTGGTCAATTGGAGTCACACATGAGGTCTGTAAAACCATATAAAAACCAGTTATGTGAATAAAGAATGGGCTTTTTCCACCATGAAGAAAATGGAGTCCTGTGTGATTTATTTCCAGGTCTGGGCACACAGGAACCCAACCTGTGGTGCTGGATGAGCCATGGGGCAGCAGGGTGACACTGATGTGATGAAACATGGCTCAGCCCCAGCCTGCTCAGCATCCTCAGCCCCCAGTCCCCACAGCCACACGGGACTCTGGAATGAGCCCCCCTTTATGGCCCTGGTGCCTCCCCCAGGGAGGAGGGAAAGCAGGGCTTGAATGAAGTGTCCCAGCTGGGCAAAGTGGGGGATAAGTGGTGAGAGCACAGCATGGCCACAACACAGATGGAGAGCTACCCCTGCTACATCCACCTGCAAGGAGAGCTCACAGCCCTCACACTCCCCCTGGCTCCCCCAAAGTGCCCCCAGCCTTCTGCCCTTCTCCATGCCTTCTGCTCCTGTACCATCAGCCCTGCACCTCCTCCTGAGCATCCCAGTCCCAGCTGGGCCCTGCTCCCCTTTTCTCCTGCAGCTCCAGCCCACCCTAATAAAAACAGGTTTTGTAGGTGTGATGCCTCAGGTTTTGGCTTTTCTATTTTTCAGATTCTGTGCTGCTTTAGTATGTGGGTCTGGACTTCATATGAGGGCATGGTGAGCTCTCTGCACAGAGCAGGGAGACAAAATTCCTTCTCCAGCTGGGGACCAAGGACAAATGATCCATATCTCAGGCCCAAGAGCAAAAACAACGTGGGCTGAAGAGAGAAAAACAAGAAGGATGGGGCTGCATGGGCTAAAGCTGGAATTGGACATTGAAATTGGACAATGAACTCCGAGATGCAAATGGAGCAGAACTTATAAAAGTGAGAGACCCTGTGAGCAGTCATCCATTTTGTGGCCATTTTGGGCTCACCCTGGGTGTAGCTCTCTGGCTGCTGCCCAAGGTGGATCCATTGAGGCCTCCTAATAAATCCCTACTTTATTCTTTAGCTCTGTCCAGCCTCTGTTCTAGGTCAGCCTTCACAAGGCATCAGGTGCACCAACGGGTTGACCAGGACACATGCACAGACTGCCAGCACCAGGACATGCAGGGCAGGGAGCTGTGCTGCTGAAGTTCTTCTAAGCCCTTTGTAAACATAAAACATCCATAAAGATGCTCCCCAGAGGCTTGCAGTAACCATCCTCTGCAGAACAGAGCAGCTCAGTGTCCTTCTCCTATTCCCCTGAATGGAGGTGAATGAAATCCTACAGATGTGAGGCAGAGAAGGGGACAGGACAGGTCCTGTATGGGAATACATTGACAGCAATCTCATGGGATCCCCTTCCTTTGGAAAACAAGATAAAAATGAGGCCTGGAGCCAAGGAAGTTCCCCCTGAGTGGTGGGAAACCCTGGCACTCAGCTTGGGAAGGGCACAGTGGGAGGCAGGCAGGGTTTGGGACTGCTGCAGACCACAGCCAGGAAGAGACCTCAAGAGAAACACTTCTGCTCTCCAGAACGGCCTCTGTCATAGCACAGGAAGTACTTGGGATGGGAAGACATGCAGGAAAGAATTTGGGAGAGTTTTTCAATTGTTTGCATGGATTTTTAAGAGAAGGTAGTTGGAGCAGATCATCTCTAGAGGTCACTCCTCCCCTAGCTACTCTGCAGTGCTGTGATTTTCCTGCCACATTCTCCAGCCACAGCTCCTCCTTTCCCACAAGCAAGAGACACCCCAGGGCTGCAGAGACAGGAACCAAAAAGCCATAACCCCCTACAACAGCCCTGAGAGCACAGAGTGGCCAGGTCCTACAAGTTGCTCTCCATTGCATCTCCCTCGCTGGCTGCCCAGGGCTCTTCCCTGCTTCACATCACATCAGCTGCCCCACACCTGCTCCAGAATCTGTGAGACACCTCCTGGCATTCCTGAGGCTTCTCCCTGGACAAGATGTCTTAGGTCTGCTTGGTTTGAAAAGGCTTTTGTGGGTGCTACCAGCTCGGTCACCAAAAGCAGAAGGATTTGACCACAATAGGAACGAAGGCTCGGGGATGCCTGTCAGACCTGGGGTATGGACAGCCCAGCTGGAAGAACAGAAATCTCAAAAAGCTGCAGCCAACCCAGCCTTCCCCAGGGCTGGGAGCAGAGGGGCAGCAAGGCCCCTTCCAAGGAAGCCTTGTCGTGGAGCTGGGGACCATGGGGCACGAGGAGCACCCTGCGTGATGGAGCAGGGTCAGGAGGCTGCTCTGCTGGTGATGGAGCAGGGTAAGGAGGCTGCTCTGCTGGTACTGGCATTCAGGATGAGTGAGGGGTGAGCTCTGCTGGCCCACCTGCACGGGGAGATGAGAGGGGCCTGGCTCATCTGCCTGCCCAAAACCCCAGGGTGACCACAGAGGTGGCCAAGCCACAAGCTGGGCAGGTGCCAGCCCTTGGCAGTGGCCCCAGGCCAGAGTGAGGGGAAGGAGGGTGTCTTAGGTTGAAAGATGTTAGTGGGAGTGTTTATTCTGTTTGTTATCTGTCAGAGCTGGGGCAGGTATCTTCTGTTCATTGGGCAGTTTTCTTTATCTCTCCCACAGCCAATCCTCCCTCCAGGAGATCTCTGCTGTCCATGGCCACTGAGTGTCCCTGCATGGCTGATCAAATTCCATCATCCCTTTGGGAGAGGCTCTGCCCAGGGGAGGAGCCAAGCATTCCTACCTGGATCCAATCTGACCTTGGGAACGCCCCAGCAGCCTTTGCCCCCTGCATTCCCAGAGGAGCAGCTTTCTGCTCCCCTGCATTCCCAGAGGGAGCCCAGGCTCATCTCCAGCAGCCCTGGAGCTTCAGAGGAAAACTCCCCCCTTGTCCAGGATCCCTGCTCCAGCAGAGCCACAGCTGGCACTGCAGGAGGGCTGAGCCACCCTGGGATGGCCCTGCTGCCACCACCCTGACCCACAGCTGGCACTGCAGGAGGGCTGAGCCACCCTGGGATGGCACTGCTGCCACCACCCTGACCCACAGCGTGCCAGGGCCTGTTCTGGTGCTGTCAGTGATTTTTTTGTTTGTACTATTGCATTTGTATTTTTAATTTTCCTATTAAAGAACTGTTATTCCTACTCCCACATCTTTGCCCGAGAACCCCTTAATTTAAAAATTAGAATAATTTGGAGGGAGGGGGTTTACATTTTCCATTTCAAGGAAGGCAGACACCTGTCTTGTCAAACCAAGACAGAGGGAAGCAGGGGGTGGCTCACACAGCTGCATGTGCACCGCTCCAGGTGCCAGTACCAGAGCAGCAGTGGTTTCTGTAGTTTTATCAAGTCTGTGCATGCAGACATGCAGGAGTGTTGCCCATTGTCACAGCTCCTGGAAGACTCCAGGAGATCCAGGGTGACCCCAAGCTCTAGGAAAGCCACATGCAATCACAACTCTCCTGCAGCAAGTAACCCATGCCAGCCTCTGGGCACAGAGCCCAACAGCTCTTGAAAACCAGCAGTGGACAGCAAACTCTGCTCAGGGACTGTGGGACAGCAGTCAGCTGCCCAAAAGCAACAGTTCCAGTGTTCCTGAGATGCCCATGGCACAGCCCTGGGGTGACAGACATCACACAGGACTCACAGGTAATTACAGCTCCCCAGAGCAGATGAAAAGCTGGGACTCCTACAACTGCATCACACCCCCACATTCCTACCACTGAATTGCACCTGAGGCTTTGTCCAGGCTTTGGAAACACAGGAATTCCCCAAGCCCAGGGCTGAGATACAACCCAAAATGGGGGGATTTTCAGAAGCATACTCCTTGACATCAAACATTCATGCTACCTAAAATCCCCAAAGCCATGATCTGTGACACCAGCAGCATGCCTGCCCACAGGCCATTACCCATGCTACTTAAATTGTCTTCTTGACAGTTTGAGCTCCAGCTCTGTCCCCCACTCCCTGGGCCCCATGTCCTACCTGACATTCCTACAAAGCCCATAGGGCTCAGGACAGCTGCTTTTGGGTCTGCCCTAAATGTACCTGAAGGCCCTTCAATAAATAGAACAGCTTTTTATTCCCCTAATTTTGTCTGGCCGCTGTTTTTAGGGAGCCCATCAAGGCATCACTTGTGGAGCTGTCAGCTTTAAAGCTTTTCTGAGTGGCTGTCACTGCTCTGGGCTGCAGGAGCATTCCCTGGAGGAGGCTGGGGCTGGGCAGGCCCTGCACACCCTCAGCAGTGAGCCCTGATGAGAGGGAACCTCAATCCTGCCCCCACCAATATCATTGTCACTGCTTTTAATGAAGGGATGGGACTATTGTCAGGCTAAGAACAATTTATTGCTCAGATAAACTTCAGTCTCAGAGGCTGTGAGATTTTAGAGGAGCAAGTGTTCGGCCACAGCTCAAGAGTGGTCACAAGTTTCTTGGTTACAAGGCAATATGTAACTTCCTAAAGCAGGGGACAGTTGCTGTCGGAATCCAAGACATTCCTCTCGGTGCCCTGAACCTGGACAGGGGTCTGGGGAGCCCTGGCAGGAAGCCAAAAACACTTGGGGCTTTGATTTCAGCCCATGGAATAAATTACCAAGCTTATATGAGGAATCACAAGTCACAAAAGTTTAGACAACACAGTAGCAGTAGTTAGAGGGTGAAAGGAGAAAATTTGGGATTTGGTACAGGGGGGTTTAAAACCCTAAGATGGAGGGATTGGGGCGTGCCCTGTCCTTCTTCCTTCTTCTTCCTAACGACCATCTTTTAGGTGATGCTGGCATTTTTAGATTGGTTCAGAGTAGAAAGTCATTGTCTAACACAGGTGTTAGGGATTGGCACACAATTGTAAATATCTAATACGTAGTTCATGGTATAAAAGACAGCACCAGCCCCTTGGGGGGCAGTGAGCCTTGGACTGACCTGCTGGCCAGAGCTCGGCAGGTCAGACAGAAAATATTTTAGATAAGAAACAATAAACATCACTGAGAACACGAGCAGGACACTCCTGACTTCTTCTTGGACAGCTGGGCTGGGAAAAGTGGCTTCCACCAACACCTGGGGTCACCTCCAGCAGAGAAGACCCCAACAAGTTGCCACAGGGTTTATTTTGCTTTTCTGACACCTTTACTTAATTCTACTGCTCTGTGGATACTTTTATCCCATGGCTTCTGTCTCACATGTACACATTTGCTTCTATCATAACTTCTAAACTCCCAGCCTACTCTATACTATTCCATTACTACACTACAAACCTTTCACCATCTTACCCATAGAGTTTCTCACTTACTTAAGGCATATTCTTACTTACAACTATAGAAACATAAGTTGATGATTTTTCTACTTAATGTCTGTGTATTGTATTTTTACATCAACCCAAGCTTCTCCCAAGGCCGCAAATCAAGCCCTTCAGTGTCTGTGGAAGTTTCTATTTTTCCAATTCCCACACACAAACAACATGGAGCAATGTCCTCACTGCCCTGACTCAGTTTCCCTTCATACATTTTGCCTTCTCAATAATTTCAATGTCTCTTTATAAACTCAACCTTCTCCAGAGAGGATTGGGCAATGAAGAGACAGAAAAGGGACAGGGAGAGATTAAACACATCACAGCACCTCTCTGCTGCAGGAAAATGCCTCAACAAGCCTTTCCTCACTACCCGCAGGCTGCAGATTCTTTGCTTCTGATCTCTGCCAAGGTCAGGATTAAATGGTGAGATGGTGCTTCTTGTTGGGACTCAGATGTTTATTAGTTCTTATCCATGTCACAGTCTCACAAACCCTGAGTTCTACAGCACTGCTCTCTAACAAACTAAAAATGGAGCCCTGTCTCTCTCTCTACAAGGCCTTTTAAGGATAAACTGTCCAATTAAGAAATGGCACCTGAATTATTTTCACTTTTAACCCAATAACCAACCACCTGTGGCCCACAATGTGGACTTTTTTATCCAATTGCACAAAACCACCCAAACCCATGGAGAAAAAGGTGGATAAGAAGGACCAGCCTCTGCCCTAAAACCTCCATCTTGCCCTGTATATATTGCTATATTCTAAAACCTTAATTTCTAAGTTTTCCACCATGTGATATTACACACTTCTATTCAAACTCCACACCCACAATCCCAGTTCTGACATTCAATTTTGGAAGCCTTCTACAGAGCCTCAGGTCAAATGCAGTGTTCTCTTGGGGGTCAGAGTCTGTCACCATAGAAAGTTTAAAATTTTTAGCAACCAGGGTTCCAACAGCAGGCCTGTGCTAAGCATAGCCTGATGCCCCAGGTGATGGGTGCCTGGCTAAATTCTCAACTGGCTTTGCTCCTACAAAGCCACCAGAACAGGTGACAAAGGGACAGCAAGCAGGAATGAAAGAACAGCAGCCTGGGGCTACCTGGCTCTTGATACCTACTGCTGTGGCAACAGGCTGAAACATCCCCCAGTAGGGTATAGCATAAGTAATCCAAAATACAAGAAATAAAAACAGATGGAATTTCATTTATGCAATGAATTTACATCACTTGGTCCTTGCCCATGTGCCTCTTGCTCATGGGAAAGCTCCTGGGGCAGCATCAGCCCTCTGGGAGCCCTGTGGGGCCAGTGCCACTTTCACCCCTTATCCCACACACACCTGGGCTTCCCCAGCTCTGCCCTCCCAGGTCTCAGCCACATCCCAAGCCCTCTCCCAGAGGGAAGCCCCATCCCCACTGTCCCCAGCTCCTGCTCCCCGTGCTCAGCCTGCCCCAGCCTTGCTTTGCCTCTTCTACCTCTTCTCTGAGGTAACTGCACCCTCCAAAGCCTGCTCTGCCCCCCGGCCAGGGAGAGCCCAAAAGCAGCCCGAGGTGTCAGGGAGGCTGATCAGAGGATGAAGGAACACCCAGGATCTAACCCTCCATGGGCATTTACCCTGAGGAGTCCTGAAACCCCATTTCATTAAAAGGGGGATGTAGATGTTTTGATTCAGTCATACTCAGTCTCTCAAATCAATGTGGACTGACCCACAGTGGGGATCTGAAGAGTTTAGAAAGGCATGGCAATCTAAATATAGTGTAAACTGTTAATCTGGGTCACATTGAAACACCATATTCCAGGAAAACTGGAGCGACTGTGGAAGACTATGGAATAATGATTGGAAAGGAGTAACCTTTCTGCCTAACAGAAACAGGTTTTCTCCCCTCTTAAATAAAAGATAACAAAATTGAAATAGAGTTTTGAAAGGAAAGGACAGAAAAATTTATTCCAAAATGCTGAAACAAACCATTTGAGCCTTTCTGGAACAGGATGTTTCCTTTTGAAAACGTGATTAAAAAAATGAGAGAAAATTTTTGCTTTGATTGGCATCAATTCTCCCTTCATGTGTATTCCACACACAACCTGCTGCCTTTGATCTCTACCCAGAGGTGCTTTCAGCCCCTCTGAAAACCCATTTTGCAGTCTCTTCTTGCCACCCCTGCCTCCCATTGACTGCAGCAGCTCTGGCTGGACCAACACTGCCTGACTCCCTGCTGGGGCAGCAGATGGCCCCAGAACAGCTCTTGCCACTTTGCAGCCACGTCCCCCAAGCCACCAGGCCACAGAGCCCTCAGGGCTGTGGGAGGCTCCCAGTGCTCCTTACCAGGCTGGAGTTGGCAATGTTGGTGTCATCCTCGGGCATGGGCAGGTAGATGGCCAGAGCAACACAGTTGGCAAAGATGGTGAGGAGGATGATGATCTCAAAGGGCCTAAGAGGAAGGTTAAGGAGTGCAGACAGGAAAGAAAAAGCAGAATAATCCCACCCCTGCCCTGCCTGGGTGGGTGTGGAGGACCAACCACCCCACAGGGGCAGAGCACAGAGAGAGCAGCCAGACCTCAGCCTCAGCACATCCTCAGGTGCTGCAGGGCCAGGACACTGGGGTCAGCTTTGACACGGGACAAAGGGATAGGAGAGCTGGCAGTTTCCCCCTTCTCATCCTTCAGTGAATCACCCTGAAGGGTCAGGAGCCTTTTGCAGAATGTAGGCACTGAACCTGTGGAAGAGGTTTTACAGCAACTCCTGTGAGCCAGAGAGAAGTCTGATAAGAGGATCCATGTTTACCTAGCAAGCAGGCCCCCAGCCATGTAATAATTAACATAGACTCCATGTATTACAGAAGGCTGATTAATAATTTTTATTAAGAAACCCATTGCTCTTTTTTATACCCTAGTTTGCTACAGGTGGAATTGATTGGTCCTTTAGTTAAAACACCATCACCATTGGTTAATTAAGAAACCACCCTTTGGTAAACAAATCTGCATAACACATTCCACATGTTCACAATACCAGGTGCAGCAAGTTAAGATAAAAATAGTTTCTCATTCTTTGATCTTCTCACAGGCTTTTCCACAACAATGTCTGGGAAAGTGTCTGCTGCTCTCTGTGACCAGAGAGCTGCTGCCACATTTACCCCTGAAAGAATTTTCTAGCAAGGTTGTTGAGATAGAAACCAAGGAAGAAAGAAGGATGAATAAGAGAAACCTGCAACTGCCTGTTCCAATGAGCACTTTGTCTCTCGTGACCAATGAGTAAAGTGTAAACTTATGAGTTCTGTAAGAATGTATAAAAAGCATGCATGCTATAATAAAAGTAGTTTGAGGCCTTCTGAAAATGGAGTGTTGCTTTGTATTGTCTCTGTCTCAACTATGACATCCCAAGCATCCCCTCCAGAGCAGGAGGTCCCAGCTCCCTCTGCACTTGGCATCTGTGAGGGAGACTCCTGCTGCTCGTGTCTCACAGGGGCTCCATGGCCCCAGCTGAAGGTACCTAGGGGCAAGGCAGCTCATCCAGGGGCTCCTCTGGCAGAACCCCCCAGGTGTCCTTACAGCCTTGGTGGCCCAGGACAGGCAGTGCTGCTGTGACTGTCCCCAGGAGTGAAGACAGCTCTCAGCCTGAGGACAGTCCCACCCCCTTCAAGGTAGAAACTGGGCCCTGTGACACCTCAGAACAAAAGGGGTGACTTTACTATTTCCCCCTGAAGACCCTGGGACAGGCACTTGCTCACTCCCAGGCTCCTGCTGCTGTCACTGCTTTGTTGGGCCTTGAAACCTCTTGGACAAGCTTCAGCTCTCACCTTCCTGAAGCCTCCAAAGAGCTCAAACTCTGCCCCCAAGGCCTCATTGGCAGCCAGGCTCTCCCTCCAGAGATTCCCACTCTCTGTTTCCCCCAGCATTCTCCCTTGAGGGCTGCCTTGGGCTCTGGTGGCCACACCACTGTCCAGCCCAGCATGACAGAGCAAGGGGCACCTGGGCACCATGCTATCCACACCAGCCTGAGTGCTGCCAGGTGTGTCCTGGGCTCATCACAGGCTTCATTTTCCTTTTCTGAACCTTTCTATCCATCAACCTGATGACACTTTAAAAACTGAAGTCAGCTGGAAAAGCTGCTCCCCTTTGTGTCCAGGAAATGAGGCAGAGCCCAGGGCCTGGAGGCTTCTCTGCCTGCTTGGACAGGGTAAGACAAGCCCTCCTTGAAGGGTGACCTCCACTGGAGCTCCTGTAACTGGAGCTGGAATCCACTTGGTGCCAGTGATTCTGGCACAGTTATGAGGTAGAAATGCAGTGGGAAAGATTGAACCAAAAAAACAGACATTTGGATAACTGGGTACAGTGTCTCTGCCTCCTGCCACTGACACAGAGCCTCAGCATCCTCCTCATCTCCTTGTCTTGCAATCTAACTGCTTTCTGTCCAGCATGCTCCCACCACACAGCATCCAAGGGTCCCCACATCTGCCTTGCAGCAGGAATTAGCAGGAATTAGGCCTCTGTGTCTTGCAGCTCTGTGGTCCTCCAGGGTCCCCAGATACCTCACCCATCTGCCTTGAAGTTCTCCTGGCTACAGAATGACCTGAAATACCAGGGTGGTGTCACAAAGCAAAACATGTCCCAGCAACCATCAGGACTAACTGTCTTGCACACAACACCCAGTAAGCTGCAGAACATTCAATTTCCTTGTTCTAATGAACCTATTTCTTGAGATGTGAGCAAATTTCAGCATAAAACACCCTCTGCCTCAAGTCAGCCTTTCACCCACCCTGGGCTGAGTGATGCTCCCCACCCTTCAACTGCTTCAAAAAGAGCCTGGCCCACACTCCTGTGGCTCAGCTTTGTGCTCTGACAGCAGCAGCCATACAGCAGTGATGGGCCCAGGGAACAGGAACACATACTGCCACCTGGAACCTCCAGCCCAGGCACCCCCACAGACGAGGGTCACAGCTAATCTCCCCTTGGCAGCCCGCATGTCCTGCAGACCATAATAACCCACAGGAACTGGAACGACCCGACCCTGTCACATACCCTGATCCCTGAGTGAGGGCAGCCAGGTGCATCTGGGTATAAATACAGCCAGGCACTGCAGAAACCTGATTCCCTGGATCATTTGTCCTGCACAGGTCAGAACCACCTGCACATGCCACCGTGCTCGTGCTGTGGGGCACCCACTCATCCCCCTCCAGAGCACAGAGGTAGGGAAGACCCTCCCTGTGCTATGCACTTGCTCTGGCATGTGCTGGCCCAGCAGGAGGAATGTGTTTGAGCATGCTGCAAAATGTAAGTCCCATTTCCAGCTCCTCCCCTGCCACTCGGGCATACACATAAGTTTCTTCTTTTCTCAGTGTCCATTAAAGACACAGGCACAATTCCCTTCCATGTGCCCACAGAGCCATCATTTCTCCTGCCAGAGACACAGAAAATGAGAACTCCCCAATTTTGGCCCTGCTCCCACTCCCTGGAGGACAGAGAGTGCCCTTGCAGCAAAGGAATGAGATCTCCAACTCCAGCACCACCAGAGCTGTGAGCATGCCCTCATGCCTGCCAAGAGGCTCCCTGGGCTTCGGACAAAGCAGCATCTCTGGGCATGGTTTTAGTATCCCCACAGCAACACAGCCAGCCTCAGGTGACCAAGCCACCTCCCAGAGTAAAGCCTGGCCAGGGGTGGGATCATCTTGCCAAGGCCAGGCACATTCAGTAACTGAAATGAGAAAAGACGTGGTGGAAGAACTAAACTCTGTTCCCCAGTCCATTGTTTTTGCTACAGCCCAAATGTTTTGATGAAATCAAAGTGAAATATTTCATCTCCCACTCTCTCCCTTTACATAAAGTATAGGTGAACAAAGTGATAGTTCCTGGATGCATGGCAGAAACATGACATCTTGGTATTTCTGAGCAACAGTGCCCCAGTGAAAAGGTCAAAAAGCAACGCCCAAACTACAGCACCAAACCAAAGGCACAAAGAAGGACTATCCCTCTGAACAGAGTCACCCACAAAGAGCCTTCACCGGTGACAGCAGTACCAGGGAGGGATGGGAAAGGGAGCTGAGAGACAATGGTGTCAGCAAGGAATTGGGGGAGGCCCCCCACCAGGGCAGAGCACAGCTATGGGATCAGGCAGATTGTGATACACACAAAGAGCCATCCCAAGCAACTCACCATGGTCTTGCTACCCCTGCCCAAACCTTCAGAGTATCCCACTGTCCCCAGCCTGACCCCATGTCCACCTCTGGATGGGCACTGTGCCCCCTCCTGACACCCCAAACCCCCTCTCCTCTCAACACTCTGTCCCCCATTTCTCCCCAGCACATAATACACACAACACATTCACTCCCACCAGTCCCTTGCCCCCAGGCTGTCCCTGCCTGTCCCTGTCCCACCCCACCAAAGGCCCCATGGCCTGACCCACTCCTCAGCCCCATCTTTCCCCACCAGCCCCAGCCAGCACAGCCATTGCCTTTGCCAATGCATCCTGCAGGGATCCCTGAGTGCCTCACCACCTCTGACAGGCCTGATGAGACAGCACAAGCCTGAAACAGGCTGACAGCTCTCCCCAGCAGCCCTGCCATGCTCACAGGCACACACACACACCACTCCCCAGCCCCTGCAGCCAGAGGATACTTCCACTCCACGATGCTGATGCACGCCTTCCTCAGGGGGTTTTCCAGGGTTAGGCAGAACAGAGCCCTGGGTGGACGAGGAGCTATAGGTGGTACCGGCTTCTTGGACTTCTCCTTCTGTTGCCTCTTCTTCACGTCACCCTGGGGAGAAGCGGGCTCCATGGTGTTGCTCCCCTAGCTGTCTCTTCCCCTCCTGCCCTGCAGTGGAGCCCCCCTTCCCCAGGTCCCAGCCAGCTGGAGCTCCTCTGGCTCTGTCTCCTCCGTGCAGCAGGGGAGGTGCTGGGGGAGTGGGGGCTGGAGCCTGCACTCGCATGTACAAACACACAAAGCATGATTTAAATTTAGATCCCGGCCTGACTCTGGGTGCTGTCCCAGCTCCTGAGGCAGCAGAAGGGCCCCTGCAGCTGTTCCCTCTTTACCCAGCACATGGGGAGTTGGGCGAGTGCTTGGCGTGCCACGGGCTGGGCTGGGGGTGGGACAGGCTGCCCGGGCTGGGCACTGTCCCCCACAGAGGAGCACCCGTGTCCCCAGGTCAGCTCTGTCCCCAGGTCCCCACCTGCACCGGGAGGCAGCCGGGCTGCCCAGGCAATGTGCATTTGCTGAATCACATCATGCAGGGTGAGGTGGAGATCACATCATGCAGGGTGAGGTGGAGAAGCCAGCTCTGGCCAGGTCCCAAGGACAGTTTCCCCCCCTAATCCCCTCCTCTGCAGGATTTCACCTGCAGCTGGTGCCCACTGTTCACCTGTGCCCTGGGCCATGTGATACTGGGGCTGTAGGGCCTTCGAGGCTGGGTCGATTTCACTGGCTGGAGAGCCCAGTCTCAGAGCTCCAGGGAATCATGGTGAGTCCAAAAAGTGCTCAGGCTTGCTTTTCTGGAGTCACAGAGGAAACTCTTGGCTGCACTGGTCACTTAAACAACCACTTGCTCAGCCTTACGGAGGGTAGTCCTGCATGCAGGGTGTGGAGGGTGTCTGGGGATGCAGGAACCCAACCAGCCAAATGAGGCCTGGTGAAGGCTGACCTAGAACAGAGGCTGGACAGAGCTAAAGAATAAAGTAGGGATTTATTAAGAGGTCTCAAATAGATCCACCTTGGGCAGCACAACCCAAAATGGCCACAAAATGGACAACAGGTCACGGGGTCTCTCGCTTTTATAAGTTCTGGTCCATTTGCATTTTGGAGTTAATTGTCCAATTACAGCTCCAGCACATGAAGTCCCATCCTTCTTGTTTTTCTCTCTTCATTCCACATTGTTTATGCTCTAGGGCCTGAGATCTGGATCATTTGTCCTTGGATGCCCAGCTAGAGAAGGAATTGTTTTGTCTCCCTACTCTGTGGAGAGAGCTCACCATCCCCTAATATGAAGCCTAGACTTACACATTAAAGCAGAATAGAATCTGAAAAATATAAAAGCCAAAACCTGAGGCATTACTAGGCCGGATTATGTCCTGCTGAGCCCTGCTGGGCTTGGGAAAGCCTGACTGGATGAATGGTATGGTAACCCCTGAGCTGAGGTAAGGAGAGAGGCAGGTTATCAGCACCTTCCACAGCAGGGGACTGAGGTACCAGAAGTTATTAATGGGGTTTATCCTGGGGTTTTCTAGACTGTCAGCAAACTAACTGCAGTGATCTAACATTCCACAGCAAATGGTATCCCTGTTGCACAGATGTTACAGCTGTTACAGACAGCCCAGCTGTGCCCTGCTCCACCTCAGGCCTCCCAGGGTGCTGCTCCACCCATGGCACTGCACTGCCCTGCTCGCAGCTTCCTCTCCTTGCCTTTGTGGGGTCACTCTACTGGGGAGGGAAATGCCTGCCAGCTGTGCAGCCAGCTGTGCTGGGGGCCAGAAGGGAGGGACTGGGCAGCCCAGGGCAGGGAGAGCAACTCCTGCAGCTGCTCCAGCCAGCTTTGGTGTACTTTGGAGGAGGATGCCCTCGGTTGTGAAGGGGTTCACAGAATCACAGAATGGCTTGGGTTGGAAGGGACTTTATAGATTATCCCATCCCAACCGCCCTGCCGTGGCCAAGGGCAGCTTCCACTAGGCTTAATGTAGCAATCTGCCCCCTTCTACACCACTCTGCTGCGCAAATCAGAGTCAAATCATTTCTGCTGCGGGGTCCAGCCCCGTTTCCGTGTGAGGCAGATCCCTCTCCTCACTCAGCCGTCATTTTCCCCCGAAGTGCGAGCCAGCAGCCCTATTCCCGCTGCTGCCGGTGCAGAAGAGCCTGTGCAGGGCCGCGGGGCCCATCTAGCGGGGATCTCCAGGAGGAACATCTGCCCGGGACAGCCCGGGGACCCGGGGAGGAGGGCGCGGGCTGGGCAGGGCAGGGCATCCCCGCAGCCTCTCTGGGCCCGCACAGCCTGAGCCGCCCCTCGCCCCGCCGGGGGCTGTTGGCACATGTCGGATTAACCCCTTTTCTCACCCAGAGGTGACACAATTGAGAGGCGTTTTAAAAACTTTTATTCTATTTTTAGTCTCATTGGTGTCGGGGTCTTCTCTGCTCTCTGAGATGACCCCAGGTGTTGGTGGAAGCTGCTTTTCCCAACCCAGCTGTCCAAGAAGGGGTCAGGAGTCTTCTGCTCGTGTTCTCAGTCATGTTTATTATTTCTTATCTAAAATATTTTCTGTCTGACCCACCGAGCTCTGGCCAGCAGGTCAGTCCAAGGCTCACACCTCCCAAGGGGCCGGTGCTATCTTTTATACTAAGAACTATGTATTAGATATTTACAATTGTGTGCCAATCCCTAGCACCTGTGTTAGACAGTGACTTTCTACTCTAAACCAATCTAAGAATGCCAACATCACCTAAAAGATGGATGTCAGGAAGAAGAAGGAAGAAGGACGGGGCACGCCCCAATCCCTCCATCTTAGGATTTTAGACCCCCCTGTACCAAATCTCAAATTTTCTCCTTTCACCCTCTAACTACTGCTACTGTGTTGTCTAAACTTTTGTGACTTGTGATTCCTCATATAAGGTTGGTAATTTGTTCCATGGGCTGAAATCAAAGCCCCAAGTGTTTTTGGCCTCCTGCCAGGGCTCCCCAGACCCCTGTCCGGGGTTTGGGGCACGAAGAGGAATGTCTTGGATTCCGACAATTGGAAGGGTGAGACAATACAGATGTTATAATTCACGCCATCACAACCAGAAGCCAACTATTTCCTAATCACAATACACTATAGGTGTTTCTTGGCCTATCAGCTTTTGCCACACTACAGTGCAAATGCCTTAAAGCTAATAATCTAAAATTATCCCTCGTGGGTCTTAATACAATGCATCTTTCATAGTTCTATTTCTCCAAAGTATCTAGTCTTTTTTGTAAGGCCATCCTTTGAAACCTGTTTTTATTTCTCTCTCAACAATGTCTGTCCTATTCTGTTGGGGTCTTCTCTGTTGGAGATGACTTGAGATGTTGGTGGAAGTTGTTTTTCTCAACCCAGCTGTCTAAGAAGGAGTTAGGAGTCTTCTGTTTGTGTTCTTAGTGATGTTTATTGTTTCTTATTTAAAATATTTTTTGTCTGACCTGTTGAGCTTTGGTTAGTAGGTCAGTCTAAGGCGCATTGTCTCCTAAGGGGTTGGTGTTATTTTTTATACTATGAACTATGCATTAGGTATTTACAATTGTGTATTAATCCGTAACACCTGTGTTAGACAGTGACTTTCTATTCTGAACCAATCTAAAAATGTCAGCATCACCTAAAAGATGGATGTCAGGAAGAAGGAAGAAGGACAGGGCACACCCTATCCTTCCATCTTAGGGCTGTACTAAATTCTAAATTTTCTCCTTTTATCCTATAACTACTGCTACGGTGTTGTTTAAACTTTTGTGACTTTTGATTCCTCATATAAGCTTGGTAATTTGTCCCATGGGCTGAGATCAAAGCCCCAAGTGTTTTTGGCTTCCTGCCAGGGCTCCCCAGACCCCTGTCCAGGGTTCAGGGCACAGAGAGGAATGTCTTGGATTCCGACACTATTCCACAGCATTTCTAAGTCAGCATTTCTTATCTCAAGGTTTGCACACAGATGCACACTGTGTGAGCCTTCTGTCAGGTCTCCTAATTTCTAATGGGCACGGGGCACCAAACCCGAGCCGGCGCGGCTCCGGCTCACACGGGACAGCGCTCTGCCCCGCGGAGCCGCTCCCTACCTGCCCGGCAGCGAGGGACTCCTTCCTCGGGGAACCTCTTCACGGCCTCTCTCCTCTTCCTCGCACGCTTCTGCGCCTGCATGTCCCTCTCCCGCTCCATCGCCGCAGCGGCACGGCCGCGGGAAGGGTCCCAGAGAGACGGGCTGTGATGGGGGTCTGACTCCGCAGGTGCATCTCCTG
>VZRH01000028.1:0-29851 GCA_013397555.1 Urocynchramus pylzowi | reverse complement strand
GAGCAGCGCCTCGGGCCGCCTCCGGGTGGGCGGTGGCGGCGGGCAGCGAGCGCCGCTGCTTGCGGTGCCCGCAGCCGGAGAGGCGCTGGCAGAGCGGCCGGGCAGGCGGGGGCACGCAGCCGTGTGTGCCCACGGATCCGCGTGTGTGTGTGTGTGTGTGTGTGTGTGTGTGTGTGTGTACACGGACCTGCGGTGCGGATGTGTGTGGGGGTGTTTTTCCACTCAGGGATGGAGGGATGATTAGCCAGAGGGGAGCGGGATGAGGCTTTGGTGCTGTTGGTGTTCCTCGTCTCTGTGGCCAGACACACATGTGGGTGTGATAGCGGAGTAATGCGATGCGTGACTCTCGCAATTAAAAGGCAAATGTTGTGTAGATGTTAAGAGAAGTTTCATAGTTATCTTTTACACCCCCCTTGCGTTGTTGTCACGGGGTGACCTGGGTAGTCGGGACATCTGGGAGGTCGGCTTGTTACTATGGCAGCACCTGACCTCCAGTCAAGATGTGAGGAAGTGATCTCCACCACTGGGCAGCCTAGGACAGAACTTTGGGAGGGGCTAAAGGGTTAAAAGGCCAAACATCCGTTGTGTGGATGAGCGCAAAGTGGGAAAAATCCTTTGCTCCTGGCACCGTAATATTTTCTCTATTCAGTCTTCTGTTGTATTTTTGATAAGGTTTTAATAAAACTTTTAGATTTTTTTGGAAGTGAGTATCATTTCTCACATGGGTATGTCCATGTGTCTGTACATGCACACACATGTGTACAGTCGTGTGTGCCCACTGGTGTCACCAGTGGATGGTTTGGGCACTCAAAGGTGCTGGCAAAAAGCAGATTTTAATACAAATTTGTGAAAGTGCAACTTAAGGGAGTTGAATTATGATGTTCACCCTGTTGCTGGCTGTATGGCTGAAGTATGCATAGGAAAAACAGATTGGAATCCATTTAGGATGATTTACATGGAGGTGATTTTACATCTACTGAGGATGCAAAAGGGTCAGGGTACAAAAAAGATAAGGGTGCAAAAGGGTTTAGCAGCACTCAATCCTGGATTTAACAATTAAACATTCGATAGCATTTTTTACATTTTAACAGTGGCTTACTAACAGACACATGATAAAAGCATTCATAGCAGAATCAATTCACACACATTCAGAGATGTGTGCATCTGTACTGATCTGTGCAGAGGAACCTGCCAAAAATTGCCCTTAGGTTCAGTGAATATGTCACATCCCTCAGTGATTCTCAAAGGTGGGGATTGCACCCTGAGGGTATCGGGGATGGGGATTGATAAGGGAACCAAAGAATGAAAACCAAATCAGCATTGAAGGCAAAGGAATCAACAAACAATAGGAGATCAAATACTAAGAATTGTGTAATTTAAGGCTAATGAATTAGAATTTCTCTGGGGCTTTGTATTTGTATAAATATGGGAAAAATCTGCTAAAGAGGCATGTGTGACTGAATGAATTTCACTGCACAACCCGGGCACCCGTGGGTGAAATAATTTCTGTCGCACATCCTGGCCAGAATAAAGTAATGCCTATATTCTCTTTCCTATCACATCTTTCCTATCAATTCCAAGTTTCCATCCAGGCCATCACCCCAGGCTGGGAACAATGGTACCATTCTACTCAAGTTAGAGCTCAGGTAAATGATTTACCAAGGCTAACAAGGATAACTGTTATCCTTTGTTCTCCACCTTGGCTGGTCACTGAAGACTCCTGCTGTTGGAACCCTGGACACTGAGAATTTCAGATTTCTGTGCTGACAGGCACTGACCGCCAAGAGAACACTGCATCTGACCTGAGGCCATGGAGAAGGCTTCCAAANTGTTAGAGTGCAGTGCTGTAGAACTCAGGGTTTGTGAGACTGTGACATAGATAAGAACTAATAAACATCTGAGTCCCAACAAGAAATACCGTCTGACACATTTAATCCCAACCTTGGCAGAAAAAAAGAAGCAAAGAATCAGCATCCTGTTAGAGTCAGAATTATTCCCACCTTTACCATGCTCTGGTACAGGCAGGGACACTTTACCACCCAACTGGTACAGTCAAGGGGATGCTTTAAGAACTTATAAATGAAAAAAAAAACCCCATTCCCATTCCCAAGCTCACTCCCAGTCCCAGTCCCATTCCCATTCCCACTCCCATTCCCATTCCCGTTCCCGTTCCCGTTCCCGTTCCCGTTCCCGTTCCCGTTCCCGTTCCCGTTCCCGTTCCCGTTCCCGTTCCCGTTCCCGTTCCCGTTCCCGTTCCCGTTCCCGTTCCCGTTCCCGTTCCCGTTCCCGTTCCCGTTCCCGTTCCCGTTCCCGTTCCCGTTCCCGTTCCCGTTCCCGTTCCCGTTCCCGTTCCCGTTCCCGTTCCCGTTCCCGTTCCCGTTCCCGTTCCCGTTCCCGTTCCCGTTCCCGTTCCCGTTCCCGTTCCCGTTCCCGTTCCCGTTCCCATTTCTCGGAAGAGCGAGAAGGGGCTCCATCAAAGCAAACCCCGGGGCAGCCGGGCCCGGTNCCCGGTGCCCCTCCGGATGGCGGGAGGGGCTGTGGCAGGAACCTCGGAGCAGCGGCCGGAGCGGGCACACCCGCGGTGGAAATCGAAATGCAGCAGAAACTCTGAGCCGTAGCAGAGCCACGGGGTGTCCCGGCAGGCACGGGATGCTGGGTTAAAGTGTAGCAAAAAAAAACCCAGAGCAAGGGCAGAAAACAGCGGGGCTGGGCAGCGGCAGCCGGGGAGAGGCCTCGCAAGCAGCTGCCGCATGAAGGCAGGAGATGCTCACTCTGCCAAGGGAGATGGAGTTGGGGTCCCGTTCCCAGTGAGGCTGGGTGTTGGAAAGGTCCCTGTTCTTGTAAGCAAAGTCTCACCCGTGGTAAGGAGAAGCAGTGCAAGACAAAAACTCGACAGTGGCAGCAAATGCTCTGGGCAGCAATAGTCCAGCAGCAGAACCCCACCTGTCTCCACTGTGATCCCCAGAGAGAGAGCACGAGAGAGCTGAGCTTCACCCCGATCCCCCAGGCAAAATCTCCCAGCATCTCTGCCCTTCCCAAGAGAAACACCCCAGCTAAGAGACTGTGGCAAACTGCACCCCTTCCCTGCAACTTCGTGCACATCTTTTGTCTCTCTTGCATATCTGTGTCTCGGTTTGAGAGTTACCCCAGGACAATCCATGTTCCCATCTCTTACACAACAAATGGGAGAAATATTCCATGAGAGAAGGAAAATAAAAAGGAAAAATCCTAACCTCCAACACTGGGGAAAAGGGGAAGAGGGACTTCAGGCAAGGCTTACTTTGAGCTTTTTTTTTATTTTTTGTTTAAGATGCGGCCATCTATACAAACATTTCCTTAATGGTTGGTTTATACATTCACACAAGACACAAGTTTAAGCATCCCTTTATTGCATAAGCATCAAAGAAGTCATTGCTCCCCTAGCAGCAGCAGAAAGCACATGAAGAAGTAAACATGTTTTTTCAGTGTTAGCACCTTTCATTCATGCACTGTTTCTGAATCCAGCTTTCATTTGGAAAAAGGACTTGTAAGCTAAACAGCAAAGCACTTCCCTTCCCTAATAGCCTTTCCCCACACAGATGCTGCCTACAGCCTAGGCTGTGTTTGATTGAATTCCTCAAAAAATGATAAGAAACGCTGTATTCCCTCAGGCCAGATGCCCATATGTTTCAGTGCCCTATCCCTCATACCAGCCAGGAGCAGATGCTCTGATAAATTTGAGGATCAATGTCATGTTTCAGCATAGTTTTCTCTCTCTATCAGTGATCTATCTTCATCAGTGGCTGTCTTAGTAATAAGGCAACATAACTCTGCATGTCTTACACAATGTTTATTAAATTTTTGTATTTCCTCACTACAGTCACTCCAATAAGAATGGGCAAAAATTAAAGGGGAGGGAGGAGAGGAGGAAGGGAGGGGTGAATGAAAACAGAGAAAGATACAAAAGGAGAGAGAAACCCTAAATGCTGCTAAACCCTGTTAGGTCAACAAAATCTTGAGTCAGGATTATGCAAGTAAATCAAGGCTGAAACTCCACCTGTACTGGCTTGTTGCTATGCCTTGTTTTTATTAAGCTACAAGCTGTAAGTTCTCCGTTTGCATTGCAGCAGTGTGAAGGCCTCCAGGGTTAGCACTAGTCAGTACCCACTCTAACTTAATAATATATTGGTTTTAATTCCCCACACCCATGCATTTCCCTGCATTTTCCTCCTCTCCAAACGCTGTCATTCTCCACCTCTGGTGGTCCTGAGGAAACGAGCAACCCCTGTGGAGCCATTTAGCAACCTCTGACAAAGGAACTCAGGTTTCTGCCCCGGCAATGGTTTTTCCAGCCATACCTGAAAAAACAAATATATTGTGTAATTTGAGGAGTTAGATTATGGTTGAATTGGTTATGAAAACAGAGTTGGTTAATCTTTGAGAGTCGTGGGTATCAAAGATCCCTCTGAAAGATTTGAAAAAATGAAAATTATTATGAGCGCAATCTAAGCGAGCTGGGGGAAGGGGAAGAGAATAAAAAAGGAGAGCTCTGGGAGAGGAGGGAAATTTAGGGAATTAGAGCAGGTGCTGCAAGGCAGGATTTCTATCTTCTCCTTTCAGCTTTAGGAGGAGGACTGTGCAAAACTCCACCAAATCCAGCTTCCCATCCATTGATCCCCCTGCCTCCCTCAGTCAGTAGCAGGACTTTGATCTCTTCTGCCCACTCTTCCCCAGTGTCCACTGCAAATATCCTTACCAGGGACTGAGGCCATGAGCCTCCCGGGCAATCTTCTTGGCACACCGTATATCATCCTCAATATTATCATCTTGCAGTTCTGTAGAGAAGGGAGAAAAGATCAGTGTGGAGGAAAGTGGGGCAGAGGAAGAGCAGGGACAGACTGGCAGAAGGAAAGGTGTCCATCAGGAAGGAAGGGTGGGTGGGACACTGAGAAGATGGATGGAAGAAGGACAGATAGGAACACCCAGAGCAGCTGCTAGGCAGGTGTCATGCATAGAGCAGGTGCTTTCATGGAATGAACAAAGAATGACATGGTTCTGTCCTACCACTTACTTGAGCAACTGATGTGGCAGGCATTCTTGGATCCAGGGGTCCTGCCATCATTGCACCAGTACTTGCTGTTGATCTGGAAGATGCCGTAGTCCCTGCTTGGACCATTGTTATTGTAGGCTTTCGTGTCATAGCCACTCTCATACTTCACCAGGCACATCCCTGCAGGAGGAAGAGAGATCCCAGAGGAGAGCAATAAGGTATGCTGAGGGTAAATAAGAGGAAAGATATGAAAGTATCCAGGATGAATGAAGTGCTGGAGAAGCAATTAAACTGGTGATATCATAACCTTGAGAATTGGGTGGGTAAATTCTTGGAAGGACAAAGCTCTAGATGAGTATTTGTTATGTGAACTATAGAAGGGAGCAAGGATGGGCATGAGGAAAAGATGAAGTCAAAGAAATGGGCAGACAGAACAGTACTGCTGGAAGATCAAAAAGAAGTTGAGAGGGACAAAGGTTGTACAGGCAGAGAGGGGCTGTGGCAGCTCATTACACTCACAATCAGCAACAGTTGTGCCCTCGAAGCCCTGAAAGCCATTCCGACGTAGGATCTTCACCATCTCACATCTGGAAATTATTTTTCCTTGGGTACCTGGCAGAGCCAGGCCAAGGAAAACAAGAAGAAAGCCAAGGAAGAGCATTGACTTTCTCATCTTGCAGTCCACAGCAAGATGTGCCAAAGCAGCTTGAGCTGCCTGCCTGCCAGGACTGCCAGCAATGCCAGCCTTTTATTTGTGCTCCCAGGAGGAGGATCAGCTGGTTAAGCAAGCATATCTGGGAAGTGTGGGCAGTCTTTACAGTGACAAGCCAATAAGGAAGTGGGCAAAACTCCAAAACAAATTCCTGGAAGGTCCCAGTACCTATTTCACTGGTCCTTCAAGGCTGGGGTATGTTTTCCCCAGACAACCCAGCAATCCTCTGTTGGATATTATCCCAAATGTCATGGATCAAAGGCTCTAGTTCCCTTGTGTGAGTGTCATGGTTTAACCCCAGCAGTCTTAAAAGTCACTCAATTTCTCCCACCCTAGTGGGATGAGAAAGGTAAAAGTCAGAAAACTTTTGGGTTGAGATACAGACAGATTAATGGGGAAAGAAAAAGCCACACATGCAAGAAAAAGCAAAATAGAGAGGTAACACGCTCCTTCCCATCAGCAGGAAGATGCTCAGCCACCTCCAGGAAACCAGGCTCCACCACATTAACAGTGGTTCAGGAAGACAAACACCATCACTCCAAACATCCCCCTCCTTCCTTCTTCTTCCTTCAGGTTTATACTTCGAGCAGGACGCTACATATCTGGGATATGCCGTGGTCAGTGGGGGTCAGCTGTCTTGGCTGCATCCCCTGTCATGGTCTAGGAACAATATTCCTCAATTTAGTACTCCCATTCAAAAGCCTACAAGCTGCTCCCCTCACCCTCTTCAATCCCAGGCTGAGATAAAAAGAATTTACTGGGAACGGCAGTGAGTTAAGAATCAACCATGAAAAATGTCCTTGAATAGAACCTCCTGCAAAGGAGGTGAAGAAGGAATAGCCAATTTTATGTTCTTAATTCATCTTCCTACTATCCCTTGTAAAACATTTCTGAACAATAAACTACATACAATAGAAAGAAACCTGATTTATTATGTTTTTGTTTGCATGGACTGTATATTACAAGCCATGGCTGATCACTGGACATTAATGTCATTGGTCACTACCTCAAGATGACTGCCTTTGACATCAGTTTTCTTTCTCCTACTGTATGCATAAAAAAGCTCAAGAAAATAAGGATAAGAAAAAATCTTGAAAGGTAAAAATAAAAAGATGCAATGGTTATCAAAGACATAAAGCTAAGAAGATATGGCACAGCTGAGTAGCAGGAGTCTCTCATATTGGTGTGCCTGATGAAGAAATAGGAAAAGATGACTGTGCTGGGTGTGGCTGAGGTAATTTCCCTCCCAGTGGCTGGCATGGGGCTGTGTTTTGGATTTGTGGTGGATGTGGGGATGATAATGGAGATGTTTTTGTTATTGCTGAGCAGTGGTCACACAGAGCCAAGGCCTTTTCTGCTTTTCATACTGCCAGGCTGGCAAGGGGGCTGGGGGTGCATGGGAAGCTGGGACAGATGACCCAAAGTGATCAAAGGCATGTTCCAGAACACGACATCATGCTCAGTATATAAAGTGGGGGGCAGAAGGAAGGAGGGGAGGGATGTTTGGAGTGATGGTGTTTGTCTTCCCACGTCACTGTTACATGTCCTGGAACCCTGCTCTCTGTGGGATGGCTGAACACCTGCCTGCCCATGGGAAACAGGGAGTGAATTCCTGGTTTGCTTTGTTTGCACGTGTGGCTTTTGCTTTCCATATTAAACTGTCTTTATCTCGACCCATGAATTTTCCAGCTTTTACCCTTCTGATTCTCTCCATGATCCTCCTGGCAAAGGAGTGAGGGAGCGGCTGTGTGGGGCTGGGCAGCTGGTTGGGGCTAAACCACCACTGCCTGACAAACTCAGGATGCAGGAATTATATTCCCTCCACATGTTTTCAGGCTTCTCAATCCTTGAAATGGTCCTCTATGGTTTATTTCCTCCTCTAGCTCCAAAGCAAGCTCTTCATCCTTTCATGCTAACAATGTTGAGCTTTGAAGAAGGAAGGATTGAGGGTTAATAGAATATTTTGGGAGGGGGTTGTGGATGAGGTGTTGAATAGAAGAGCTTCTTTTTTCTTCTCTAGCAGGAACAGAGGGCATTGGCAGGAGAAATCATTTCACTGGTTTATTTACATATTATTTTATCAACTGCCATCACACCTAAGTTGGAGGAAATTGTGCAAAGGCTTCACCTTTGCCGTGAAATCCAGGGAAGAAAGGAGTCCATGCTTCTACAACCCTCTAGCTCAGTGAGGTGCTTATGGGGGTCCTCTTGTTGGAAATGATACCAAGTTTAAAATTCTTTGTATAACCTTCGTCAGGGCGTTAGTTTGCCTTTGCCCAAATGGAAAGGAATTGAAGTTTCTTTTCAAAAGACCCTTTCACCACTCCAGGCCTGATGAGCTTAACATCTCTGCAGGCTGGGGGTAGCACAGAAAATACACAGAAGGTAATGACCTACAACGACCATTAACAACCATCAACTCCAAACATGGCACCTTATAAGGGCAAAGATAGATAAGAGATAGATAAGAGATAGATAAGAGATAGATAAGAGATAGATAAGAGATAGATAAGAATGAGGACCTAATTAGCATCGGAGTCAAAGAGATCTGTAAACCAGTAAGAAACCAAATACTACGAAGTGTGTAACTTGGAACCAATGAACCCTGAACCAATGTGTCTCTATGGGTTTTGACTGTATAAAGTTTGTAAAAATCTGGTAAAATTCCCGTGTCATGGATTTTCTCTGCACAACCCGGGCTATGTGGATGAAATTATTTCTTTGGCACAACCTGGCCAGAACAAATCCTGTCCAGAAGGAAGTAATGCATTGATTGTCTAACACTAAAAATATTGTTGGAGAGGTTTTGTTTTTCCCACAGTTTCAGTGACAACTGTGGTTTATTCTAGGCAAGTTTTTATTGTTTCTGGGAAAGGGATCTCCTTTACTAAGGCACTTTTAGAATGTGTTGCCTGGAGACAGTTTATTTAGCATAAAACTTCAGTGCTTGGCTTTACACTTGAGTAAATGGTTCTGAAATGACTGACAGGTATTATAAAATTTGAAAATAACTGTGAAAAATGTATTTGTTATTTTATTTACCCTTGCATACTCCATAATTTGTTTCCAAGACCCACTTTGTATAGAAGGTTGGAGTTTTTAAACAAAGTTTTGCACAACTTTGTGACTTGAGATTCAACTGTCAGATAAGATTTAAACTTGAAATCTTTTAGGAAATGAAAAAAAAAGAACCTCACATTCACGACAATAGCTTTCCTACATTATTTGAAGGAGCAGTGGGAATTCTTTGGGGAAATGTAACACCTGAATAGCTTTTAGTTGCAGCAGGGTTCACTGCTCAGCTGTTCACTGCTCATTCTGTGCCACAGTTTAAAGTTGGCTTCCTTACTAGTTGCTGGTGCTTCCGTGTAGGATTGCTTTACTTGTCTGATTCATAAGGCAGGTGACAGTGACACTTGTTAGAGCTTTTGCTGCCAGGGGATTCCCCAGCAACTCAGACTTGAAGCTCAGCTGAGTAGAGTGAGCTACTTCCATACATTGGTCATGAGGAAGAATATTTTTTTTCCCTGCGTTGATTTTTCTTTTTTTTTTTTTTTTTTTTTTTTTTTTTTTTTATTGGGGGAACNTTTTTTTTTTTTTTAATGGGAGTACTAAAAATGTTATTACTTCACTTAAAAGTTCTTCCTTTTTCTAATTTGAGACTCTGGGTTAAGGGGAAGAATTAAGATAATGCCATAAATAAAATTGTTACCAGATGGTAAATGGCCTACACCTGGTGAACTAACACAAAGCTTGTTCCAGAATGACTGGCCTATGGAAACTGCACAATGCCTGTTGTGTAAGGAGCACTGGAAATTCACCAGCCTCAGTGTCCTGCCAACTCAGCCAGGTCAAATGGAACCTTGGGGTCCACAACCACCAGGGACCACCAGAGAGACCCCCAGGACAGGAGAATGAATGCTTAAAGGAGAGGGGACATATGTTAATGATTTTGAGGAAATCATATGTATGTATAAAAAAACATATGTATAAAAATCATATGTATCATATGATTGTCATATGTATGTTTAGTCTGGGACAATCAATGAATATGTATAAAAAATACAGAATATAAACAGAAACTTTCCTGTACTCAGCATGCACGGCTTTGGGAGGAGCTATCCCCCATGCATCCAACTCAATAAAAATGCTGCTTTTCAATGCTACATTGGTGTTAAGGAGTCTTTTTATTTTACTGAATTTTGACAACAAAAAAATTAAATCCCTGTCTTAAGTGACAGTAAACCAGCACGAGGTTGCTACAAAGGGGTTTGCAGAGAATTCCTAGCTAAAAGTCATATGCCATAAGTCTGATGAAGAGCAGCTGAGGGAGCTGGGAAGGGGTTCAGCCTGGAGCAAAGGAGGCTCAGGGGGGACCTTGTGGCTCTGCACAGCTCCTGCCAGAAGGGGACAGCCTGGGGGATCGGGCTGTGCTCCAGGGAACAGGGACAGGAGCAGAGGGAACGGCCTCAGGCTGGGCCAGGAGAGGGGCAGGGTGGACAGCAGAAGGAATTTCTCCATGGAAAGGGTGCTCAGGCCTTGAAAGGAGCTGCCCAGGGAGGTGGGAGAGTCCCCATCCTTTGCTTCCTTATTAACTGCTTACAGTTCTACTGATCAAACAAAAAGGTTGAAGCACAATTCCCAGGGCCTATGGCTTTATTTGTTTTAGTCAATAGTGCTAGGATCTGGCACAAATTAATCTCTCACTGCACATCCATGGTCAAGGAGTAGAGGTTTCCATGCATTCTGCCATTGTCTTAAACCCTGGACTTGTGGCTTCTGGGACAGGACACATACACCCCTGTGTCGGGGGTTTACAAGAGATGGGTTGGAAACAACTGGTTGTAGAATCATAGAATCATGGAACCATGGAGCCCCTGACATGGAAGGGACCCCTGCACCTCTTCTGTCCTGCCTGTCCCCCCTGAAGAGCCTGTAATTGTCCAGAAGAAACAGGTGAGGAACCTCTGGGTAAAGAACCTTCTCCTTCTGAGTGAAGAACCTTCTGGGTGAAGAACCACAACCCAGAACGTGGTCAGGTACTGGAACAGGTTCCCCAGTGAATTGGCTACTGCACCAAGCCAGCTGTCAGACACAGGCTGTAGTTGTTGGGGTGGTCTTGTGCAGGGCCAGGAGTTGGACTTGATGATCCTTGTGGGCCCCCTCTAACTCAGCAGATTCTGGTTCACCCAGAAGGTTCTTTACCCAAATGGTTCTTCACTCAGAGGGTGGCTGGGCACTGGAACAGGCTTCCCAGAGAACTGGTCACAGCACTGAGCCAGCTGTCAGACACAAGGTGTGGTTGTTGGGGCTGTCCTGTGCAGGGCCAGGAGCTGGACTTGATGATCCTTGTGGGTCCCTTTCAACAGAATGGATTAAATGATTCTATAATTCCTAATATCTAACCTAAAACTCACCTGACACAGTCCCACATGCATCCTCTAAAATCAACATTGGGCTGCCACATCATTACCCCCATTTCCCTTCTTCCCCCTGCCCTTCCTTCTTCTTTTGTGTTTTCTTCTTTATTTATCTTGGCCCTGGGTTAAGGCTTTCTGGTTTTCCATCTTTCCATGAACCTTCACTCGGTAAATGCAGGTATACCACGGGTTCCCCCAGTTGCTCTTCACAAGAAGTTTGACATGTGAAAAGGCTCTGGGGAGCAGCATATTCTGTGAAGAGGGAAAAGGGAGGTGTAAAAATCAACAGTGAAATCAACATGTCACACCCTGCCAGCCCTGTTTCTGCTCAGGAACAAGCTCCCAAAAGTAGCTGGGAGAAGCAATAGAGATCTGAAGCTCTCTGCCTGGTACTAGGGCTGCTGGGGAGGCTGGGGGCAAGGGAAGGCACTTGGCATCCTCTGCATGCTGGCCCAGCTGGGGCTGTGCCTCCTTTCCCTCTGTCCCTTGCTCTGTGCTGACAGAGGGTTGGGGACGTGCTCCTGTGCATGGGGCTGGTGTGTCACCCACTGGTGTGTCACTCCACTGGTGTGTCACCCCACTGGTGTGTCACTCCACTGGTGTGTCACTCCACTGGTGTGACTTCCTCCTGGCAGACTGAGAGCAATGGGAGAGAAGGGGTGTTCTGTGCTGGGGTGACACTGTCCAGCTTGTCAGCAGGGCACAGAGTGGAACAAGAGTGATGCCTGAGAGCTTTTGCCACCACTTGTCCCCGTTCCTCCACGGCACGAGGTCTGTTTGTTGTTTGGGTGGTGTGGCTGCATGTGCATCTGGCTTTGCTGAAGGCAGTGGCTGCAGCCAGAGATCTCTCAGGAGCTGTGTTGCCAAGGACAGCTGACCCTGTCCTTTGGCCACCACAGCCATGTGCTACTCAGCCCTGCAAGCCCCACCAGGTCTCTTTTGGCAGTGATCCAGGATCCTCTGCCCAGGGAGGGAACATTTGCACCTGCCCAGCCACGGACTTGAAAGAACACCTGTTTTGCTCCCTAGCACCTGGCCCCCACGTGCTGAGCATACCTTCAGAGGGAAAGTCTGTGTGGGGTTTTTTTCCACATTGTAGGTGAACACCCCCAGGAGAGTTTCCTCTTCTCTGTCTATATCCACTCCCTTGGGAGCAAAGCACAAGGAGAGTGACTTGGGCTCATCCCAGCTAAGAGGGAATGTACAGACTGGGTCAGCCCTCTTATGTACCCAGCCTCTCCCAGGGCTCTGGCAGCAGTCTGGTGTTTGTTAGGTAGAGCTCAGTCTCTGCCTTGCCTTTTGGTCAAGAACCCTTAGGTGCTTGGCCAGAAGGAGTCTAAAGAAGAATGGACCTCTCAAGCCCTTGAAGTGTCCTGCTGAGCATGGCAGTGCTCAGGGGAGTGCAGGACACAGAGCTCAGAGGATGCACAGAAACAAGCAGGACCTCACCCTGAGCTCCTGCCAGGGCCAGACCCCTGCCAGAAGAGCCCAGCAGACTTACAAAGACAGCAATGTCTTTGGGGGCACTGATGATGGTCCCACTTGGAGAGACATCTTTGGAGATGTGCTGCACTGTGATGGCAGTCAGGTAGATTCGTGCTGGCAGCTTGATGACAACCTGGCCCTGATGCCCTTTGAAAGCCCAGCAGTTTCCTGGGAAAACATTTGGCTGCAACAGAATGCAAAAGCAGTGATATGTGGGCCAACACAACTGCCCATGTAGCTTGAAGTGTTGGGGCTGACATGTCTGTGGGCTCTGTTTCAGCTTGAAAATAGGGGGCTGTGAGGAAATGGACAGCAGCAGAAGGACTTCCCTGCCTGCCAGAGTGGGCTCAGCATGGCAGAACAGAGAATACTGGTGACAAAACCATCCTACTCAGGGACAAGCAGAAACACCTCTGCCCAGGGACTCTGTAGGGCATCCCTCCTCCTCCTCCTGCCTCCCACCCTGGAAAGCAGTTCTTAGGGCTGACAGTGGAGACAGGGTCACCAGGTAGAAAGAAATGCTTTAAGCCAGCTGTGGCCAAGGACTGTGGGCAGAATGAAGCAGTACAGCTCAGTTTGGCTCCACTCCCCTCCGGAGAGGAACCACTGCTTCTCAGCAAGCCCAGCCACATGTTCCAGCTTTGGTTTTAAGAATCCAATCTACTCTGGCTTCATCAGTACCACTGGGCTGAGGGGAGAACCCCCAAGAATGGCTCCTAAATTCACAGGAGAGAAGAAAACTGATGATTTCTGCTAAGATACCTGCAGAATAATATCAGGAGGGCTGGCAGTCCAGAAGAAGCGTAAAATCCTGCAGAGACAACTCTCTTTGCAGTTGTAGGTCTGGGAAGTTCTTTGTGTGTCAATGGTGGCTCCTGTAAGGAAGAGAGGGCAAATGGCTGCAAGCAGCTACAGACTGGCAGGGCTTGGTGCTCAGACACCATTTCTGGTGCCACTGGGCAGCTCCATGTCCACCTGTCCTGTCTGCATCACCCTGCCCTAGGAGGGGCCCAGCTGCAAAGGGCAATGACAGCAAGGGCAATGACAGCAGGGGCAATGACAGCAGGGGCAATGACAGCAGGGGCAATGACAGCAGCCACGTGCCTCTCCCACAGGGCTAAGAGTGAGGGGAGGAAGCAAAGCACAAGCCAGCCATTCCTTCTCCAGGTGCAGTGGAGAGGAAGAGAGCCCCTCCATCCTCACAGGAATGTGTGTGGAGGCAACCCTAGTAAACCTTGTGGAGGCTGTGGGCAGGACACAGACAAGCAGAAGGCAAGGAGACCGGGCTGCTCGTGTCCTTACCAGAGCTCTTAAGGGCCCAGTCTGTCTTTACACAGGGTTCCAAAGCCATCTGGCTCAATTCCTGGGAAAACCATGAGCAAACAGAAAAGAACCACATCAGTGGACAGTTCAGCACACTGCCAGCACCCACAGAGGCAGAGCTCAGTGTCACCATGCATGGCCAGCCATGCCCACAGAACTGGCAAACTCTGCTGCTGATAGGAGCCACAAGGACTGAGGAACAGGGTCTGTGGCCACAACGTTCTGACCCCACCAACAATACCAAGGACAGCTTTCTTGGGGGTTCTGCCCAGCCAAGCCTCTTTCCCCAAAATGGCAGGGTCACCTTCAAACTGCTGATCTCCGCCCTCAGTTGAGTGACCTCTTCCATCAGATTCTGCAACTTTTGGGTTTCAATCAAATTGTGTGAATTCCTGAAGGAACAGAAAAGCAGATCTTGCCAAAGCAGCCCATTCCTTCTGTGAAGCACCTGAGCTCAGTGAACAGACACACATGCTTTTTCTGCTTTGCCAGTGCTTCTTTTCAGCCCAAGCTGAGCAAAAGGCCAAGGCAGGACAGAAGTACAGGAGCTGTTGCAGTTTGGAAACTGAGCACAGGTAGCACAAGGTCAGCTGACACTTCTGCACAGACACAGTTCCAGTTCAGGAAATCTCTCTTACCAGAAGGTTTTCAGTCCTGCTGGAAATATACTTTGCATCTTCTGAAAGAGAAATATCTCACTTAGAACATCTACTGCCAGAGCCACCGTGGCTTCCCAGGGCAGTCTACACAATCTGCTTCTTCTTTGGGTCATGCTGTGTAGAGGCAGCCTCAGATTTATCCAGCCACCATCAGCAACACTCTCTTGCAGGAGGTGCCTGTCCCACAACAGCCACTGACCTCCACGAGTCCCTTTGTCCACGGTGACCATTCTGCCAGGGCAGTCCCGCAGAAACCACCTGCAACTGACATCACCAGGCAGCCACTGGAGTGCAGCTTGCAGCCAGCCCCGAGGGCCCATTGCCTGCTCCCTGCTGCCTTGGGGTCAGGCAGCAGCTTAGCTGAGGGGTGTGGAAGGTGTTGTGCTTGTTGCCCCGTTCTAATCCCTGTTTCCCCTCACTTTAGTCAGCACCAGGACCTGCCCATCCCTCCCCTTGCACTGCCCCTCCCCTCAGGGCACCCCCAGCTCAGCTTTGGAAATACCTATGCCCTTCTCTCTCCATTCAGTCCAGCAGCCAGAGCAGTAGCACGGCTGTGAGACTACCTGGGAGTCTTACTGCTGGTCCAAAAGCCAGCCAAGGGCACATTCAGGGAGCACTTGGGCCACAGAGGTTTCCACAAATAATGGCCCCGAAGGAAAGCTGGTATCCAGCACAGCCAGGCTGGTATCCAGCACAGACAGCTGGTATCCAGCACAGCCAGGCTGGTATCCAGCACAGCCAGCTGGTATCCAGCACAGCCAGGCTGGTATCCAGCACAGCCAGCTGGTATCCAGCACAGCCAGGCTGGTATCCAGCACAGCCAGCTGGTATCCAGCACAGCCAGGCTGGTATCCAGCACAGCCAGCTGGTATCCAGCACAGCCAGGCTGGTATCCAGCACAGCCAGCTGGTATCCAGCACAGCCAGGCTGGTATCCAGCACAGCCAGCTGGTATCCAGCACAGCCAGGCTGGTATCCAGCACAGCCAGCTGGTATCCAGCACAGCCAGGCTGGTATCCAGCACAGCCAGCTGGTATCCAGCACAGCCAGGCTGGTATCCAGCACAGCCAGCTGGTATCCAGCACAGCCAGGCTGGTATCCAGCAGAGACAGCTGGTATCCAGCACAGCCAGGCTGGTATCCAGCACAGCCAGCTGGTATCCAGCACAGCCAGGCTGGTATCCAGCAGAGACAGCTGGTATCCAGCACAGCCAGGCTGGTATCCAGCACAGCCAGCTGGTATCCAGCACAGCCAGGCTGGTATCCAGCACAGCCAGGCTGGTATCCAGCACAGACAGCTGGTATCCAGCACAGCCAGGCTGGTATCCAGCACAGCCAGGCTGGTATCCAGCACAGACAGCTGGTATCCAGCACAGCCAGGCTGTCACTCTCAGTTGTTTGCCTGTGAAAACTCACCAAGAGCCACTGAGAGCAAAAAGATGAAGACTTTACAGCTCTTCTTCAGCTGCAGTATCTTTTCCCTGAAAGAGAGGGAGTCCTGGGGCTGTCAATTACCAAGCCTTAGGCAAAACCCCTTCACAGCAAGGAAGCACAGGAGCTTTGCCTGACTGGTCCCAGAGCTCTCCCACACCTGCACGGTCTCTTGCCAGAGGTGGGGAAAACCCTTCTCCTGCAGATCTTGGCTCACCCCTGAGTGCTTGGCTAGGCTGCAGTTTGTCCTTCTGCAGCCAAAGCTGGAGGCTCTGGCTGTGCTGTGCCAGTGACACTGCCAAGGGGCTCTGCTCTTGGCTCAGCCTGAGACTGGCCACAGCACAAGCAGTGCTCAAGCTTCATCATCCAAGGGAGAGCCCTGGGCTGCTGATTAGGGGACACCCTCTGCTCTCCCCTCTGCTTGCACCAGCCCTCAGACATTCCCATCCTGCCCCCTGCACAGTAGAAACATGTAGTGTGCACTCTGTGAGAATGGCATGAGAATGGCTCAGAAAATTCCTCCCTGGGACGCAAAGGCACCTGCCAAATAAGCCTGAAGAACATCTCTTGGAAAAGAAACCAGAGAAAAGTTATGCCTGTCTCTTAAGTCCCTTTTCTTCTTCAGCTGGGACCCATCCCCACAGAAAGAGGACTTCACACATCACAGGGCTGGTCTTCAGAAAACCTTTTAGCTTCCCCATGCTGCTCTAACCCCACTGACAACCACATCCACCCTACTGCTCCAACCTGACACCCTGGACAGGAGCAGCCACTTCATACACTCATTGGGCACTTGCTGAGCTCCACAGTCACCTCTGCCAGTGGTTTGGAAGACTCCAATGGTTTGTCTGTTGAGCCTTTCTCCTCCCCATCCCTCCAGGCCCAGCTCTGCCTCCTCAGCTGCAGCAGGACATGATCTCTGCCCAGTGTGACAGCCACTCTGGGCTCTGTCCCCGTGCCACAGGGCTGTGCAGGCAGCTGCTCTGACCTCACAGCTGTGGTGGCTCTGCTGTCACAACTGGGGTGCCCAGGGTGGCAGCCACCTGGCAGCTGTGCATTTGTGCATCCCCATTTTGGTTTGCAAAAGGCCGTGCTGGGAGGTGTGCCTAAAGGTTAGATGGTTCATCCCACCACCTAACTAGTAAGTTATCTTATAAACAAGCAAAGGATGCTTGCAGAGGCCCAGGAATCATAGATTCATCATCCAGTTACAGGATGGTTTGGATTGTGTGACAGATGAGTAATGTGATGGTTGACTCTCACAATTAAAAGGCAGATATCATGTATATATGTCAAGAGAAGTTTTATGGATTTATAGTTGTGTTTTAACCCCTTGTGTTGTCATCAGGGGTTGCCTGGATTTGGGACATTTGGGAGGGTTGGCTCGTTACTGTGGCAGCACCTGGCCTCCAATCAGGATTTAAGGAAGTAAACTGCACCACTGGACAGTGAAGAAGGAGTTGATGGACAGAACTTTAGAGGGGCTAAAGGGTTAAAAGGCAACACCTCCATTGTGTGGGTGAGCACACGGTGGCAAAGGTCCTCTGCTCCTGGCACTGTAATATTTTCTCTATTCAGTCTTCTGTTGTATTTTTTATAATGTTTTAATAAACCTTTTAAATTTTTCTGGAAGTGAGTATCATTTCTCAGGGATTGGAAGGATGCTGCAGTTCATGTCTGAACTCTGGGGGTTATTAGATTCAGCCTCAGTGGCACCAGTGGCACCAGGCACTTGTTCCCTGGGCTGGCACAGGAAGGGAGGCTGCCCCTGGGGCCTCTTCACCTTACAGTAATGGAACCACACACCCTGGAACGTGTGAAGCCCAGTTTCTTACAGCTTTGTGTGTGAAAGACAGATTTTGTTGCCCAGTGACTAACTCAGAGGTGATTTTCTGATTGGAACAACCATACCTTTCCTATCTGTTTCTGCTGTCTGTAAAAGTTTATTGCTGTTGCCTTTGCTGGACAGAAGTATTAACTTGAACTTGTTTCCTCTACCCAGTTGTTCTCACTATGCTCCCAGACTGTGGGAAATTTGTTATATGCAGGACTTCTAACTTCTGCCAAACTGGGTCTGATCATAGTGCTGAAATAATTACCAGAGAGAGCAGATGCACAAATAGTACCATTGCATTCATCTTGTTTCCTGCCACAACAAAATATCCTTAACATCTCATTTCTTCTCCTTTTCCTCCTCCCAGCTTACCCTCAGTTGCATTGAGTGCTTTTTTCCTTCTGGTTTGTAGCCTGGGCAATACCACCCTGCTCAGACCTGCATTGCATGCAAGATCCCATTTGTTCTCCAAGAAAAGGGAACCACAAAGACATGGCCTCTGTTGCCTCCCTTTCCCTTGCAAGTTACTGTACCCTGCTCTAAAAGGGATTGTGGTGATGGAGGGCAAAGGCCCTGGTGCCCTCAGCACCCACTGATGGGGCACAGGGTGCTGCTGTAAGGAAAGCCAAAAATGCCTGATGGACGAGCAAAGGAGATGTGCAGGAGGGCTGCAAGAAAGGAGTTCCCTTCACCCAGCTTCAGGCATCGAGCTGATAAACCTGTGGTGAGAAAGTGAGAGGACCAGGCTTTGCCAAGCACAACCACAGCAGCTGGAACAGACCCATCTGTTTCTATCCCATTTCTATCCCACAAAACATGCTCATGTATGCACCACAGTCTCACATAATGGAAGAAAGGACCAAAAAGCCAGGTGGGAACCCAAGTCCTTTGCCTAAAGCCAATAAGAGCTGTCACTTCTGCTCAGTAACTCCAGCTGCTGCTTGGAAACCAGTGGGGCAGGACAGAAGAGCTGATCTGATCTGTTCTGTCCATCAGCTGGTGCCACAGCTCTGGGCATTGTCCTCCCATCACAGGAACTGATGAGAGAACCCAGGCTGGCCTGACTGGTGAGCTGTCTCTGGCTGTGAGTTCTCTCTCTCTCTGGCACCAGGGCTGGAACTCCCAGTGGACAATAAACAACTGGCCTTGAGAACAAGATGTAGGGATATAAGCTGGAATTTCTGGCTGACAGACACTTCACTTTGTACATTTTTACAAAATGTAAAAAGCTGCACAAACTTTCATGGAGGCAGAAGTCTCCTACACACACCTTGGAAATGTGAAGGATTTCTCCCCACAGTTTGGATGCAAATTCTGCAGATATTTTCCCAGGAACTGAGTTGAAAGGACCTTATGTGTACTTCATCATCAATTCTGTGCTAAGTTACATTGACTCCTAATCTATACTATTTCTTTACTAGCTGTAATATAGGTTCCTTTTCATCTACTAGTAGTTGTTTCATCCTGTGTAGTAAGCAGTCCTTTAAAGTCCTAAGTCTATTAATCTTGTGTCTATTCAATAAATAATTTATTTTGTAATAGACCTAATTGGCCATTCTTAAGAACTTACAAGTGAGAAACATTTGGGGTGCAAGCCACCTCAAACAGAGTTACTGCCAGAAATCTGAGCCAAAGGCAGGACTTGTCTAAGCTCTCATCTCCATTTGTAACAACCAGTCGTGTGCTGACACTGAATTTTGTAATTAGAAGAAAACTCTCCTGTCTATTGAAAAAAAAAGTTGCAAATACAGGAACATAACCAGTGACAGAGAGAGATGGCAACTGAGGTCCCAAGGCAGTTTTATAAATATTGCTGGGGTGCCTCTTATGGATACACTTGACCCTCAGCTGTACTTTGGATCAGGCCAGCTATGGAGCAACAGGCCCCACGCCCTGTAATGGATTTGTGAGCTGGAATGCTCCTGGCTTATGTACAAGGAAGTGAAGCTGCCTTGGAAAAATATTTTTAAAGGTGGTTTCAAAGCCCAAAAGTGGACAATAACTAAAGTACAGAAGAAGATAACAGAGCTAAAACAAAGACATCTATCTTCTCTAAACTACTGACTAGCAGCCAACTAGTTCACTCTAATAAATATTACCATCAGGATAAGCCAAATTTGAGCTGTCCCTGAGTGGCAGCTGGACTGCATACCAGTGAGTCTCCCCTTGAGCTGGAGCACCACTCAGGGTTTCAGATCCCTTACCTGACATTAAGAGGTCCTTCCATGCCCAAGGCAGAGAGATTTCTTAGTTCCAACAGATCCTCAGTAAGTGACTGATGACATGCTGAATTAATAAAAAAATCCATGTAGCTATTCAGTATTAACTATTATAAATTTTGTATAGATAATTCCATTAAACATAAGCCATTGTCATAATCTGAGGCTAAGATTAGACCTAGCTGAATCCAGGCTTTGTGTGGAGGTTAGAAAGCAAGGGGGTCCATTGGTCTGAACCTCATTGAAATTGTCTTCCTCACCCCTAAACCTTTCTGAGGGAGCTGGGCTCTTGTGCTCCCTTTCTTCTTCTTCCTCCTCAGCTTTAGCCAGCTGAAGAACATAGACTGGAACCCCAGAATAGTTTGGGTTGGAAGAGACCTGGGAGTCTGTCAGATTATGAGTTTTTCTGATCCAGAGATGGGGTAACTGAGAGGCATTTTAAAAACTTTTATTCCATTTTCAGTCTCCTGTGAAGGGTGAGGCAATACAGATGTCAGAATTCACGCCACCACAATCAGAAGCCAACCATTTCCTAATTACAGTACATTATAAGCATTTCTTGGCCTATCAGCTTTTGCTACACCATGCTGTAAATGTTTTAAAGCCAATCATCTAAAATTACCCCTCGTAATAATCNCCTAAACCTTTCTGAGGGAGCTGGGCTCTTGTGCTCCCTTTCTTCTTCTTCCTCCTCAGCTTTAGCCAGCTGAAGAACATAGACTGGAACCCCAGAATAGTTTGGGTTGGAAGAGACCTGGGAGTCTGTCAGATTATGAGTTTTTCTGATCCAGAGATGGGGTAACTGAGAGGCGTTTTAAAAACTTTTATTCCATTTTCAGTCTCCTGTGAAGGGTGAGGCAATACAGATGTCAGAATTCACGCCACCACAATCAGAAGCCAACCATTTCCTAATTACAGTACATTATAAGCATTTCTTGGCCTATCAGCTTTTGCTACACCATGCTGTAAATGTTTTAAAGCCAATCATCTAAAATTACCCCTCGTAATAATCGATGCATCTTTCACAGTTCTATTTCTCCAAAGTATCCAGTCTTATTTGCAAGGCCATCCTTTGAAACTTGTTTCTAGTTCCATTTCTCTCTCAACAACGCCTGTCCTATTCCATGTGAGTCTTCTGTCAGGCTTTGAGAATTCTCTACAAATTCATTTCCCACAGGAGACCATCCAGTTCCACCCCCTGCCATGGGCAGGGACACCTTCCACTGGCCCAGGTGGCTCCAAGCCCTGTCCAACCTGGCCTTGGACACTGCCAGGCACGGGGCAGCCACAGCTGCTCAGGGAAACCTGTGCCAGAGCCTCATCTCCCTCACAGGGAGGGATTTCTTACTAATGTCCAATTTAAATCTGCCATTTTCCAGCTGGAAGCTCTTCCCCCTTGTTCACTCAGTCCTTGTCCAAAGTCCAGCTCTCTTGGAGGCCTCCTTCTCGTAAGAGTTTTCTTGGTCATCTCAGCTTTCAGGTAAGTAGATTATCTTAGCAGGATAAGCATGGCACTGGTAAGAAAATATTTAAACTATCATTTTAAAGATAAGAAAGAAGAGGGAGGAGGAAAATGACAGCTAAATGGAAAGTAATACTTTAATTTAGTGCTTAAGCAACTTGAGCCTTATGCTGTACCTGTAGCAGCAGGCTGACACTTGTAAACCAGATCATGATAAATGCAAAAATCCTTACTAATCTTTGAAATGTTTTTTTTTTTTTCCTTTCATCTGAAGGAAAACAAAATCTATATATGCAAACATTGCCATATTTTTGTAGGGCCCTCTCAGCACAAAGTTTCTCTTATGGCACCAAGAATTTGCTGGTATGGAAAATTACACATTTTAAGTGCTATTTCAAAGTAATTTACAGTTGAATCAACAGTAGTAAGAAAACAGTCAAGAATTTGACTTGCAGAATGGGATTTGATTCATGACTTTCTCAGCAGCTTTTACTCTGGTTGAAGTTTACACCTGTTTGGGACCAACACCCTTGTATTGGGCTGGTCAGACACCCAGTTGGCTGCCTTGGTCAGCCTTGCAGTTCTTCAGCCAGAGGAGAGAAGGAACTGAGGAAGAACTAAGCAGAAGAAGGCCAGCAGGTGTAAGTTCCAGCTGACTTTCACCTCAGTGCATCACCCCAGTGCAGAATTAAGCTTCTACCAAAAAAAAAAACCAAAAAACAAACAAACAAAAAAAACCAACAACCCAAACCAAAACCAAACCAAAACAAACAAATAAACAAACCCACTAAATTTAAAATATATTTTTTTAATTTAAAAATTGAAATTAAATCTCTACCAAGATATTGGCTATTCTAGGAAATGTCTTTCTTCCACCCTTTGCTTCACCAAAAAGCTCTTTGGCCCCAATGTTTTTTTCCTGATGCAGAAACAGGAAAGTACTGGGAATGTTGCACAATTGCATAGGAAAGCTGTTGCCCCTCAGCCCTGCAGCTGAGGGAGATGCTGCAATGCCTCCTTCACCTGTACCTGCAGCTGCCCCTGCTCACACCCCAACAGATCACAGCTGAGCCATGTCACCAGAAAAATTTTCCAGTAAGGTTTGTCCTCTATGTTGTAACTGTACAGCACAAAAACTTAAATAAAAGATCATTGCACTGCTCCCTCAGAGCCAGGAGGGATGTCATTGCACTCACCAGGCAAAAGGGAAGCCCTTTTATTGCTTTTTATTCTTTCACACTTGTTCCATGAAACTTTTTTTTCACCCCAGCTCAACATCTCTTTGAGCAGAAAATCCTGTCTGCCACATACTTGTCATAAACTAGGAAGGATATGACTTGAGTTTCAAGTACATCTGTATTTATTAAATTACACATTTTTAAATGCAAAAACAAAAGAAAAAAAATGTGTTAGTGAAGAAAATTATTCTCTGTCTTGACTGCTAGGTTCTTGAGCTGCCTGTGTTTAATATTAATGTCTCTGTATTTCTAGGTGTTGATTGCAACAGCTCTGCTAATTGTGGATATCAGTGAGAGATTATCTGACTTTCACTAGCTCAGGTGCTCCACCTACACTTAGTCACAGTCAAAGGTTTGTTTGGGTTTTTTTTTTTTTTTTTTAATGTTTAAAAGGTTAGAATCCACTGCTCCAAGCTATTATGGGCAAAAGAGCACATTTTAAGTGAAATTAAATCATGCTTCTCTCGATTTAAATAGAAAAAGTTAGCTCTGCTGGTAGATTCCTCCACAAGAATGGTAGCACCTGCAACTTCACAGGCATCCATAAAATATTTTGGTAAACATCAAATTACTAAACATAGAACAACACCCTGTGCAATCAATCAACATTTTCCTTTTTTACTACAAAATTTACATCTCGTAAACCTGAACTAATAATCAATCAAGTCTGGAACCCAGGTTGTGGTGCCAGGGAATGGGCACGGCCCTGAGGCTGCCAGGGCTCCAGGAGTGTTTGGACAATGCTCTCAGGGGTGCTCAGGGTGGGATTGTTGGGGTGTCTGTGCAGGGCTTGGGCTGGATGATCCCCGTGGGCCCCTTCCAATTCAGGAGATTCTATGATTTTATGATTTCTTTCTCAAGCTGTGAGCTGGCTCTTGCTGCCTAGCAAGAATAAAAACAATTCCATTTACAAGAAGCACAGAGGTGTGTGACTCTTCTCTGTGATGTGCTGTATTCACAGAAACAGCTGTAGGCAGTAACAGCTGCCCTGGGGACATGCTGGGCTTTCTGCACAGGGCCTGTGGGTGAAACCTGCAAACTGAGCACTGCAACACCTCCCCTGCCCCTGTTCCTTTCCCCTCAGTTCGGTGTGATGACAGCTCATCTCACCTGAAAAGGTGAAGCACAAAAGGAGCCTCACACGGGGGAAGGCAGAGGAGAGGACAGGAGAAGAGGTGAAAAGCAAACACACAGAGCAGCAGCTCTGCCTTCAACCCTGAAAGCTGCAGCCCACTTGGAAACCAAATTTCCAGACTTCACGGAATCACCAGCAATAAATCACAGAATCAGAGTGGTTTGGGTTGGAAGGCAGCACAAACACCATGTCCTTCCACCCCCTGCCATGGGCACAGAGCCACTTGTCAGGGATGGGTGATGAGATGGTTGGCTCTCCCAGTGAAGGGTGAACATTATGTGTGTGTTAAGAGAAGTTCTGTCCATGCAGAGTTGTGTCACTGTAATGTGTCCCCCCCTCATTGTTACCATGGGATGGCCTTGGCACTCGGGCATTTGGGAGGGTTGGCTCGTTACTATGGCAACACCTGAGCTCCACCCGAGGGGTGAGAGAGTGATCTGCACCCCTGGACAGCAAGGAAGGGGTTAACTGCAGGACTTCAAGGGGGTCTGGAGATACAAAGGGGGAGCGTCCATTTTGGAGAAGAGCACGTGGCTGTAGTCACGGGGGCTCCCAGCGATGTAATTTTTCCTTATTCAGTTTTTTGTTGTAGTTTTTGTTAAGGTTTTTTAATAAACCTTTAAAATTTTACAAGTGAGGGTCGTTTCTCACACACTGTTCTGTGGTGGTCCAAGCCCTCTCCAAGCCACCCTTTGACACTTCCAGGGATGGGGCAGCCACAGCTCTGGGCAATCCATGCCAGGGCCTCTCCCCTCTCATGGGGAAGAATTCCTTCCCAATAGCTGGTAGCACCCTGCCCTCTCTCAGTGTGAAGCCATTCTCCCCTTGTCCTGTCACTCCAAGCCTCTGTCCAAAGCCCCTCTGTCCGACCGGCTGTCTGTCTCTGTCGGACACGCGTAGGGTGNGAAGGGTCAAAATCAAGCCACCAGGTACTTTTGGCTACATTCCAGGACTTCTGAGCCCCCCAGGGGCTCTCCCTGGGACTCAGAGCATCCGAGGTGATGCACTGAGTTCCCACACCCCTCTACAGTTTTCTTTTTCTTGTGAGCCCCTTTAGACACTGGAGGGGTCTCTAAGGTGTCTCCAGAGCTTTCTCTTCCCCAGGCTGAACAGATCCAGCTCTCAGTCTGTTTCCTGAGCAGAGGGGCTCCAGCCCTGTGGCCATTCCAACAGGTCAACATCTTCCCTGTGTTGGGGGCTCCAGAGCTGGACAGAGAACCCCAGGTGGGAAGAATGCTCTTCATACTGAAGCAGGGAATAGAACTCTCCAACTAGTTCAATTTCAAAAGTGGTTTGTTTATTGACAGTGTCAGACACATGAGGAGTCGCCCCCCAAAGAGGTGTGCAAAATCACAAAGCCCAACCTCCCTTATTGCAGAAATGGATTTGTAGAAAATTGTCAAAACCTGACAGAAGGCTAACGTAGTGTGAGCCTCACATCTGTGTGCAAACCTCGAGATAAGAAATGTTGACTTAGAAATGCCATAGAATAAGACAGACATTGTTGAGAGAGAAATGGAGCTAGAAACAAGTTTCAAAGGATGGCCTTACAAATAAGACCAAACACTTTAGAGAAAGGGAACTATGAAAGATGCATTGTAGTGGGACCCAAAATTACTGCTCTGGGTAATTTTGGGTTCTGGAGGGGTTCTGGAGAGGACAAACCCAGGCTGTCCATGCAACAAGAACCAGATGGCCACCTGCAAGGTCAGGCAGCAGGAAGCTTCTCATTGATTTCCAACAAGAGCCCTGCAAGTCTGGTGGGGTGATAATGGCATTTCTCCTCTGCAAAGCCAAGAGGCAAACATTAACCACACACAAAGGAGGGAGCAAATTGAGGGAGGGCAACCCATCAGCCCCTTTCGGAGTTTCAACACTCAAGATAAACAGGGGGCAAGGAAAAGTAAATTTAAACAATGGTCAGAAGCAGTTTTATAAAATGCATATAGGGGCCTGAGCCAAACCTCAGAAGGACTTTCAGTATTGATATTCATGACTATTAGACCAAAGCCCAAACTTATGTGATAGATTCTGCGTGCTAAATTTTGAGAATATCACTTAAATGGGATACACAGGAATGGGAAAACACCAGAGGAAATAGAGGAGGTTACTGTTTTCCTCCAGCCAGCCTTAAGGTGGCTCCAAAGGCACTTAAAAAAACAACAAAATCCTTATCCTGGAATGTAAAGACACCACCGTGGTTCCCACACAGAGCAGCAGAGATGGCCCAGCAGGATCGTGTGCTGCCATTCCAGGTCAAAGAAAGGTGCAGGATACGTTTATGGGGCTGGTTTGATGGATCCCTTCCATCATTTGACAGCCTGGGAAAGGATGTGGTGGCACCTGAAGTGTGCTGAACATCAGTGTGACTCCTGAGTTGCTTTCATCACAAAGTCATAAAGGAAAAAAAAAAAAAGAAAAAAGAAAAAAAAATTTTAAAAAGGGAAAAAAAAGCTTTCTCCATTGTGGAGGGAACAGGAGCTCACAGATGGATTCCAGCCACGCCTCAGGAGCTCAGGAGGGCAGGCAGGTGGCAGGTGCTTGACTTTAAATGTGTGCTTAAATCCTGCCAAAGGGCTGTTACAGGTCCTGTGAATCCAACAAAGAGATCTGACAAAGAGATCTGACAAAGAAGGAAAATCTCCAGGAAACACTGCCTCCCTTTTTCACTCCTGAGGGGCACCACATCCTCATTTCCCATTAGGGCCAGTGTGGACGGGCTTGGCTGGTCTGCAGGGCAAACGACTGAGCTAACAGAAGAAGAAATTGCTAAAGTATGAGTGTGTCCATAGCAAGGAAGAAAGCCAGGCCGTTAGCATGGAAACCAATAAAACAGACACACAAGGGATATTTGCAGTTAGAGGATACGTGCCTTAATAATTTGTTGTAAACTCTTGCCAACTAATTATTGACATTAATTGCTTTGTACCAATAAAATACAATAAGCTATTGCTTTGTCCAATGAATATAATGAGCTGCTTTGATGTAACTAATGACTTAAGATCACGCTTTGTTAAGGGTCTAAAACTTGAGAACAACTTGTAATAAAGAAGAAGCCATTGTTGTCACTGCACAAGTGTGTGTGTGTGTGGTGTGTCCTTCTCCACAGCGACAGACCCACACCCTGGAGCTTCTCAGACTCCAGATGGGAAGGTGGAACATTGTCCTGCCCCAAGGGGCTGCCAGAGCTGTGGCACAGCCAGGAGGGCTGCACCCATCAGCCCAGCCAGCTCTGCTCCTGGACCACAGCAGCCAGGACTCCTCAGCAAACAATCTCTGACAGACCTCAGTTGTGAAAAAACATAGCCCATTCTGTTATAGATACATATTATAATGTAATTATAATAAAAATATTGGCTTTTTGCAGATATTAAAGTGGATTTTGTATGTGTGGTGTTAAAGTAACTTTGTTATAAAGATAAAGTTTTTATTTCTGTTGTTAATTAAGCTTGGACATAGTAGTGAAATAGCTGATATAAGTGTGCTTGTGTTAAAATGCCTGCTGGGATGGGATAACATCCAATGAGCACATGATGAGGACACCTGTACAGATCTGCCAGCTATCATTCCCTGCCTGAAGACAATGTGGACCAAGGCCCAAAACTGAAGATGATGATAAAAAAGGATTAAAACACAACCAAGGAATCCTCCTGCTCTAAAAAGGTGGATCCAAGGAGGAGCCATGATAAACAGTTCTTGGAATATGTAAACTAGTTTGGGGAAAAGTTTACTGTGCATAACTTTTTATGACTATGTAACAGGCTGATGCAATAGAAATGGTATATGAGGAGTATTTCCAAAATAGCAGGTGTGCTCTTGGCTGAGTGCCAAGATGCACCTGGCTGTTACATCTTTTGTTCTGTGGTCTTTGTCTCCCATTGTCCTTTGTTAAACCCTTTAAATTTTTACAGGAGAGTGAATGTGTTTTTCACAATTCCATAATTTAAATGAGCACACATGTAAACACTGAATCCTACACCAGCTGAACAGCAAACTGGCATCAATGGAGCTACAAAAATAATTGAGCCAGGACAATGCAAGATCCTTTGCACTTCCCTTTCAGCAGTCCAGCTTTGCACGAGGGAATATAAACCAAATCTCTAGGTTGAAAGTTGTGTAGTTGAGACATGGGGTTAGGAATTAGAGGGGTATTGATTACAAATAGATATTTAGACAAAATATTGTTTAATATTTGCTGCATTTTACTGTGCTAACTGCTTGTAAAGGGAAGACAGGGTACACATGAGAGACAGCAACATGAGAGAATGCAGGGATGTGTGATAAGGGAAGGATGATGTTCATCAAAACAGGACAAAGTTACAAAGCTACCAAAATAACAGAGCTCCTCTGGACCCCCAACTCAAACCAACCTCAGACCAAACCAACCTCATGGTTTGGACTGTGACCAAAGGATCAGTAACCATGCACAAGAAGACAAGGAGAGAAAGTCAACTCTGATGAAGACTATTTACTTCATCCCCCTGTGACCCCCAAGGACCCCCAAGACAACCACATTTAGTGCATTTGTGACAGCCAGCTTCATTGCCTCTGCTGATGTGGTTTGAACTTGTTACTGCCAGGAAAGTTAATCCACAAACACCAGAGGTTTATGTCCAAAGAGGAGACAGAGGAGTCCTGTGATTTATTCGAATAAAGGGAGAGGTCATGGGCATTTCCCACAGGGTCTCTCAAATTGTTATAGGATGCAGCCTCCTTTTTATCCCAATTTCCTGGCCACATTTCCTCTCTCTTTCCCCACTGGCTGAGGTACTTGAGAGCTACAGACTTCCCAAATCACCTAACACAGACCCCCTTCTAATGTGTACCCCCACCCCCTTTTTTTTCTTTTCCTTGTGCCAATCAGTGGAGTTCCTATGGAATTTATGGTTCTTCCCATTGTTTCTTTCATCTCTCATTATTTAGCTTTATCTACCAGCAGACTCACAGCTTGTTTTGTGAGAAATGATGCTCACTTCTAAAATTTTATAAGGTTTATTAAAGCCTTATCCAAAATACAACAGAATACTGAATAGACAAAATAATATAGCACCAGGAGCAAAGGATTTTTTTTCACCATGTGCTCATCCACACAATGGAGGTTTCACCTTTTAACCCTTTAGCCACTCCCAAAGTTCTGTCCACTGACTCCTTCTTCACTGTCCAGTGGTGGAGATCACTTCCTGACATCTGGACTGGAGGTCACCTATTGCCAACCCTCCCAAATGTCCCAAACCCAGGCCACCCCATGATAACAATGCAAGGGGTTAAAACATAACTATAAATCAATAAAACTTCTCTTAACATATACACATGATATTTGCCTTTTAATTGTGAGAGCAAACCTTCACGTTACTCACCTATCACAGTTTGTAAACACAGATCCCTAATTCCTTCCATTATGGATGGAGTGGGAGCCTCAGACAAGCAGTAATGCTCCTCTGGCAGCCTGTGCTCTGTGCACACAACCACACAGCTCTGCAGCTCCTTTCTCAGCCTGATGAGGCATCACCTTCTCCTTGCCCCAGAGTCCCAAGTGCCCACCTGCTCTCACACAGCACAACGTGCTGGCCCAGCAGCAGTCCAGCTTGCTGCTTGGGCCCAACACACCTGTACTGTGCACACTCCTCATCAGTTCTACCATCACATTCCACCTCTTGTCAGCCCCTGTGAGAAACGACTGCTCACTTTTTGAAATTTTATTAAACTTTAACAAAAACTACGACAAAGTATTGAATAAGGAAAAATTACAGCACTGAGAGCCCCCCACAACTACCAGCCACTTGGCCCCTCAACAAAATGGATGCTCTGCCTTTTATATCTTTAGTCCCTCCTAAAGTTTGTCAGTCAGCTCCTTCTCTGTGCCCATTGGTGGAGATTGCTGTGTACACCTTGACTGGAGGTCAGGT
>VZRH01000026.1:0-52062 GCA_013397555.1 Urocynchramus pylzowi | reverse complement strand
CCCCCTGAGCCCCGCTGGGCTGCGCCGGGCGCGGGCGGACGGGCAGGGCCTCCCTGCCCCGGGCTGCGGTGCCGGGCCGAGCGCTGAGACCCACAAGGAGGCCAGGGCCGGCGGCTGGCTGCAATGCCGACGTTCAGGGGCGATTCCCCGCTGGAATTGGAGAGGGGAGTTATCAGGAGCAGCAGGGGAACCTCTGCCAGGTCAAGGGACAATGGGGGCGAGCGCGGGCACCAGCGTTGGGGCAGCCCCTGCGCTCGACAGAGCAGCCCTGGGGGTGAATCGGTGTCCATGGGGCTGTGAATGCGCTGAGCACAGATTGCTTCTTTCTCCAGGCCTTCCTGCCTTTCGGCAGTCTGAAAGTGTTGGATCTGCCTGGTGCTCCTGGAAAAACTTTTGGCCATGAAATACCAGGTTTAAAGCATGGGCAATTTACCCAGGTCTTTTTGGCAGTCTGGATAGCAAGCTTCCAGTAGCTGAAAGGGTCTACAGGGGAGCCAGAGAGGTACTCTTCATCAGGAACTATAGTGACAGAACAAGGAGCGATGTGTACAAACTGAAAGAGGGGAAATTTTGTTTAGATATTGGGAAGAAACTCTTTACTGTGGGGGCAGTGACACTGGAACAGGTTGCCCAGGGACATTGTGGATGCCCCAGTCCTGGCAGTGTTCAAGGCCAGGTTAGGTAAGGCCTTGGGCAACCTAATGTAGTGGTTTGTGTCCCTGCCCATGGCAGGGGGAGCTGGGACTAGATAATCTACACAGTCCTTTTCAGCTCCTTAACATTCTATGATCCTATGTTACCTACTGATCATGGAGGTCAGTTGTTCCACAATAAAATGTATACAATTACCCTCCATTAGATTGCAGTTTCTCTCAGCGGAGTGAGCAGGGTTAAGATCATAGCTGCTGGAAAGAGGATTTTCCATCTCCCTTCACCTCTGTGTGGGACTCTTTTTAGGGCTGATTCAAGACACCAGTCTGACAGAAGGCTGGTGAAATTGCTCATAGTGGGTCCTGACACAGACCGGGGCCCTTGCCAAGGAAGGGAGATCAGACCTCTCCTGACTAGCTCAACTGCTTGTAGAAATGTAGCTTGATTTGGTCAAGTCTCATTTAGAACAGTTACACACCATTACAGGAAACTTGTAATTCAAGGGTTATCTTTTTGGTTTTTTTGAAGCCTGGTGAAATGTTGGTTTCACTTTCAGCATGCTGCTGGCTGATAAGCCCAACTTCTGAGCTGAGAAGCATGCTAAATGAATTTTTTTCTGGAGTGTGGGAAAAAGCTACTGTGGTTGTTTTTGCTTTTATGGTTTGATGTTGTTTGTCATTCGTCTTCCTAATGATAAAACTGTGCAAGTTGCTATTTCTGATGGGTGACATCTGTTGGGTTTGTACCCAGAGATGCTTTTGGTCCGTGTGCTACAAGTGGGGATTTCTAGAGCCACCCAAACCTGTGTCAGAGGTTACACAGAGAAATTCCCAGTGGAAAAGTTGAAATGTAGCATAATTCATCACACAAATACCAGGTTGCTAAGAGATGTTTCAATCCACAGACAATTTACTGTCTGAAATTAATATCCTAAAGAAGACAGAAGTTAATCTGTCCAACCAGTCATACAAGTCTTCAGCATTTTTGGTTTGGCATTTCTGGTGTTGTAAGAGGGGTAGGGAGGCAAGTTTGTAGACCTGCTCATTTATTTTTTTTAAAATCCAGTGTTTTTAATGATGTTGTGTAAAGGTTTTGAAATTCAGTTATATTTATAAAGCATAATTATGTAATTTGGTAAGTGGGGTTGAAATGCAACAGGACAGTTTTAGTTGGATCATGAAGCCTTTTTGTGTATGTTTTTTGTATTTTTAGGAGTGTGAAAGTCTTCAGTGTTTGTCCTGCAATTTTGATGGAAAGTGTTATAGTAAGCATTTTCTGCATTGGTTTGCAGTTCTTGCTGTCAGGCATGCAAAACTGCTTTTCCAGCTCCCTGACAGGGAAGTAAAATCCTCCCTGGTAAAGGAGATGGACCAGAGCAAATATTTTCTGCCCTGTGCATTTCCATTTACTAAGAGATGGAAAACTGTCATTTTAGTTTTGTAGTTATTGTCCCCTTAACACATGAGCAGAACTGATCTTTGTGCTGCTACTGTGGCTAAAAGCTATGAGTACAAGTTGGAAAGAGAGAGCTGCTCACAAAAAGGAAGATTCAAGAGTGGAGGGATGAAATTATCATCTTCCTGTCATCTCATTATTTTTAGTCCTAGGAAAAAGGTGGAAGAGAAACGTGGCTTTGAGAGCATGAGAGGTGCTTCAAAACTGCATTCTCCTCACAGAAAATGAGGTTTCTGAATGGGATCTGTGGGCTTACAGGGAACCCATTAGTTAGAGATATTAGACCTTTTCTCTGGGACTTTTTCCCCAGTTGTAGTGGTGGCTTCTTCTGCCTCCTGACTTTAGTTCTGAGTAAAAAAACTGGCAACTTTTCCAAAGTCTTTTTTTTCCAGCAGGCACAGAGAATATGTGGAGGGGCATAAGCACATAAGCATGGTTGTCTCAAACGCTCTGAGTGTTGTGCTGTGGCAGGAGAGTTGGGATTGGGAGGGAGGGTCCCGCTGAGGCAGGGAAGCGCTGTTGTGAGCCAGCTTCCCTTTCATTGCTGGGCTTGTGAGTCAGCCTGGAGGCTCACGTTTAGTGTGCCTGTGGCAAGAGAAGGGTCAGGTCCTGGGCACCTCACTAAAGGGGGCTCCCAGACCACCACAGGCCCCCAGCCCCCCCAGTCATTTCCTGAAGGGCTCTAAGGGCTCACTGGGCGTGTGCCAGCAGCAGCAAATGGTGCGAAAAATGAGGGGATGTGCCCTAGGGAAACTGTAAAAGGGAGGGGATCGGTCCCGGGCTTTTGTTGATCCCAGATCTAGACCATGCACACTGGCAGAACCAATGTGGGATCTAAGGACTGGCGGTCTTTTTCCTTCACTTTCTCTATTTTCTGTCTTTACTCTCTCCTCTCTTGTTCTATCTCAGCAAGTGGAGCAGTCGGATTTTACCCTTTCTTCTGTGCTGAAGTTTGCTGGGAGAGTTGGGAGCTTGGCAAAGTTCATTGTGAAAGTCAAGAGCTTGTTAGCCAACACTTCTACAGGTGAATAGTGGGATAGCTGTCGGAGTTAAGGTGGCTATATAATAAAGGATAAGAGTTCCCTGACACTGGACTGCTGTCTTTTTCAGCCCACTGAGAATTTCTACTGAATTTTTGGGTTTTGACAACCCCTCCTCCTCACTTGAAAAGCATAGGAGGTTTGCTTACATGTCCCAAGAATAGCTTTTACTGTGAAGTCTTACTGGGACTATTGGTCCTTTTGTGAAGGAAAGTCAGGAGTGACCTCACTTTTCTTCCTGATAATGAACTTTGCTTTCCTTGGATCAGTGGTATTGTTTTTATTGCTCTTCTTGTCCTGTGCAGCATGGATCTTCCCTTGCAGCTCTCTTCTTGGCTCCCATGTTTTCCACTTCATATTTCTTTGAGGGAACAGAAACCTTACAAATTACATCAAAATGAATTAAGAGCTCATTCACATGCCTGGATGTCACAGCAGTACTTTGATGCACTTTTCTGTGGTATCTTTCAATTTATAAAAGGAATTTTATTACATATATATGAATATATGTTGTATAATACGGAAGGAATTTATGCAAGGGAAGCATCTTTCTAATAATAGCTCAAAACTAAGTGTTTGAGAGCTTTGTATGATACAGACTGTCACCTATTTGGGTCTTTACCAGCTATTTGTTTTCTTAGAGCATGCTGTAAGTTACAAGGTGTCTGCATCTGAAAACTTGGCTTTAGTTAGAGGCAGGGGGAAGGCAGTGTGCTGGGTCCCTTCACTGAGACTTTCCAGTAGGAAGGATTACAGGATAAATATTCCTGTAGGTTCTCTCCACAGGAAGAAATTACTGAGACATGAATGCTGTGAGAATGGAATTGGAAATAGAGAGACTGCAGATGAGTAAAAATGTTTAACAGTTTTGTTTCATGATGAATTATCAAGGATTATGGGTGGCTGTTATTTGAAGTATTTTAACTTTGTGCTTAATGGCTCAATAGTAACACATTCAGTTGGTTATTTAAAAATACTGCAGGAGCAAGAGAAAAGCTAACTCTTAAAGTGAGTGGTGAATCTCCTTTGGCCTTGCAAGTAGAGCAAAAAGACACATCATGTATTCTGTAGCAGCAGAAATACTGAAGCTGGGCTTTTTCAGTCACTTTTAGTATTGTCTGCAGTACCAGTGTGTGGGGTTGAAACTGGAAGCTTTGGATGAGTGGAGCAAGTAGAAAGTAATCAAATCTTAGCAGAGTGTATTGACTGTGTATCTTCTGTGCAAATCCCATTTCTGTGTATTGCACCAGCAAGGAAAGATGTACATCTTGCACTGTTATTATGAGTACATGAGTTATTTTCTATATATTGCTGGGATTGGCAAGCGTTCTTTTCCAGCATTTCTAGTTGAGAGTCCAAAAAAAATGGTTCTGCCTGAGCATTGCACCATTCTCGTGCCTGCCATTTGCTGGCCAGGTACCACAGCTAAGGGGGACTGGCTGCAAAAACCCAGCTGAGGCTCTGTCTTAAGGATACTGGAGGAAAAAAGTACATCCTTTTCTCACTGAGACATGTCTCAGATGGAGATTGTTTTTTGTATGGTCTCCTTGAGGGAGAAATAAGTTTTGTAAGTTCTGTTACCATCTTTTTTCTCTTTCCTAGGACATGATGGAGCTCCTAGAGGAAGATCTGACCTGTCCCATTTGCTGTAGCCTGTTTGATGATCCTCGTGTCCTGCCCTGTTCACACAATTTCTGCAGAAAGTGTCTGGAAGGAATTCTTGAGGGAAATGTGCGGAATGTGCTTTGGAGGCCATCCCCTTTCAAGTGCCCAACATGCAGGAAGGAGACTCCTGTCACTGGAGTCAACAGCTTGCAGGTCAACTATTCCCTGAAAGGTATCGTGGAGAAGTACAACAAAATCAAAGTGACTCCAAAAATGCCTGTGTGCAAAGTGCACAGTGGGCAGCCCCTTAACATTTTTTGCCGGACAGACATGCAGCTGATCTGTGGGGTTTGTGCCACCCGTGGTGACCACACAAAGCATGTTTTCTGTTCCATTGAAGAAGCTTATTCCCAGGAGAAGCGGGCTTTTGAAACCTTGTTTCAGGGCTTTGAAACTTGGCGTTGTGGAGATGCCCTGTCACGGCTGGATACCTTAGAGACCAGCAAGAGGAAAGCTCTGCAGATGCTGACAAAAGATTCCGACAAAGTGAAGGAGTTCTTTGAGAAGCTGCAGCACACGCTGGAGCAGAAGCGAAATGAGATTCTGTCTGACTTTGAGACCATGAAGCTTGCAGTGATGCAGGCCTACGATCCAGAAATCAATAAACTGAACACGATTCTGCAAGAGCAACGGATGGCTTTTAACATTGCAGAGGCCTTCAAAGATGTGTCCGAACCCATTATATTTCTGCAACAGATGCAGGAGTTCAGGGAAAAAATCAAGGTGCTCAAAGAAACCCCTTTACCTTGTTCCACTGTGGACATCAGTCCCACAATGAAGAGCTTTGATACAAGCCAGTGGAATGGAATAAAGCTTGTTGATGTGGACAAACTTTCCTTGCCTCAGGAAAGCAACACTTTCAAGTTCAAGATTCCCTCGGTCTTTTCACGCAGATTTATAGTGAACTCTCTTATTTTCTTGCTCATTCTTGCTGTCACCAGAATGTCCTTTGTGGAGTCAGTCATTGACAATCTCCAGTGCTGGAAATCTCAGTTCCTTACAATTTGCTTGTCCTATTTGGCAGATACCGTGGAGATAGCAGATCATGCAGTCTTTTACTGGGAACAGATGACAGATGGAGCTTCACTGTTAAGAGAGAAGTGTAAAAACTATACGTTGGTTGTACTGGATAACGTCGCACAGTTTGTGTGCAAATATAAACTGTTGTGAAGTGTCTGCTGGAATATAAGAACTAAGAGAGATCTGGGGAAGAAAACATGGGACTTCTTAAATTAATTGGTCTTTTCAGACTTCCAGTGAAAACATTCAAAGATTCAAAATTGTTTCAAAACATTCGTAATGTTCACATAGTTTGAGCACTGCTAAACCAGAAAATGAAATGGAGCTTTGAAAAACACTTTGTGGATTCTTCTTTCAGTGGTGATTATGGGAATATTACTCACTGTAAATCATTTTTCTTACCAAAATATAGGGCCAAACTGTATCTTTAGTTTGATGTTAAGGTAATTGTAGAATAAGGTAAAAGATTGTAGTTTAAAAAAATTCTAACTGGGAGACCGTTTGGAAAGAGGAAGAAGAGTTGTGACTGAGGTGAGCACTGTGCTGACAGGTTTGCTGAGGACTGCCCTTCCACTGCCAAATGCAGCATGCATCATTCACATTCTGGAACCAGCTTCTGTCTGATGATGTTGCTTCTCTCTGAAATATCTATATGGTTTGGTTTGGTGCAGTATTTTTTTCATATAACCAAATATTGTAATTACCCTGTGCATTCAGATTACATGTTTTATACAAAAGTGTATCTTCAGGGCAAGCATAAATTCTAGAGGTAATGATAAGAACAAGCTGCAGGATAGTATGTGCTTTGCAGATAGTTCATACTTTGCAGTTTACTTTTCCACCATCAAATTGTTGGGGTAGCTGGGCTGTTTTGTTAAATCCATGTTTCTCTGAAGACACACTTTCTTAAAAACTGGCCTTAACATAAAGAACTTAGTGCAGTGAAAGGCATGCAGGGGTCTGCCACAGGAAGGCAGCCTGAGCTCTAGCCCTGCAGAGATGGCAGGTACAACAGCTGCTCTCCTGTCCCTCTCTGCCTCTCCAGATTGCAGTTCCAAAAGCCAGGAAAAATGACTGGATGATTCCCTGAACAGGTTGTGTGATGCAGCAGGTGTATGGATGTTGTGGTGTTTGAAGAACCTTGTATAGGTTCTTCTGCTGTTGCTGTATTTTTGTGTATCTCGTTTCAGGAGCTATTTGAATTTTCTGGTTGTATTGACTTGGCCTTATATAACAGTGATTTAAAGGGAACCTTAAGCTTGAGTTCTCTGAAGTGCCCTTCTCGCAGAGCATACGGTACTGAAATGTCTTGCCTGAAGCACATTTAACCTCTTTTTGCAGTGGTCGTATGAACAGCAGTGTATGGAATGAAAATGTTGAACTGACGTTTCTAGAAAACAAACACAACATGTGCCATCCTTTGGGAATATTAATTTCTCTCTCTCAAGGTTTCATAAATTGTGACAGTCAATTCACTGTATTCCAGTAGTCCTTGCAAGCTGTTCATTTCAAAAATAAAACATTATATTCCAAGAATTCAAAGTCTCCAAGCAACCAAACCCAGCAAACAAAGCTATTGTACATGATATTTACATCTTTGTTGCCTGGGAGTCCTGTTGCTGCTCCACACCTCACTCCAAACACTTGCTAAAAGCATGCAATGGTTTTTGCAACTGCCTTGCAGTTTAGGAAAGATCAGGTCACAGACATGTAGATCAGAAAGCTGCCATTGCTGAGTGGCTGAGGCAGCCATGGGTAGTCGAGAGGTGGTCGTTCTGAGTGTGGGAGGTGTGAGATTTGTAACCCGGGCTTCCACCTTGCAGCAGTTCCCCGAGTCCAGGCTGGCACGGATGGTGAATGACGATGACCGGGAATTTAAACTGGTGAATGGAGAGTTTTTTGTGGACAGAGATGGAGCTTTGTTTAGTTACATCATGGACTTCTTGAGGACTCTCCAGGTGTCCTTACCACCTGATTTCTCAGACTATCAGAGGCTGCAGAGAGAAGCAGAATTCTATGGACTCTTCCCCTTGGCCAACCTCCTGAGCCAAGAACATTTGCTGAAGCCGAGGCTGGAGATCTTGGAAGTGCGTTTTTCTCTCCAAGAAATGCAGGCCTTTTTCCGGATCTTTGGTTCCTGCAGTAGCACCATTGAGGCACTAGCTGAGCAGATCTCTGTGTTTACAGGGCAGCAGTCAGGACAGGGCTGGAACAGCCCTTTTCCTTCCCAGAAACCACTCGTTCCACTTCCTTTGGAAAGACCCTCTCATCACGATATGGTTTTTCTGTGTGGTACTGAGTATTCTGCTGGTGACCAGTTTGTGGCCAGGTACTGTCCCTAGAGTGACTTCTCATTACAGATGTGTCTTTGTGACTTGCAGTTCATGAAGTGTGCACTGCTTGCTAGCAAAGCTCATTTTAAAGAAACTGAAAGAAAAGAAATATGTTTCCTTCTTTCTGTTCAATGTTATCTTTTTCTAGTTCTGAAACACCCAGTTTAATTTGTTACACTGGTTTGCCTGTTCTTCAGCTTTCTAAAGTACTGTTCTTGATGTTTGTTTATGAGTGCTCTTGGGTTTTTTCTCTCTGTGATTTTCTGCTCACTCACTTTAGAATTTCACAGTATCACCTTCTACATAACATGAAAAACACAGTAAAATGAAGCAAAGGGAACAAAGTAAAGTACTGAGTGGAAGCCTAAAATCTCCACTAGTTTATGGTGCAAAAGTCTTTCATATGGAAAACAGGAAACAGAAAATGGCAAGAAGGGTTAAAAACTCCAGTGGAACTGAGACAGCATTTCTGGGACTGGAAAGCTTTTGTAGAGCTTTTTATTAGGGGGAGGGAGAAAAGACAGATTATTAACTATATGCTTCACAGTGGGTTTACTTTCAATTCAGAGCCAGGTTCTGTTTTTATTAAGATAACTGTGTATCAGTAATTTTTGTGATAGCAGTATCGTATTCTAATGACTACTTAGATTTTTTAAACTATCTTTTGCTGGATGTCTCGATTGTATGGAGACGTGTTCTTAATGTATAAGAAAATGTTAACCTAATTTGTCCTCTGTGGCTGTTGGAACATCTGAAATTTTATGGAAATTTCATTGAAATATTTCCAAAAATATTCTATTTGAATATATGAACCAACACAGCAGTCTTTTGATTATTTTTAAAAGAAAATAAAGTTTATCTTTCTTCTAGCTTTCTTTGGCTAAGCAATTAGAATAAAAACTACTTTGCATTTGTGAAGTAGTATATATGTTTGTGTGCCAAACCTTAACTTTGTAACATATTACTAATTTTAGTGGACTAGCAATTGGTTGAGTAGGTTATGGCAACTTAAGTAGTGGGGAAAATATTTCTAATTTTTTCAATTATTTCTTCAGAATTGGTAAAAATTTCCCTTTGCAGATCAATAGAAAAGCTGATCTTGAGTAATGAAACAAGTCAAATTTTATTATGTTGCCTTGCTGAATTTCTATCTCCTTAATCTTTGTTGTGACATGGACTTTTTTTGCCTTTCTTGTGCTTTCCATGAATGTTTGGTGTACTTGCCTGTGAACTGTGGAACAGTTTCACCTGTCAGTTTATATATTTTGTAATAGTATTTTTACCTGACTTCTGCTCCTCAGAATGTCTGGATAGATTCTTATACTGTACTTTATATCAAATAAAATCATTTGAGGCCATGTGAAAATGATTTTCATATTTGTTACCACACAACCTGCTGTACAAGGTAACTGCAATAAATGTCACTGTTTGTAGAGAGAGATCCTGTGTGTTGGAGAGTGATGCTCTTGGGGTGTATGTGACTCTGCTGTTCATCATTTACCCTTACCTGAAAAACTGTTGCAGCATTGCAGAGCCTGCTGCTTTCTTCTGCTCTGTTAAGTAAGACAAGATGGGGGTTGTCACAGGTATTTCTTAAGAAAGTAAGTTTTGTGGTGGGGGAGGGTGTGAAAGAGAAGTGCTTCTTCCCCAGCACATACCTGGATGAACTGAGAATTACTCTTAATGAAGGAGTGAGTCCAGTCATCCTTAAAGGCAGAAAAAGATATCTGGAGCCTTGGTTGCTGCAAACACAGTGCAGCTGTGCTGATCTGCACTGTAAAGAAGTGGTTAAAGTGTGTTGTAACTCCTTTTTTTTTCCCTCTGATTTTAGGTATGTTTCCATAAAGCCTGATAAGAGAAAGCTGATCAATGGTACTAATGTGCTAGGCCTGCTGCTTGACACTTTACTCAAAGATGGATTTCGTCTCATAAGCACCAGGACAGTCACCAGTGAAGAGAAGGTTGAATGCTACACTTTTGAAAGGATGAAGAGGGCAGCAGGCCTTGCCATTGTGGGGAGCCAAACCCCAGGGAGCTCTGGGGTAGCACAGGCAAGGAGAAGCCAAGTACAGAAAGGGAAATAAGGGCTTTTCCTTCTATGTTTTGAGTGTAGAAGAGAGATGTGTCAGCAGTAGCAGCTTTTTTTTTAAATTGTTTTGGCTTGTTTGAAACTGCAGCTATTGAGGGAAGTAGCAAACACATTTTCTTTCAAGTATTTAGGGAAAAAAATTGCTTTCTTGCCTGTTAACACTCTACCCTCTTTAAGTAAAAAAAGCCCAGAATCAATACTGGGTTTGTGGACCATATTTCAGCAATTCCAAGAGTTGTTTTTGTTTTTTCTCTGTGCCTAAAATTTACATGACAAGTCGCAAAGCATCAGCCATCCCTTCCAGAAAACTGTTTTTATGTTCTGCGCTAATCTGCAAGTAGATTTTAAAAAAAACATGGTAATACATGAAGAAATAACATTTTGATGCAACTGTCATCCCAACAGTTAGGAGAAGTGGCTGGAGGAGGAATGCAAGCCCCAACGACTGATTAGTGCTTCCACTCACTGACTCTCTTGCAGCTGGCTGAGAGCAGTGTGAGGGGAACATCCCAAGCTGTGCTGCTGTGTGGTGAAAGCCATCGCTGAGGTCTGTGAACTAATGTGTGACTGTCTTGCAGAACACTCCTGTGTCCTCTCCTCCCACTCTGGTAGCATTAAGATGCTCTTTGGTTCTGAGAATTAAATGATAAAGATCTTTGTGAACAGAGGGTCAGTTAATTTTGTAGTGCATTCACCACAAAAAGGATGAAAATGTGATGAACAGCCCTTCAGATAAAAGAGTTTGTACAGTTTCAAACAAAATAGTGCAAAGGATTTTTTAGCACTTGTTAAGTACAACACAGTTGGAAGGCTTAGCAGAAGTGGCTTCAAGAACCTTGTTTGTCCTGTACAAAGCTTTGTAAAGATGCCAAAATTAGCTCGGGTACTGAGAGAGGTAAGTTAATGAAGCTTTATAAATTAAGAATCTTTTGTCCTTCCATCGAGACAGGGAAATAAGATAGCAATAACTTCAGGGATTCATTAGTTGCATCTCAATGTTGTTGCTGCTAAAACACCATCTTCCCAAGGCTTTGAACAGCCCAGGAGAACCACTTTGGGCTTTCTTGTTGACCAGATAGATCTGGCTTTTCATTTGTTTTAAAATGTGAATGCATTACTTCATCTGCAGCACTTGATAATGGGGGTGGGACTCAGCCATCTGTTTCTTGCCCTAAGGAGTTTCAGTGAAATGGATCTTTCCTGACTGGTGGTGCTACTATTGGACACCTCTTTTCTTTGGCTACTGCTCTGGGGCATTTCAGCTTGAATTGGGTTCAGAAGCTCAGCAGAAACAATGAGGTGCTCTTTGCTTGTTCTAGAGGTGTTTGGGTTGAGAATAATGTGACTGTGGGACTACATCTCCTAAGCTGGTTACAGGTTATGTAATGCACGTAAGAGTGAGTGATTCCACTTCAGTTGGGATTTTTTTGGTCAGTAATGTCAGCATGTTCATATTTGTCTTGAAGTAAGATATTTCTTACAGTAAGAGCCATCATTCACTGAACAACCTCCCCACAGATATGGTAGAGTCTCCATTGTTTGAAATTTTGAAGAGGATGCTAAATGATTTCATGTTTCACATGAAAGGCTGGACCAGATGATCTTTTGAGTTCCCTTCCAGCCTGGCCTGTTTCATGATTCTGTGGAGGCCTTCTGTGAAGGTCTGTGCCAGAAAACCTATCATGGTGGGCTTTGAGGTCAGACCACTGTTGGGTGACAGAGCAGATAAGCTGTGTGGGATGACTGTCCCCACAAGTTGCTGTGCTGTAGACAACATTCCTTGTTTGGAAACGATAATGTTGATTATTGGGTGAGTTAATGGCTGTGGATATTGCAGGTGGAGGGACTAGCCAATGTGAAACATGAGACAAAAAAAAAAAAAAAAAAAAAAAAAAAAAAAAGAAAAATTTAAAAGGGGGAAAAAAAAAATAAAAAAAAAAAAAAAAAAAAAAAAAAAAAAAAAAAAAAAAAAGGGAAATTCTTACAGGGAGTTAAAAAAATAGACTTGAGGCTGTATTTAGACATTATGCCCTAAATGATCACCACCAGCAGTGATGCAGTGATGTAAGCTGAGACAAGTTTCGGGACCCCTCATAGTAACAATTACACTGTTTCACCTACCACTAAAGTAGAGACTTTGTTTTCCATGCTGCAGTAACCACTATGACAATTGAAGTTTGGATTCCATTTTTTTTTTTTTATAAAGCGAAAAAAAAAAGACAAAATACTTCAATTTTTAAAGAGCCCTAAAGTTTTTACCTATGCCATCATCCATGTTCCATATCTTTGGCAAAATGAATGTTTGATACAACCATTTTAGTAAAACTTCATTAACTTTATGGGCTGAACACATGGCTTAATTTTTATTTAGCACAGCATCATTCTATGAATGCAGTATTTGGCTCTGGAAAATATTACAGTGCAAGTTGCTGTCATGTAAATAACCATATGTGCTTTACCTCGCCCTTGGGTAACAGTGTGCTGTGACTCTGTGCTTCTTTTGGAAGCAAAGCACATGACCATCAACAAGCCTGTGTTCCCAGAGTTCTTCTAGCATTTATTCTTACTTAGCTTTGAACTGAGAAGTGTCACCTTCTGTCATTTTGTGTTCCTGCAAAGAACATGATTAGGCTCTAACACAATGCTTTCACTTTGTTGGGTTTGCTTGTTTGTTTTTTTAACTGATAGTTCCTTAAATAAGTTTGACAGCATGTGTGTGAACAACCTGATAGAAATCTGTTGAAAGCTTCTGACTGATACCAGTAGGATACCCATGACTTCAATGGAAGATTGATGGGATAAATTAATTGAATTAAAGCTGGTTCTTCAAGGAAAGCACCTTACTGGATTTCTTTATACAGAAAATTGAAGCAGTGATGATAGAGCTACAGGTGTTTTTTAGCTTCAAGCTACAACTAAATAGCAGTAATTATGGAGGAAAAGGTGAAATTATGTTAATTTGCAGACAATATAAAAGTAGCACTGATTTACTAGGAGGATCTTCAGCTGGCCTCCACCTTGTGAGGTTGTTTATGCTACTGTAGAGTGTTGCTGAGTCAGGATGGCAAATTTTCTGTGCCCTCTTTGAAGTGGTATGCAGTGTAACCTGCAGGCACCAAGGCAGGAATTTAGAAATAGTGGCCACAGTTTTTACTGCTCCTTCCCTTCTGAAGCCCCAAACAAGCAGGGATGCAGCAGAGAGCAGACTGTGTGGTGTGTGCTCAGCAGAGTTATTCACACAGAACAGCTGTACAAGTGAATTTGGCTGACAGGAACTACAAGTCTGAGTGATTTTAATAGCTGCTTCGTCAAAACCAGATTATGTGCTAAATTGAGTAATTCCACCAAAACCTTGGCAGGCAATTCAGCTCTGGTATCTCACAACACAATCTTTGCTAGACTAGCAGTGTGTTGTAGGTGCCTTGGTTGTGCTTTTACATGTGACAGAAGCAGAAGTTCTGATTGCTCACATCTAGCTCTCTTTTTGATTAAATGGGAATGGGATTTTTAGACATTTAGACTTTTATTTTCCAATAAAAGTAATTTGTTATCCCTGACATAATCTGCTTCTTCAAGCCATTGCCAACTTTCTCAAGAGAATTCCTTTTTTTCCTGTGAAGATGCAAAATTTGCTGATTTCAGTAAACTTCACTGCTGTATTTGCTTTTTTTTTCTTCGCCGGATTCAGCAGAAATGTGCAAACTGTTCCACTGCCTGCAATGCTAGAAAGGAACTGCCACGGTGCTGGGGCAGCTCCCTCGCTCACTCACAGTGAGCTCTTTGTGGCTCTATAACAGGCAAGCAGACAGAGCCATAGGGGGAAAAGAAACTGAATGGTGAGGCAGCACCATCATCCTGTCCCCCTCCCGGGGACTGCAGTTTACATGGCAGAAGGAGATCGTCCAAAATGAGGTGATAGTTTGTGGCATTTGCAAAAGGCAGATGATTCAGAAAAACAGTGCCTCATTTGCTTTACACTTTCTCATCTTAATCACTTTTCCCTCCTTTATAATTGGGTTTCATCCTGTGTTTCTATATTTAAGACTGTCAAGGGCTTTGTATAATCTTGTATAATCTTGTGATGCCTGTTGGATGTCCCAACAGGATAGAGGTACCACACACTTTTTTCCATCCCCCTGTTCTTGCACAGTGTAACCATGTTGACTTCCTTTTCTAGAGATGGGTGACATTTTTTGTGCTTTAAAGTAACCTTTTGCCTGCTTCTTCACACACTGGGAAGTCTCTCTTGTGTTGTACTTCCCCTCTCAGGGACATGTCATTTATTTACCACTTGAATTGTTCAGTATCCTGCTGATACCAGGAAGGACAGAGTCTATTGTGAAACACCTTCTTGTTCTTTGGGTATTGATTTCAATAACAGTTCATGAGGGTTTTTGTTTCTTTGGGAAGTGCAGTCACTGCATTCTTATAGGTTCTGCAGTCAGCACTCATGTGATTGTATAAATGATTAAGAATAGATGTTTAAATAAAGCTCTAGAAATTGATACAATAGATTAAGATACATTTAGTTAGTATCTCAGATACTAAGACTGATCTCTCTGTGCTAGCCATAGTACTGGGAAGTTTTCCCCTTTACTAAATAATTCCAAACTATTTTTCACTTACACTCATAATTGAATTTCATGGAAGTAGAAGATCCTCCCTGCAATGCTTTATATGAGGAATTAATAGCCATAGGGCAAAACAATGATGCTGGAGTAACTGCATCATGCCAAAATAATAACTTCTGTTAACTTTGGAGAAACTTTTCTGCCTAATGAACTCTTCCCAGCTTCTACCTATTTTGGTTGGTTTCCAGCTTTCCAGTGCTCAAAAATAACTCCCTTATCTGACCTGAGCAAGGCTGATGTGCTTTTGTCAGTCTCTTGAGTGGGTAAGTCTCAGGTACATCCAACATAACCTGGGTGATATTTTGTTTTGATCCACAGCTGAATTCAGTACCAGAAAGCCACCAGAGTGGATCAAAAGTCCTGTATGAGTTCACAACAAAGAGTTCATAACTTTGAATAATTTTTAAAATTTGTTCCTAGATTGCTGGAAAGTGTTACTAAATATTCACTGAGAAACAAGCTGGGAATTATCCAAGAAGAGGAGGGAGGCTCATTGCCTCTTACTCCTTCCCTCTGATTTGTGCTGAACCATTGCCAGGTTTTAACTTTACAAGGTTTATTTTTATCGATTTTCAACAATAAACGGTGGGAGTATCTTCAATAAAAGATTTACAGTGCATCATGAAGAAATACAACTCCCTACCACATATTATATTGATCTATTCCCAAATGCTACTGAAACAGCCTATAAAACCCCAAATGAAGTCCAGTGATGGAGAACTTCCTCTCTCTAGTGACAGATGCATATGACTGTTATGTCTTCAGAAGACAATAAAAGGGAAGGGAGTGACTCTGCTTCTTTGACCATATCTTCAACAGCCCAGTTAAAACTGTCAACTCAATGTAATCCACATAAATAACGAATTTGGGAACCAAGGGAACTGCTAGTGTGTCTGAAGATTCCCATTCTTTGAAGCTGCCTCTCCTGCTGCAGTCAGACCATAATTAGTCACAGAAGGCCTTGTTGTAACTAGTAAATGGATGGACCAACAATGATTTGAATAGTCTGGTTCTGGCTGGAGATATGCCTGGAGCCCTGAATATTCTCAAATGGGTGGGTGAGATGTAAATCACTAGTCATCATATAAAATATAAATAAATCTGACTTCTTAAAAAAAAAAAAAAAAAAAGTTAGTTTTTTGGACCATCATGTAGTTTCTGCTGAAATAACCTCCTGAAGTGTGATCTGATGTGTAAATTTTTCCAAGAATCCTTCCTCCATTTCTGCTCTGTTTTCAATCTAATGGAATGGTTCAATAATTGGTGTCTTCTTTCTGGTCAGAAGGATGATGAATGTAGCCCTAAAGGTTGGAAACTATAATGTGTACAAGTCTGCTGTAGAAAATTAATTTAGGGCTTTGCTTTCTAAGCAAGTTACTGTTACAGCAGTCAGCTGAGTGCTTGCTGAAACTGTGAAGAATTAAACATTGCAACATTGTTCCATCCTGATTCTCCATTGGAAAAAAAAAGGGCAATAGATTGGAAACATCAAGTCTGGGGTTTTACTGGTACTTTGGAGTCAGAAACTGAGTTTTTCTTTGAATTTCAAAGACAGTTTGTAGCTTTCATTGAGGGCCTTCTGAAAAGGCTGGTTTATGGTTTTTGTTTTTGTTCCCCAGTGATATCTAAACTGAGTAATAAAATAATTGCTGACATACCGGTTTATTTACAATGTTGTATTCAACAATAAACAGAAGGCATGCTGATCCTTCCATGCTTTAATCTTTGTGTTTTTACTGTGTCTTCAGTGTGCTCCTCAGCTGGGTCCTGGTAGAACAGAGGAAGGGGTTACGTGATAAGGGCAGGCAGAGAGCCACAGAAGGCGGCAAACTCACTTCCTTCCCGTTACAGAGAGGAAGTAAAGGAATAAAATTAGGCTGGAAAGAGTCATGGCCTTTGTGGGACGAAAGAGACACAACTTACTGTATTGAGGACAGACCTGCCAGAAATGTCAATGCCACTGGACAAGGAAAAACAGATCTCACAGGGGTGAACAAATGGGTGGGTAATAGCTGCTACACAAACCTGGAAATGGCACTGAATAACATGGATAGGAGACTTTAATGTTCATGAGACTATAGGGATGTTTTAATTTTTTTCCAATCTGTTAGGTTAATGCATCTATAGAATATCTTCCAGTAATAGTTTGTATTGGTATTTACCAATATGCAGATGGGATGTGCCCTGGCTGCTGAGCCAAATAGCAGCAACTGTGGTGCTTCACCCCAGAGACACCTTTGGCTGGCTGGATGTTGCAGCTGGGCAAGCAGAGACAAGTTCAGGCATGCCGGAGCTCCAGGAGTGGTGGAATGGAGCTTCCTCCTGGAGAGGGTCCACTCCTCGGGGTTCCCTCTGACAGAGAAGTTTTAAGGCGAGGTGAAGGAAAGGAATCGATTCTGATGGAGGGTTTCAATCCAGAGTTTTTATTCTGGCCTGCAGGCCTCTGAATCTTGTAACAGCTCCAACAGAACTCCCAACCGCATGGCTTGCTCATCCTTTTACCTGGGGGAGAGGGGGAGGGAAGGGATGGGGAGCCCACCAACCGGGTACATGAGGGGAGGTCTTCACGGATAAAGGACACCTGCATGGCCCAATGCCCCCTGGGGGTAGAGGGTATCTTTTGAATTTACCAATCACTCGACGCCCTTCTGGAATTCCAAGACTGACAGACAGTGCTCAGCAGGGGTCAGGGTGAGGAAGGATGGGTGATTGACACACCTGGGAGGGAATTTTCAGGAGGATACCTGGCAAGCCATGAAATCACACTGCAACAAGTTTGCATACTTGAAGAAGAAAATTTCTCTTTAGGTGGTAATTTCTACATATGTGCTGTGAAGTGAAACACTGCAGGATCCAGACATCAGATGGAATAGTCATGTTGGTACCTCACACCTGGAAACAGAAGCTAAGCTTTTGGAAGTCAAATAGATAAACTCTGAAGATCAGAATAACATCACTGTTTTAGTAGTGCTGGGGTGATAAGCCTACTGAATACTTCCTGGATATGTCCTGTTGGTGGCCTTTGTTTCAATGCCAGTTGCACTATGGTGAGCACTAATCCTGTCAGTAAGTTCCTAATTTTCCATAAACCGGAACGGCATTTCCTGGAACAGACTGGTTTACCTTTTTTTCTCCATTTGCAATTCTATCCTTAAGCCATATAATATTCATTTGCTACCTATAGTTGTTCAAAACATTATCTTCTGAAGATGGCTCAGTAAACTGTGGATCCCCAGAACACATAATTAGCTTAAATATGGCCATGTCAAAAATGTAACTGAAACATTGTATCTGCATGGTCCCTGATGTAACAGAAGCTTCTTCCATCATTGGTTAGGCTAAAACTGCTTTCTGCTCCTATTGTATAAGATTTCTTTGACAATTGAAGTGTGATAGTGCAATCTAGACTTCACTGTCCATATACAGTCCCGAAATCTTTATGAATACATGTTGGAAAAATGATGGGCAAACAATCATCTTTTTGCAAGATTCATCTTTTGGAGATTTACTGCTGGAAGACGCCCAGGCAGGCACAGGAACACTTGAGCAACTCCTCTGTTTGCTATAGTATGCCCTCATAAGCTGTGCTATAACAATGTCTTGTGCTAAGCTATTGAAAGTCTGACCCCTAGAATCACAGAAGAGTTTGGGCTGGAAGGAACCTTAAAGACTATCTGGTTCCAACCCCTCTGCCATGAGCAGGGACACCTTCCACTACACCAGGTTGCTTCAAGCCCCATTCAACATGCTCTTGAACAATTCCAGGGATGGGGCTTCCACAGCTTCTCTGGGCAATCGATGCCAGTGCCTCACCACCCCCTGACCCATGATCCAGACTCTCAATGAGTTTCTGAGGTAGGCTCTGACATTGAATAGAAAAGCTGACACGTGAAGTCACAGAAGGCTAATGGAACATCAGACTGCTATGGTTTGGATCATCTCTGTTCTGTGCAGGGATCTATACTTGTCTACCCTCAGGACCAAGACAGAGCCATGAGTGAAGGATGTAATGACAGCTCTTAGATCACTTACGGGGTGTTCAGGACATGCACACATATGTGGGTTTTTGTTCTTCTGAAACAGGCAGTGACAAGCACGCAGGTCTTACACTGGAGGCAATGACGCCTGCTAGAAAGACCACACAGTTCCTTCAGGCAGGGTGGGTAACAGCGTGGAAATAACTGTTTCGAAAGCTCAGAGCTCTCAGGGCTTTCAAACGTGGTAAACTGCTGGCTGAAAACATTGCTCTGTATCTGATCTTTCAGCTGTACGTATTTACATTTCTTGAGATCTGGGACAGCCAAAGTGAATACTGTACTGGAATTGGAACTGGCTCACAATCACCTTTCCCCATCCCTTTTTAAGAGATAAAAAGAGGATCTCTTTTACATAGGAAAAGAAGCAGTCCTACTAATGATCTAACATGCTCTCATAAAACACCTTGTGACCAAAAGGAGTCAATGAGTGACTAAAATAGAAAACACAAATCTCTGTGACAGTTGGTAGGCTTCAACACATTATAAACCATTTCAGTGCTAGAAAGAAGAGGTACAACTTTAAAAACATTCCAAATGTTCTGGTGCAGTCAGACACTGCCATGTGGATGAAAGAAGGTGAAGTGCAACACACAAGGAAGTTGTCTTTTTTTTTTTCCCTCTTTAAGTCTTGTGCTGCTTTGCTGGAGGGCATGTAAACCTGAAGGGTTGGAAAGCCTATGTTTTTGTGATACCTGTAGTTGGCAACTGGTGTTTACCTGTCTTGGGGACCTAAGAAGAGTGTGTACAACCCTGTCTATACAAAGAGAATGCAAAGCATTGAATAGGTCATTGTGCTTCAGAAAACCCATAAAGAAATACTTCCTATCAAGATGTCTGTCTCTGGAAATGTCACTACTGCCATAAAGGCTCTCTACTGCACCATATCTAAATTCCTTTCTAGATGTCTGTGGCAATTCTTACCATTTCAAATTAGCATTTGCAATATTAACTAATAATACACTATTTGAGACCCTCTTTTTCAGAAGGTAATTCTTTCTGCAGCAGAGATAAAACGTCAGCATCTTTTTGCTCAAGGTGTCAGTATTTGCTGTCATTGGAGGCAGCTCTCACAGAATCAATTAGCTTGGGAAAGACCTCTGAGATCAAATCCAACCTATGACCAACTGAACACCACCTTGGCAACTGAACCATGGCACCAAGTGCCATATCCAATCTTTTCTTAAACACCTCCAAGGATGGTGACTCCACCACTGCCCTGGGCAGCCCATTCCAATATCTAATCACCATTTCTGAGAAGAAATTCCTCCTAATGTCCAAACTAAACCTCCCCTGCTACAGTTTAAGGCCATTTCCTCTCACTCCTATCACTTGTTACCTGGAACAACAAACAACTTCTCTGTAATTGCCTAAAACAATGTTGTAATAAGTTGTCAGTCAGTCACTCAGGGTGTCAGTCTTTTCTCTCAGGTAACAAGTGACAAGATGAGAAGAAATTGCTTCAAGTTGTGCTAGTGTAGGTTTAGATTGGATAGTAGAAAAACTTTCTTCACTGAAAGGGTGGTTAGGCATTGGAACAGGCTGCCCAGGGAGGTGGTGAAATCACCATCCCTTGCAAAGCTAAAAAGGCATGTGGGTGTAGCACTTGGGAATACGGTTTTGTGGTGAGTATGGTGGTGCTGGGTTAATGGTTGGACTAGAGATCTTGGAGGTCTTTTCCAACCTTAATGCTTCTGAATCTGTGAGATGCTGAAAAATACAGGAAGTTCCCATCTTTGTAAGCTGCCCTAGTGTGAACACACCTATGTCTACTGGTGTAGGATGTCCAGCTAAACAGAGCTGTACAGAACCTTTCCAGGTTCTGGTTAAGCACAGGAATATTTTCTATGGAACTAGTCCTACAGGATGCTGAAAGCTTATAAAAAATGGTTTCTGACTACCAGCAGAGTAAAGAATGTTTGAATTAATACTGAAGGCCAGACACTCATTGAAGTTTATGAGGGGTGATTCTGAGCCTCATTTGACAGTGAGAAGCTAGATTTCTCTGATGAAGCTCAAGGATCCAAAAGTGATTCAACCTTGCTATAATTTTGGTGCCATATTGTTACTGATAATTTCTCTAGAATTATGGCTGCCAAGGAATCCAAGAATTGTAGACCACTGTACTGTGAAAATTCCAGCTCTATATGATTGGACTGCCTGATGTTCCCAGGTCTGAACTGTGCTTAACTTCAGAAGAATTTATGTAGGATAAAATCAGGATCTGTTTTGCAAATGTTCTGTTCCTTGTCTCCATCTAATCAAGGTCTAGCCATGTTAGGAGACTTGCTGACAGCCTAGGACAAGAAGTTAGAAAAGCAAAAAAGCTCTGGTCTTTCTCAAGTGTTTCTGCTCAGGCAAACTAGAACCAGAGGCCAGGTGCCTGTATCACTTGTGACATCTTGAGGCAAGATGTTTCACTTGCTCAGCCCTCTCAGAAGATACATGTGATGCTCATCAACTCCAGTAAAGTATATCTTATGTAGACAGTCTTTAATGACACCACTACATTACACAGCAAATGTCTGAATGCTAGGGAGGTCGTGCTCATTCATGGGTATGCGCAGACATGGAATTCTTCCTAGGCTGAAGCAATTTCTCTAACCAAAGCGAAAAAAACGCAAACCCAACAAACCAGAGATGCTACGGTTTCTTAACTAAACCACATCTTAACAGTTATTGAAGTGTTAATATAAACAAGTAAGAAAAAACTAACAAAGATTAGTGAAAAATACAATTACTACTATCATTGGCTAATGAAAAGCTCTCTGTAGCCACTGGTAGCCTGAAGAATGAGGGGATGGGTTAACACTACTCTTGCACAAAGAAATGCAGTTATTGCTTTCACAGGTGCTGCTGAAAAGTGTTCAGCTCAACTGGTACTCATGGGTACAGATGGCTGCATGCAGCGCTCCCGTATCAATGCACAACACACACACACAGGGAATTACAAGTATTCTTAAAGATGTTAGAATTCAGGAGGATATTTTTTAGTTTTGTCTATGTAATATCCAGAGGCAGATGAAAGAAAGTTTATTTATAAACTTTCTATAAAGTAAATTTATATTAAACTTCTTTAATATAAATTATTTGGTTTTAACATAAAAGGTGACAGAGAAATTTCTATCTCAAGGATGTGCCTTATGGAGATTCACAGTAGTTTCCCCAGGCCTAGATGTCTCAAAAGAAGAGCCTATTGAAAGCCTGAGAAACTCAAACACTATAAATCACTAGGATCCGGTTCTGTTTTTAAAAGAATCCTGCAGTTCACATGAAAAAAACTAGAGATAAAATTAGGATTCTGTCAATTACGATAGAAAATGTCCACTGGTCTGGCAATTGTTCCCATCTAAAGAGAAAAAAAAATGCAATTTTAGAGGAAACTAAGATACATTCACAACAAAAGGTAGTGCTTTTCTCAGGCTACTTACTTTATGTCTGAATAAGCATAAAATAATGGGATCAGAATATAACAGCTAGTTATCTGTATGTTCTAAGTGACTAGAATTTCTTAAACAAACTACAAATTAAAGATACTCCAAGAGCCATGAGGAAGTCCTGAAGTTCAATCCTAATTTTGGAATGGAGTAACCTCTCCTCAGAAGAGGAAGAATATTTTAATTTTTCTGAACAGGATAAATTATTTGAATCTTCTTCAACCTAGAACAGGCTCTTACCTATGCTGCTAATTAAGAGGGGGAATGTAAACTCCTGTGAAGAAAACCCAACCCAAACCAAAAAACCTCTGAAACCCAAAGACTCAAAAAGCTGCTTCAAACACAGAAAGAAAGCAGTTTGAGGATAGACTGCAGGAGGGAAGAGGTGAGTCCCTTTGCTGGTTGCTGAACAGCCATCAAGTTCTTTAATGCTGCTCCCTGCTTTCCACCTTCAGCAGATTTAGAGAATGTAGGAGAATAAAGCAGTTTAAATCCACCTTCACTGGTGCCCTGTTCAGCAATAAAATACAAAATTTGGCATAACAGAGGACTGTGATGCAATTCACAAATACTTCATTACCTCAGTGTTCATCCACTGGAAACATAAGGTATTCCTTTAGTGTGCTTTAATGGGTACTTATATTTATTGTATGCTGACTTTACCATTACTTCAGGAAACATCTTAGGAAAAGAATATGGAACATGCAAGGAACTGCACAGTTAGTCCAATAAAAGCAAATTCCACTACTCTTTGAAATCCTACCTGCAGCTTGCTTTCATCTGCTAACAGCAATAGTTATCACTGCCAACAACCTTTGAACAAAATCGTTTTGTGACTTTTTTGCACATATCCTTGATTTAACAAGAAAGATGGGGAACATCTGTGGGCAACTTCAACTGGGTATTTTTTCACAAGCAGGAGATATGAACTTGAATCTCCTCAGGCTTCTGAAACCCAGGTTTTCTGTTTCATGGAAGAGTCTCCTTGCCTTGAGATTGTTTCCGGTAGTTTTTTAAAACTCTTCTGAGGCATTTTATGGAAGTGTGACAATTTTAAACCAGTTCTTTGTTCTGTCCCCATCTTTCCCACTCCCCCTTTTCAACCACAGCATGTAGCCTTACCCTCTTGTTTCTGCCAGCTGTTCAAAGACATGTGATCACTTAGTTTTTAAATGTGTTCTAAGAGTGAGAAAAAGTCCTCCAGCACTCTGGCTTTCTTGGCAGCATGCTAGTCTTCTGTGCTGCAGTAGAAAACTAATTGTCAGATCAGTTTCTCCAGCACCGATTTGATTTCTCCAGCACAATTTGCAGCTATTGATTTTCAGCCACAAATTCAATTCCTTAAAGGAAGATGAGGCGTTATAACCTTGGCCATACCTGATGCAGAAAGAGAGAACTCCTGTATTGTTTAATCTCAGAGCAGAAGATCCTGTACCTCTGCGACAGAGTTCTTTCTAGAATCCTTGTGTCACCCAGTACTACATTTCATATAGTACTGACAGCATTCCTTCACTACATGGATATACAGTGACCATTATAAGGGAGATTTTAGGTTCTCTTTACAAATTCTTTGGGGGAAAAAAGCCAAAATGCCAAAAATGCCTAATAAGTGTCCTGCAATTGTCAGCAGGAAACATTAATTTCATTTTGAATAAGAATTTCTTCAGTTTCTCAATATATGAGAAAACACAAACTGGAAGTATGTAGCTAGTTGCATTGGTAGCACCTTAAAACACATACAAAAAACATCTTGAAGCAAAGCAAATATGATTTAATAACACCCAAGACTCCTGGTAAAACTGTACCTTGTTAAATAGCAGAAGTTCTCACAGATGTGCCTGCAAGAGAGTCTCAGTTATTGAATAAGGCTGTACCTGGTTAGCTCACTGCCAGCTTACAAACTTTTATGTTTTAAAACCCTGCATTCTTGACAGAACTTGATCTAAATACTTTGCCTTAGTCAGGCTGTAAATGTGATATTAAAGCATGCTAGTCTTAAGTTTTATCACAAGGACAAAGTATTGTTCTAAATTATTACTACAGCAATTTAAAAATAAATTTCTATAAAGGCATTAAGAAACTGTGTGCAGGCACTCTACTTAACCAAGCTTTAATACTTCTTACACACAAGAGATAAAACTTGATTCAAAGGTAGTTTTTACAAGCCCACACATTTTCCTTCTCCCTCCACTTTCTCTATTTGTGATATGGGATTGAAAAAAATTGCTTGCCAAGTGCAATGAACAGCTGAATTCAAGAACAATTCCTTTCTAGAACCTCCACAGCAATACAACCAATAGGGGGCTGTCTGGCTACACGATGTAATCAAATCTGCAGTGAAATCCTTTTCCTGACTCTACTACCTACCATTCATGCACACTTCCTAAAACTGGCTCAAGAACAAGTCATTTAACACATTTCATACCTCCAAAACATTAGAGTTCTTGTGCATTTTTGTCTCATACTACTGCAAATCTCATATTTTTGACCTGGAAGTTCCATTATAGATGGATAATATAGCTTTAATGTATTTATTGATGTGTCTGAAAATAACAGATATTGCTTGTTGGAGAAGGGGGAGAATCTCACATTGTCTTGATAATAGGAAAGGTGTATCACAGGTGCTTCCAGATGCTAAGAAGCTATATCTATATGAGCATTTTTGTGCTGGTTTCATATGTTGATACTAATCTTCTGTACAAGAAAAGAGATAAACCAAATTGTCTATAGACCCTTTGATACAGATTTAAAGAGCAGATAGACAAAGTCTGTCTGTTGTAGTGTCAAGAAAAGAAGAATTAGATCCTAATTCTAGGAAGAATATTCCTTACAGAGATTGAAGCAATGTAAATGGACTTTAAAACTGGAGTGCCTGCCAGTCTTAGGAGTGAAGGGTATTTTCTCGGTGCTGGCACCATTGCTTAGGGCAAGCACATTCAGCTGGCTGAGCTTACCAAAAACTAACCTAAAGTCATTCAGTGAAACCACCAAAGACATAAGAGAGCCAGGATACCAGTGAAGGAAACAAGAAAACTCGTTCCCAAACTTGTCTGGCTCAAGAATCACGAGGTTGTAGAACCATTGTCTCATATTATTGTTGACTATTCTAGCTGGTCAAATAATATAACCCCTGAAGTTCTTCCTTTGCCTTTATTTCAATAAAACATTAAAAATTTATACATTTGAGACTTATTATGCTATAGTTTATGCCTTATATACTTCAATTTTTTAAATACTTAAGGCTTTTTTGAGTTTTTGTTGAGTGATTCCAAAATGTTTTACTTTTAAAACCACTTAAAAGTGTAAAGCCTGCGAACAGAATGTTCTTTTATGGGTAATAAAGCCACATACTTGCCCTGCAGAAACGTAGGGAAATGAGAAGCTTTCTATCCATGTCTGACTCCTATGGCTATAAACAGCAGAAGAAAACACTATGGATATATTATTCCTACCTCTTAAGAGAAACTAAACCTTCACCTACTAAGCACTGTATACTTTAGATTGAAGATACTAGATAAATGCTGCTATAATTAATATTCAATTTCAGAACTTTTGAACATAAAGGTTCAAATTTTACATTAAGAGGCAGAAGCAATATATTTAATTTTATTTATTAACAAATACAGAGCTATTTATTATAAGTGAATAAAATATGGAAAAAAATAAGAGTTGCACCTGATGACATTAAATAGTTTCTAACAGAAATAAACTATTTAAAGTGAAAAATAAGTACTCTGATGATTATTATCCCCCTCACAGAAATATGAGCAATGTCATTCATGCCATTGCATTTTCCCATCATTTTTTCTTATTGCTCTTTATAGTTAAGTATTTCATTGTGATACACGTACAACTGCCACCTTAGAAAGGAGATTTGCATATATCTCAGACATAAGTTTTCCTTCAAATACATTTTAAATATTTTGGGTTTTTTTACATGAAGAATTGCTGCTGCTGTTAAACTGGTACAATAGCAGCTCACCATTTTGGGTATATTTCCATCATTTCTTCTGATTTCTGTGACAATAGGTTGTGATGAAGACAAAGGGAGTCTAAATACTTCAAATCCAACCATTACTGCTAATGTGGCTACCTGATTAGAAGAGACTTCCCCCAATACTTAAGATACCATGACTAAGAGACAAACTAAACATTTTCAGATCACTGTATCCAAATTTGTAGTACAGTCTACACTCATTTAGCAAAGTGTGCCATAGGCAGTACCAAGAAAACTGCCTTTAAAATTTGAAGAAAATGGTGGTAGAAGTCCTAAATACTTAGGTGTAAGTCACTTTACATTTTTAGAGATGAAGTGCTTACTGCTGTGCATTAAGAAATTGTTACAATTTAAATAGCTCATTCTTTCTGTAAAATAGATCTTCACAGGTAAATTTATTGTCAAATATGCTGAAGTTCAAACATGTATATTACCTTTACTACATAGAAGATTCTGCAGAGTGTTGACGATGTTACTTACAAAAATGACAAGCGAAAAATGGCACAGGTGTTCAATAATGAGTTATATTTGCAAAATGAATCCATGACAAGACAGGACACAAATCAGAGTATTTTGGAGTTTACAGGACTGCAGAAATAGACCCATAAATAAACAGCACGGAAACTCTGCTTCCCAGCCCGAGCTGGTAACAAGGAAAGTTGATTGCAGATCTGGTCTTTAAAAGATGCACAGTACTCACCTCTTCCTCTGAAATTAGAATTAATAAATGCCATAGAAAATTCCATAAGGCAATGCATTACTGTAGTACAGCTACTAAACAAAAGTAGCTAACAGCCCTTCCATTACCCCTATTTTAAATGTGACACGGAGGTGTAAAACTATCATAGTATGCAACAGCTTGAAGTTCTCTTTAAGAAGACAGGAGACTGTCAGCAGACATAACTTCACAGAGCATTTTAATTCAAATGACAGCTCCTAAGAAGCTCAGCTACCAATGCAAACCACCAGTGTTTCTTTCAGATGTGAGTCTCAAATCAGACACCTCTAAAGTAAAGCACAGTATACGTGCTACAGAAACAATGGCCTGGTTACCTGTCCAGCATCACGCGAGAATAAAGGCAGTAAAATAAACATCACATCCAATTCTTGGGAATTCTCACTTGACATAACCATGAAGACATGGTTTTCTCTACTTGCAGCCATTTGTTCCATTGCCTAGAGAACTTTTTACTAATTTCTGCAGCACCTATAGCAACATCAGGCTTCTTGCTTGCACAGCCCACAAACATCCTCTTGGCCCAGCACCACAGGCTGACCCTATCAATAGATTAAATATTCTGTGTGATCACGAAGATTGCTTCATAGTATACTGACACAAGGGGGCAAATGAAGATTGCAGAATCTTAAAGCAGGAGTTATCTAACTTCTTAATGTTTCATTTTGTGATCTTCTTGTTCTTTCTACAGTTATTAGCTTGTGCTTTGTTTTTTTCCCCCCCTCAAAAAAGCATTTCCTCCTTTGAATTCTAATTCCTCTTATTAGATGAAGCATTTTATTTACTTCCACAAAGACGATGAGAGAACTGAAGAATCTTTCACATGAAGAAAGGCTAAGTGAGCTGAGACTCCAGCCTGGAGAAGAAAGGGCTTGTGTTTGTGTGATCTCAGCAATGTTTCTAAATGCCTGCTGGTGGGGGTACGGGAGAGTAAAGAAGACATAGCCAGGCTCTTCTCAGTTGTGTTGAGAAATAGGACAAGAGGCAACAGGTAAGAAATGAAGCATGAAATTCTAGCTGAACAGGACAGGCTAGAGAGTCTCCATCCTTGAATATATTCAAAATTGACTGGACATAGCCTCAAAGAAACGACCCTGTTTGAGCTAGAGATCTCCCTTACAACCAAAACTACTCTTTGAGATTTCTTTTCAGGACCAAAATCCATGAAGTAGCTGAGGGTACTAACAGGCTTGCCCTCTTCTCTGTGGAATACAGCAAGGGGGTGAAATTGACAGTGATTTCCCATATGACAGCAAAAGCTACCACTTAACAGTCTGTATTCCCTTCTGGATCTGAAGTGCAGAGCACTCCACTGAATGTTAGGAATCATCTGAGGAGTGCAAGCCTCTTTCCCTAAGTATGACTTGTTCTCTCTTCCTCAAGCCAGATCCCCTCTGTCAGGCTGCTGCTTCTTCCAATTTCAATAAACAAACAAATCCCCAAATCTTTGTCCAGTGTATTTCAATCCTTCTGATTTTCCAGTTCATCAGATCAGTCCTTCCTCTATCTGTTCTCAGCTCCAACCTTTTAACATCACATTTTTAGACATGCTCCTAAAACAAAGTGGCTTCACTCATATACAGATATTAGTCTCAGTTTATTTTCAAGCAGGCCTATCTTTTCTTGCCTTTTTATGTGAATTAAGCATCTTTTTTCCCATACAGTTCCTAAGCCTAGCAGAAAACAAGCACCTGAACTGAAAACAGTGAGCCTTCCTTTCTTACATCAGGCACAGTCCTTAGGACCCCAGAGCTGCAGCATGAAGTGAGTTTGATCCAGCCACAGTCTCTGGCACCATCCATACAGGCAAACCTCTAGAAAATATAACTGCTCATATTAAGCCACCTGTGAGCCATGTGAGAAATGTAACATCCTTTTCAAAGGTTTAGGAACTGAATCATTTGAGTAGGCCTTCATAAGCACTTGAAGTAGTTTTCTTATCCAGACAGGAACTTTGGCTCCTCAGTTGAACTCTGGTTCTGCAAATGCTCAAACTGTGTTTTCACCATGTCACTGAACTATTCTATGCTGCTAGGGCCACCGAACAAGGCGCTCCAACCTTTGCCCTTCTGCTTCTTCCTGCTCCCTGCTATTTCCTGCCCTTGTGCCAGTGATAGGAGTTTGCATGGTGAACCAGAAGGAAGCACAGTCTGTTTCACTCTTTGCACAAAGGCCAACACGAGCACAATGAAGTAGTCTGGAACAAACAGTTTGGCCACTGGACTTTGACAAAGCCATGCAAATAGACTTATTTGTTGTATGCTCTCAAGTGTCTGATCTTTAGAGCTCTTTAGATTCACATCTACTCATGGAAGTCCCTGGGAAAAATCCTGGGTACATTAAAATACTAGATCTACAAGAGCAACTGGATGGATGGCCTGCTGCAAGCACCAGTCTGCAGCATGCTGAAAGAAAGCAGCAACCTTTGAGGTCTTTCCAAGCATTTCTAAGTCTTAAAAAGGCTGAAGTGTACGTGCAGGTCTTTAATATTTAGCAGTTACATAGCGCTACCTAAAAAACTCAATGAGAAAGCTATCCAAATTTGAGCCAGATAGGATATTTTTTCTAAGTAGTCAACCTCATTTTGGTCATGTATCTTAAAAGAAATGTAGTAAGTAAATGTGCACACAAGTGTTCTTTATGAAAAGCTGTGGGCTATCTAATTCTGCATAGCTGTGCCACTGACAACTGCTCAGGTCTGAACTCAATTGGAAATTTTAGCTATTAGTAATTCTGCCCTTTCAAATCCATAGCAGTAGTAGGCAACGAGAATGTGATTTTTACCAGTCTGAAATTCTGAAATATGATCAAATAATGCAGACTTATGAATTATAGCAACTTGGATTCATATTTATCTACAACATGTTTGTACCTGTGCAACTGCACCAGTAGAAGACCTATGAAGGCTAAAATTAAAACAAATCTTGAGTGTGGATAAGCTTTTTTCCTCCTTTTAAAACATCTATATGATACATTAACTTGACTCTGTGAACACCTATTTGAATAAGGTATGTGTATTTTAAATGGTAAAATACAACATGGCTAATAAAATTAGATTAGCAAGTGATACTGAGTCATGATAGTGAAGAAAAAATCTTAAAAGGAAACACACTTTCAGATCTGTATCTAAAATTAGTGACATTTACATAACCATTAGTCTACATTTGACTCACCACACAGTTCTCGCATGAAGCTTTTAAAAGGAAAGGAGCCCAAGTAATTTCCATTCTCACTGCAGCAATTTCAATCATCTCAATGAAAGATTCTCCTGCAAGAGAAAAATCTTAGTGGAAGATGAGAAAAAAAATTAGTAAATTCACAGTCAGATACACAGTTTAAACTTCTAACCATAAAACTGTTACCTGTCTATAGCCCGGTGGTTTAAGCAATGAAGTGGTTAATAAGTTTTGTTAAAAAAATTGGAAGGCACGTTTTCTTTACGAGGTCTCTTTGTTAAAAGCATGACCAAATACTTCCCAGTTCCACTAATTTAGAAAATATTGTAAAAATGCACACAGTTTTAAGAGTTTTAATAAAGAAATTTGTTGACAATTAAAGTAACAATTCTTATAGCTTTTAAATATATAAAGAAATGCACTTACCAAAGCATTGTTAGACAGGTGTAGCTTGAGATGGCTCCTTTAAAAAGTTCAGTTTTCACATAAACCAAAGCAAAATTATATATATGTCTAATCTATTTACCATCAGATACTATGAAGCTCTAAATACAGTTTCTGAATAAATAAAAATACAAAAAAAGCTAAGAAAGTGCTCATACACAAACAATATATAAATTTATAGCAACAAAAAGGCATAGGGAATACATGCAATGTCCTGTTCCATGACTCGCGTGCAGAAGTGGCTAGCCTTACTTCAGCAGCACAGTTAATACTGGAGATATTTACAGTCTTAACACCAATATTTACGTGCTGCTAAAGTATGACAGACATCAGCATCACAAGATTGACTAATTCATAAGTGGTATGTCTCTTCAGGGTGATGAAATCCTTGTATTTTTGAGGCAGCACAATATGGCCTGCACCTTTTCAAAACCCACAAACCATTATGTGCTGCTACGTTATGCCAAGGTGTCTACCGTGCTTCAAGGAAACAGAAACATACTCTGAGCTGAATGCAGAATTTTCTTATTGAACTTTAGCTTTCATGTAGCATCATCAGTTGTATTAATGAACTACAAAATGTTTAGAAAACATCTGTCCATTGCCAAGCTGTTTATTTACGATGAAGCTCTAGACTTTGTCACCTGTCCATACCTTAATGAGACATGAACCACAAAATGGACAACTGTGTGTCTAGTTAGAGGAACTAAAGATTATGCAAATGTTTATTTCAAAAGAAAACAAAAAAATCTAGGTTATTTTCTAATCAGACTTTTTGTCATCTGGAAACTCTGATGTGAAAAAAAAACTCCAACAACTTTCATATGAAAGAGAATAAGAGCTAATTTCAAAATACGCTTCTGTGAACTATTCCATCAGTCCTCAAGCCATCTGTTAGCTCTGCAGCTTACCCTTACTGTAACTTTTGGGCAGACAAACTCAAAAGAGCCTTAATTTCAGAGGGAAAAAAATTTATAACTCAAAACAACTGTTAGCAAAAATAGCAACTTATCTGTTATTATGGGCAGGAGTTAATCTGCCCCCAGCCTAGAATTAACCATGCTGTTTTACTTTATGTAGGCAAGAGATGTGGAGTTCATGGCCCTGCTAGGTATCGTTTTCTTAGACTGAAGAATGCCAGAGATTTAAGTGTGTGCAGTCCTTTTACTGGTTCCCTAGATAACATGAATTATGCTTTCTTTAATGTTTTTATACTAAACTGTTAAGACAAAAGCTACTTACACAGCATGGACCCAAGCACGCCACTCCATTGCAATAAGCCTTCTAGTCAGGTCATGACAGACAACTTCTGGAAATTACCAGGGCTATCTGGAAGCACAAAAAGAGATTTGGCAGGCCATGCAGGGGAAAGATTTGGGAATTTTCTTTTCTCCCCTCCTATTTTTGTTCCTACAGTAATACAGCAGGGCAGTATCTGCTAGAAGAGTCTATTGCTGCAAATGTGCCAATTAAAGTGAGATTGCCAGTGTAAATTACAGGTAACAGCAGCAACACTTTTTATATAGTTTCCAGGTAGGAATGCTGACTTTAGGAACTGCAACCAAGAGCCATTTCCAGTATATTTTATACATGCACAGCTCTATTTACATTTATCCCCACCTCTTACTACCTATGTTTGTTTTTTAAATCAGACAGCTAAAATAGGCAAACTAAATTAAATAGGCACAACTTACCCAACTTACCGTGGTGAATTAAAGCAGGAGTGCAAAGTCAAAATAAACCTATATTGTAAATGTATGCTCTGACAGTTGGTCTCCCCGCTGAAGAAACTGTGCTAGGCATAAACCAAGAGAAGAAAAAGTAAAGACAAAATCTCCACCATATATATATGTGTATATATATATATATACACACACACACACACATATATATATATATATATATATGTGTGTAATGTGGAAGGCATAGATAAAGATAGATGTGAGCAAAAATGCTAGCCAGCAGTAAAAGATTTACTTCAACTTTTCTGGAAAAAGAGCATGAAAAATGTTCTCTAACAAGAAAAAATACTGCTTTGTACTTGTAGATTTACCTTAAAAGATTGAAAGAAAATTACTTAAATAAGACAGCTGCAACATTTAATACCTTTGGAAGTGCATTTTTACATTCAGGCCAAATTCTTCATTTGAAACTCTGTGTGTTTAACAGACACTATTCTTTCAATTGCCTGGTTGATTTCAGGTTCTAGATTAAGTACAGAGAGGTTTTTTCTTGTTGCATAACTAAATCCCTTTAAAATTAAACTATACAAACCATGAAATGAAGACTTGGCAGAACTATTATGCTACTTTCTACAGAAAGTACATTAGCAAGAAAACTTGCAGGTAATTCCACCCACCCATACAAAACATAAACACAAAACTTTGCATGAATTACAGGATTCCAGACTGTTTGAGTTTTTTCTAATTTTTTTTTAAATGATTTTGGAAGGTGTTTTGTTGTTGGTGGTTTTTTTTAATTTTACTACAAAATGTCCCAAAAGAAACCAGCCAACCCAAAATTAAATACAATGTGACTGTATGTTTTCTATACTGTTATTAAAATAGATATAATCTGCAAGGAGAATAAGCAAATTATCACATAAAATTGAAGGCAGTCTATGTGAGAAGAAGGGGTTGTGGAACAGGAAAAGAATAAAAGGAGGAAGTCTAAGATAAGAAGTGTACTGATAGCTGAGCCAGGAATCTACTGAAATCCAGGAATGTCTGCACAAAGCTGTGTACCATTATGCTTTGGTCATAAAGTCAATACAGTTGTTACCAAGAGTGCTTCTCCTACATCCATCCTTGTGTCTTAAGTCTGTGGATGAGAGACAGACAAAGAAGACCTCAAAAAAAGCTGGGAATCATGTGTGCAAGCAGCTCTGTTACATTTCCCAAGTCCCTAAAAGCAAGAGCTCTGCTGAGGAAGGATTCTGAAGATGCAAAACTGAAATTCCACAAAAGCAACTCACATACACAAGTCAGGTCAGGAATGCTCTTTGAAAAAAACATACCAGAACTGTTAAAAAAAAAGAAAGGAAAAAAGAAAGAAGTGTGTTTGTATATATGTTTGTGCTTGTTTTAGCAATTAGAGTGTTCCCAAGCAATGAAGGAGCCTTTCCTTGATTTCAGTATTTCTTAGTTGATTTACCAACAACCAAGCCCAATATAAAATATCATTTTCGGCTTTTATTGTTTATAGTTCAGAGTTTATGACAACACCAAGCCAAACTCAATCTTTTCTGATGCTATGAAAACCAGCTACAAGTCAATTCTGGCTACTATACATAATAATAAGCTCCTTAAATGCTGCTATAACTACTAATAAGCTCCTTAAAACTCTATGTAACATATTGTATCCAGAAGGTACCACTAGGCCTGCAATCTGACTGACAGGCCAGTGACTTGGAGTAAGAGACACCAAGGACTTTGTATTAAACACTATATGTTGTCTCTAATACCCAAGAACATGACATAAAATTAAGCATTTACCTCGTGCCTTTTGGTCATACAAAAAAAGCGCTCCCTTGATATTTCTTGGCCAGAAGCTCTTCCTCATCAATAGTGTTACACACCATTGCTCACAACCATATTCCATTGCTTTAGCTCCTTACTCATTAATACAAAACACAGATGCAATATGAAAGCAAGGCTATTGCTTCACTGTTCATTGTGACCCTTTCCCCACCTTATTTCAGATTAAAATTAGAAAACTGAAAATGAACCTGAAAGACTTAAGCGTTCCACAGTGTAAAAACATTAAATTTGTCCACCAATGCTACTCTCCTCCACAGCCCTGAAATCAGCATTACACATGTCCACATCTCAGTTTTCCCAGGTTAGCTTAGTTTAATCAGAAATGAGACAGGGTTTGCACTGAGATGGCACAGCATGAAGTGGGGCATCTTTGACAAGTGTCCTGCTCTGTGCATTCCATTAATGGAGTAAGTTACTTCTACATTAGACAGGACATTTTGCAGTGTAGCTTTTTGGACAACTGCTGGTAAATTTGCCAAGCTCCCCTCTCACAGTTCAGTGCCACTAACACACCACTAACTGTGAATAAACACAATGGCAGCTCAACACTGGAAAATACTTTTAGGGTTTTATTGAATTAATCTGGAAAAAAGACAGATAATCTCACTGTTCACTACCAAGAAATCTGAACACTTCCATTCTCTAAGATTCTCAGATCTAAAAGTGTATGTAGCTGTATCTTTCTCATACACTGTTTACACCCCTCTCTCCAAGTTAAAACAATAGTTTCACTTTATTTTTGTCATATGCTTACTCAACACTGCAGTATTTATGCTGCAAACACACTAGAATTTATAACTCTTGTTCATTCTTAAATCTAAGATTTAGAAGTATATTATTTTACTCCAGCCTTCTTGTTTCTTTGTTAAGGAACTGTCTTTCCATCTAATTTGTGGTATCAGCAGCCTTTAAAGTGATATGCATGTAATTTTTAAAAGAAGAAAAGATTCCACTGAAATATTTCAGAACATTAACTTTAAAGGTATCAGAGTACTTTCAGCTACTATTCCACTATTATTTGGTTCAGGCATAACCTACAATACTCAGTTAATTCACTCAGCTTAACTGAGGTTACTTTCTGGTCAGAGGAAGAAGAATTAAGATACTATAATAAACTATATACCTCGATTGCTCTTCTCCTGAAGTAACAGTAAGATTTTTAATTGCTGTTTAAGACTGCAGTTCTAAAAAGAAAAATAAAATTAAATAAATTTTTAAAAAATCCATCTCTAAACTAGCAATTTCGTAGCATGTGTTTGTTTGGTTTTTTTTAAATTAAATAACACTAACACAGCAATAAATTTGCCTCACTTCACCTCAAAGAGGTGCAGTAATCCAGGACCAAGCTTATACACACTCTCCATGTACAACAGGTCCTCCCATACCTTCTAGCAAGCAGCTGAATATTTCTAAGACTATTATAAAGTTGTGTAAAAAAAAAAAAACCACCACAAATAATGCTTTAAATAATTCTCCGGACAAAAAGATGAATATTTGAACAGAGATAACTAGCACTAATTTAGTGTTTTGGAAGCACAAACTTTGACATAAGAAAAAAAAATTGTGTGTTCACTATTTCCTAATTATATCAACAATACTCCCCATATAACCACGGCAAAAGACTGGGAGAATACGTTTTTTGCAATGTGAAGTATTAATAACTAAAGTAAAGCAGATGACTGCTGATTACTGAAATTTACTGCTACTAAATTTGGAGAATCTATATCATGTGTCCAGCCATCTCTCCAAGGATCATGAACAAACAGATTTAGACTAGCTGGGGAACTACTGCATAAGATAAACATGAAATAACAAAGCCAGCTAAAAATAAAAACCAGGAAGTAAAATCATTGAGAAATTCAGAAGTACAAAAATACCTGGAAATTTAGAAGTGCAGTTAAGGACTCTCAGCATCAAATTCTGTTTTACACCCTTTTTAATCTAAGACTCCAACTACTCTAGCTTGACACATATATTAATTTGTATGAGGGGCACCCCCTTGCTGATTGCACTCAGGAAGACAAACCCAAGTGAAGACTGTTACTTGGTTCTGCAATATTGATGCTTCTATTGGAGTGAAGAATAGCAAACAGAATGCAATGGTTTTCTGTGAAAGGCAAGGAACTGAAGGTAGACAGTTCTGACTTGAACAAGTACAGTATGTCCATTTTTATAGCTTGCTAGCTAAAAAAAGCATAACTACGGGAAGCTCATATAGCACACAAAAAAATTATCAGTGTACAGTTTGGTATATTTTCATTGTATTTTAGAATCAACTGCAGCTTAAAAATAAAACTGAATAAGACTAACCCCTCCCACCTCTTCTCCCAGCTTCTAAAAAGTTTTTTGTCAGAAGTTGATGCATTAACTAGATTGCTATATGAAACACTTCACAGGGAACTTATAAAGTGTAACAAGCTCCAAGTTCTAGCAGAGTTTGTAAAAGTTGCATTTCAGAAAAGCTTTCCAGACCCCTCTTGACTGCACTGGTATAGCTTGCACACAACTTTTAAAAATCTGTCTTCTCTGCACCTTTGGCAAGCACACAGGAAGAAAAACTGTGTGAACACTTTCAATCTGTACCAGCATTCTTTCTGCTTGAAAGGACACATACAAAATTAAGAAAAACGAAGAAGCTATTTTTAAAGTTCTACAAAGTAAGTTTTATATTTCATTATAATAGTAATTAAAATGTTATTTCCTCCAATTTTATCACAAAAAATATTAAAAGTAAATATAATGGATCAATCAAAAAGAAAGCCAGATCTGTCTTAGAATATAATCTTCAATTTCTGTATGACTATTAAAAAATTTTTTAACACCTTTTCAGATTAAAAAAAATATTAAAAAAGAGAAATATTTTCAAGTTCTCCAATAAATGTAGACTTAGATTATTACACTATTACATTCAGAAAAGATTATCATAGTATTATAGCTAAAGTTTTCAAAACCTGAAGTATACAGAATCATTAGTGATAAAAGAAAATATGACAATCCCTCTCCAAACAACAATAACTGTTCAATACAAACCAGCTATATTATGTAAAGTTATTAAGGGGAAAGGGAAACAAGTTCTCCTTTGAAACATGTTAAATTTTAAAAAACTCAAAACTTTAAAATCTATCAACTATTGGTTCTCTATTAAATTCATTAATTTCTGGTTTTCTTACAAAAAAAAAAATTAGTTTTATGAAGTTCTCAGAAGACTTGCTCATGTAACAGTGACAGGCCTTGTGTAAAATTTTGTGCTCCCATAAGCTGGCACAGCCTTTTATTAAAGAAGGCCATGCAAGTACTGCTGTTTAAATCTTCTAACTCTAGAAGGTATAGCAAAGCATTTCTTGTCCTCAATAGAATATTTAAGTCGTTTGTACAGAAACCCTGGTGGTCTATGCACAGTATCAATTTCCAAAGTACTTCAAGGGAAGTGAAAAATATATTGGTCAGTATTAGCCAGACTGCTTTCCTAGTTGCTGTCTTATCTCAAATTGGTAAATAATTACAAACCATAGGCCAGTAACAGAGCAACATTTTTTTTTTCATTGCCTCACATATAAATAACAACTATTTACAGTAGGGCAAACCACAAATGTTAAATTGAGATTTTGTTACATCTCAGTATTGTATGGAGAAATACTAAAGAGAAAAACCAGGCCTATAGCTCAGAATGAAACCCCACTCGCAAAGGGCTAAATTTGCTGCTTGTCTGCTTTCAAAGATTTAAGGTCAGAGTGACAATGCTATAAAATAAGGGTCAAAGCACAAAAAGACCAAGGCCACAGAACAAAGAGCTTTTCGTGTCCTGAAAGAAGTTGCTTTTTGTAAGCCTGCCTTCTGGCTCAGGCAGTAAATTTGTCTTTTTCTTAACATCATCACTACATGACTTCTATAAAATGCCAGACAACAGCATGACTTATGAAAGGTGAGACTGACCTGTTGGAAGAAATCAACTCAACTGTTAAGGGAATCCACTAGTTAATAGCAGAGGAACACCTCCTAGTAACTGCTACTTTTACTTTTCCAGCCGTTAGCTGTATTTCTACAACTTCATTATTTAATTAGTCACTTCAGCAGAAGTTTCAGGTGTCCATAACACCTTTGGGGTGCAGATTCCTAGTCATATTATCTTATTGTTTATTCAGTGGTAGCTGGTGCAGCAATCTTTCCCCCACCTCTTCAAGAAATATTAAGAGAATCCTACTTATCTTAATAGATACCATCTAACACACAGATGTTACTGTGTACTCCCTTTCAAACACATTTCTTGTTTGGTTCCCCACTTCCCATCAATGAGACCCACTACTCCCAGAACTGAGCTAATACAAAATAAAATGGTGCTTTCTAAGGCTAACACAGATCAATAAGCAGTAAATTTCATTTTTCCAGCTAGAAAACAAACTTCACTTAGAACATGCTTTTCTAAAATGGTAACAACGTTTTTGACAAATGAAAGGAACTTTATTTACAAAAAAAAAAAAAAAAGGACAAGTGATAAGGATGCTCGGTGCTTCTTATAGCTTTATACAAAGCGAGATTTTCAATATTTCACTAACAAGCTTAAAGTAAAACCATCCTGAATTAACTAGATGTTAAAATATTAAGAAAAAGGATTTATAATACAATACTTAAAGCACACAAGTAGTTAAAAAAAAAGAAAAAAAATCAGAATTGTACTCTCGAACTAATAAATACCCACAAACCTAAAAGATGTTAAATCTGTGAAAACTAGCATCTGAATTTTTTTTTTAATAAAAAGTTACTTGACAGTATGCTCCTTGAGCAATATCAGTACTGCAAGAAGTGTTTCTCCATCATAATCCAAATCTATATGAAAAAATCAGCATTATCTTTTATAGCAGGTCTAAAGCAAGACATTTTGAAAACACAGATCTTCCATACTTCAAGTAACTATTTTCCCCTTCAAAATAAATGGCTTCTGTCTTCAAAGTTACTAATTTTATTTTTTTTTCAGTCCTACAAACTTACTTAAAAGCTGGAACTGGAGATTCAGATATGTGGAATTAGGTTAAAAAATATAAAAAAACCCCTTACCTTTTAACTCTGGAGTTCTATAACAGCTGAGTTTCAGTGCCAACAAAACAAATTTCATGAAAGAAATCAATTTGCTTTTGATCTATCTTAAGCTATAATATCCGATTCCTACATTAATTATTAAATGTAGCATTTAATAAAATTATTTTTTTTCTCTCTAAAAATTTAATATAATTGAAAAATACCTTAATATAGGAAAAGCCTAGTGTAACGTAGGAAAGGCCTACTCCAATCATCCTACACTTTCTGAAGGAAATGATTACTCCTCATCTCCTAAGCAGCACTGGTGCGAGTATACCGATTTTTCTTGTGGTGAATAGCAGCCCACAAGTTAAGGAACTGATGCAAACTGGCAGATTTCCCCTTCTAATTCTGAGTCATATGCGTCATCTTTTTGTCAAAAGCTGGGAAGAAAAAGAGTCTCTCTTCCAGCCTGCCACATGAAACCACCTGCTTAAAGGCAGAACAGACCAATATTGCAATACTGGTCTGCACATTGCTGGTACTTACACATTTGTTCTTGCTTTGTTCAAATAAACAAAATACTGAAGACAGCTTTAATGTTAATGACAGAAGTTATCTCTTTGATTTAGGGCCAAAAATCAAGCTGGTAAAAGGAAAAAAAAAGAGAAAAGTCATACTGGCATGAAAGTGCTTATTCTTAAAATGGTAGTGTCTTACCTGCAAAAGACTAAGGGTTCAGTTCCTCAAAAGCTTACATGCGTGCTTGGTTTAAGCACCTAGAATCAGACAGGTTTCATAGAAATACATTCCAAAACCAAGAGTACATGTGTGTGATTAAGACCTCTGTATCATATCAGTATATGGCTGCCAACTAATTCCTCAAACCCGCTCCCCCAGTTAAACCAAAAATCTCCCCTAAACCCCAGAGAACCTCACAATTTCTGTAGGTTAAATCTCACATGCTCCTTTTTCCCCCTGTTGTGCATTTTGCAAATTAAGAACCAAGAAAACTTTCTTCTTGGACAGACTGATCAAGGCCGGTCATTGTTGGACTATATATACTGGGTTATGACACAATAGCTTTCTTTCAAAGGCACTAGCACCAGTTAAGGTTGGGCACATCACTGCCAAGCAGATTACATGTTTTCAAATTGCACTAGAGTTGCTGATCAGACCTGCTGAAAATGGGTGTAAATGTTTACTGCAACAATGCACTGCAGTATCTATATTCACCTGTGGCACTGCCAGAATGATTGCAAGTAAATATTCTTTATAGAAAAACAACTTGCAAAGTTGTTGCAGCTAAAGCAAATTTTAGACATTAATAGTAAGTTGTGCAAAAGAATGCAAAGAAAATACAACTTGACTAACTGATCCAGAGTGTAGAAACAAACATGCCATTTTAATAATAGATCAGCTTTTTTATACACAAGTACACAAAAGGTATTATATATATATGCACATGAAGTTAGATAGAAAGACAGGTATAAACTCACATACACACTCTTATATAAAATGCCCTTTGTTTTCAAATTTGTACTGTGCCATAAGCATTTACACGGCTGGGTGCATACATTTCAATATAATGAGAAAATCTGCATTGCTAAAATAAGAATACTAGAGTGCTTTTCTAGAACCACGACACCATCATTTGCATTACAGGTTATTATTTACAAGTATTTAAGATGTTCTGTAAATCTATAATGAACATTGCAACAGTGAAAACTGTAATTTATTATGTAATGCACTGTTACATAAATTGTTTAAATTGTGTACAATATACACAGATGATCTCTTCTACTTGGTCAAATATTAAATACAGCACTTTATTGCTCATCTTCAACTATTTTTTTTCCCCTTCTATACAATATATTTTACTTGATAAAATTAGAGACACAAAGTACCTCTTTGATGCCTTATCCTGGTTGTCATATGGTTTGGTTTTTGTGTATTTTTAAATATGAAATTAATTACTCATACTGTCATATTAATTTGACTAACATTATAGTATTTTGTAAGAAAATATTTTACTCACCATATATTCTATTTTCCTTGGTACTTAACAAAAGACATTTAAGCTTTTCTGCAATGTTACCTTACCCCCCAAAACCCTGTATCTTTCCAAGAGATTGATGTAGCACATGACAGGAAATAAAAACCAAACAAAACCCACCACTGAGAAAGTTGTGCCTTTTTGACAATGGCAAGACTGAACGAGGTAAGACACTGTGGAAGATGTTTCTTAACTTGTAATTCAGCAAAGCATAACAACTGTCTTAAATTCTTTCTCATTCAGTGGAGCACTCCAAGATATGAAAAGTGAGTTAAACAAACCATTTAGGAGGGTAATCACAAAGAGCAGCTTTTGCCTGGGGGAGACTCTGAGAAAGTCTCCACTGGCTCCCTCTTTTTCATCTCAGGGCCAGAGACACCCATAACTGTTCTGGGGTAGGTTGCTGTTGTGAATTGCCCTCTAGTGTTAGCCTTCACTAATTCCCACCTCAATGACAAATCCTGTTCAGGTTTTTAATAATGGAAAGTGGGTCAGCAATGTAAGTTATAGTAAGCTAAAAAAATTAAACAAAAAAATTTAAACAGTGTTCCAAACTTGTTTTCGGGTCAGAAGACTGTGAGGTTGACAAATAAGTATCACACACCAAAAATACAAGAAGTCTATATACCTAAATGGTCAAAACAAAACAACAACTACAAAAAAAACCCCACCAAAAAACCCCAAAACAACAAAAAACCAAGGACAACAGATTTATGAGAGAACTTATGAACACTGTATTCTACATTTCAGTGAGTTTCTTATGCAGTTTACAAAAATATCAATTTCTGAAGCAAATACTCAATATTCACAGCCAAATTCACTGTCATTATTGTGGGATCAAAACATCAAAAAAACCAGAGGAGTTGCTGGTGTCAACAGAACACAGTTTAGCAGTACCAATACCCTGGAAGGAATTATTCTCTCAGTGCTAATTCAAGAGTCTCCTTGTTACACCCCAAATCGAGATGCAAAACAGGTACCACGAAGATCCAGATTTTAAACCTGGTAATACTAGGAAGAAAAGGCAAGTATTTTCTCCTGATTTTATTTAAAACCTTGTTTTATCTACTCCCAAATTGTTTAGAGAGGTCATGAATCTGGGACTTAAAGAAGTATGGAGAATATATTAGTAACACTTGCATGTCATACAAGCTATGGATTTCCACATACATAGAATTAAAGATGAGCGTATGACCCTTTGTTTAAAAAAAATACTCTGGTCATACAGAACTACTACCCTTCACTCTGACAGAGCTGAAAAAATATTTTTAGAATTAGGTGTTAACACAATGAAGAAAAGTACAGATTTGAGTGCTGCTTTTATAATTCCTGTGCTTGGCATTAAAAGCAGCATTTTCCCTTCTCCTGAGAACCTGGAAATAATCTTTTGGTTTTAGGGAGCAGAAAGACAGGGCAACCAGTACATAATCATTCTTTTTGATCAGGAGTTCTTTTTGTCTGTGGAAAATGCTGACAATAAGTGTTACAGTATCAAAAGGGAACTCTGTTCCACAATAAACTTTTCAAGATATTTTCACTTAGAGAAGGGCTTTCTTATAAGAGCCATTGCAATGTTTCACAACAGATGGAGCATCTTCTTTGTCTAATTTCTGAGCTTGACTAAAATATGGGCTAACTTGCAACAAGAGAAAGCGAGGTATTTTCAGAATAAAGTGATAACATTCATAAGACCACAGTATCTACCCATTCTACCAAGAGAAAATTTTGCTCCAAAAGAACACAGAAATTATAAAGCAAGTGTTTTCATTTATCAGATCCACTAGAAGTCTTGTTAAATCTAGAAGTGACTTATATGATGTTATATCTATTTTGAAGTAGGAAATTATCAGTTAAATTTGGGAAGATCATAATCATGTTCATAATTACAATACTTTCTAAATGTCTAAGTTAATTTCCATATGAATACTAAAATCCCTTTCCTTCTGTGGGGAGAAAGGGCAGTTAAAAAAATTTTTTAAAAAATGTAATTGTTCTTCATGTCAACTAGGGAGTAGAAGCATAAAAATCACAAAAATCTTTGACTAAAGGCTTAAAAAAAACCCACCAACAAACCAAACCACGCACAAAACAAAAAAAAAACCCCATAGGACACTCACAGGAAGTAAAAAGCAAGCTCTTAAAATTTAGTGGGTTAAAGAAAACGTATAAATATTTCAGAGGTATTTGCACATTACTAAGATTTTTAAGTACCTCACAAATTAAAAACAGATATTGCTGATATCTTACTTTGACTAGATTATCTTGATAATGTATTTCAATAAAAAGAATTAATTCTCTTATAATACTGGTATAAACACTTAGGATAAAAAAAAAGTCCTGCCCCAAACAAACACAGAAAAAACCCAGAATGAATATCCATGTGTTTGAAAGAAATTCGAAATTAACAAAGCTAGAAACAATTGTTTATTCAAACACACTATTCAATTAGCAATTGCATCTTCATACATGCCCTGTTTTTAGTGTGCAAACAGCAGTCTAAACCAAGGTGTATTAAGAAGCCATCAATATACTATATGAACACAACAATTTTGATTACATTCCTCATTCCCCCACTGAAACCTTCAATGTATGGGTCTACAAAAATTCTTCCTTAGACTTCTGTTAAAATTCAACAAAAATAACAATAAAAAGAGGGCAATGGGGCAATACCTTACTTATATATATTTACATTTGAGTAAGAAGAATAAGCATTTAAATATCCCAGTTAGCATATTTTAACTATTTTTCCTAAAGAATTTTCATGCCATTTGCTTTTCTTTTCCTATTGCCTAGAAAGATCATTTTATCAATAGACAAGCAAAAATTATGTGTAAGTATGCTAAGTCTTAAATTCTTCCTATATACATGTTTCATTGTATGTCTGAAGTAATAATAAAAATTAATGTCTATTTAAATCTAATAGTCTACAAAACTCCATTTTAAAATAATGTAGGGCTGGATTTAGTTTAAACTAACAAAATCCAGAAAATTCAGTTGCTTCAGATTTAAAACTTAAAATAGTCATGCCTAAGAGATCAAACAATGGTTGATTTTACATGAATTGTAGTAACTAGGAATGGGTTGCATTTATAGCTACAGATCTCTTTCAGGAAAATTATTTCAGTTGCCTTTGCAAGGCAAGAGAAGTCTTTAAAGAAATCATAAATGAATTGTAAAAGTAATCTGCAACAGTTCCTTTTGGATGAGCAACAAGCATGCATTGTCAGCTTTCAAATTATGATTTAGTTAACAAGACTTTTAGAGCCTCAAGTGTTGTATCTACAGAGGGAACAGTAGAAGTGGCCATGAAAAGCTCCACATCTGAAGCACCTCAGTAAAGAAGTCTGCACATTTTTATCTTTTTAACCTCATTACAGTTAGATATTGCAAAACAGTTTACAAAGTCAAGCACACAGCTTGCAATAGCCACACCAGCAATTTTTAAGGGGCAAGCACTGCAGGCCCTTAATTCAGGCTGAACTTCCAACAAAATCAGTAGTTGTTTTGCTAAATAAGAACTAGAATAGGAGAGGCTGAGAGTAGGAAAATAAAACAAATGCACCCCACAACCTTTCTTGCAAGTTTCACCTACTCTTCGGTTCAAGAAACATTCTTGTTGACTACCGAGTACAAAATAGCTCTAGAAAAAAACCTAAAAAATTAATATGGGCCAAGATACAGCACAAAAATATTCTAGAGCAAATCAACACCTTAAGTGGACTCTAATCATAACTGACAACTGCAGCACTCTTAAAAGATACTAGAGCTTCTAAATGGGAAAGACTCAATTACTACATTACTGCAAAACTTTGTACTTTCTAAAAAAACATTTAGACTTGTCTTAAAGTTCTAAATACTTTATTATATATTAAATTTGTAAAAGGAAAGAAAGTGTGCATCTAATGAGAATATCATTCTGCGAATCCTTATTCATGGTTGTGAGTCATTAGAACTACTTGTGTATATTAAAGTTTGTAGGATTAGGCCCTAAATGTAAAATCCCTTTGATTTACAGTTGTGAACCAGAAACCACCTTTTTTGCTGAATAAGAATCTATGAGAAATACTCTGAACCTGTGTCAGACCAAGGAACACTACATCAAACTTTCACCTTTTAAATATCTCACAAGGGAGCCTTAGATACCTTTGCCTTGCAATATAATCCTGATTTTCATTAGCAAGAGTGTAACTGCTTTTGTACAGGGAAAAAAAAAAATAGAACAAACTCAAACTGTTCAGTGAAATCCTAAAACCCTTATTTTCCTGAGAAAGCTAGTAGAAAAAAAGAAAAAAAAAAAGGAAAAAATGGGAAAAAATAAAAAGAAAATAAGAAAGAAACAACAGCAATGCAGTACCTCTAAAGCAGTTTCTGGACAGACCGAAATATTTATTTATTTGGGAGCATATTAGGCATGTTACCCAAACAGTTACAGCATTAAAAGAAGCACTTTCACTGTGTGTTTAATCACATAAAGAAAGGATTAAAACTGAAAGAATTACCTACTCACTAATCACAAACTCCAAAGCTTATATAAAGTTAAGGTTTACTACCTATACTTTCTGTATTCAAAGTTTTCTTACTCAACTAGGAATTTTCTCTAGGAGGCCTTAACTACCCTAAAATCATAGTATTGTATGAAAAATATATTCAGAACCCATCTGCCTCAAATACTTCTGTATCAGGAGGTGTACTGCTGGTAAATTCCAGTAATTCTTCAGTTCTACCAGCCATTACTTACAACAATGAGGAAATATGAAATTTACACCTCACTGGATTTGCTCGATAGAAATTAGGAGTTACTGGGATAAACTGAAATTTTGGGTTTTTAAAACTTCTCTGATTTTATGGTACAATTACTTCCTACAAAGAAAAAGTGTTCTTGAAGACAAACAGATTTGATTAAGGATAAAAACTGAATTCCAGCTGAAAGTTGGAATTGCTAAAGTCACAACATGTTCATAAAATTTATTGTACTGTAATATGTTGTGCTGAAGATAAAGTCTTACAGATTTTACTATTCCATTTTGTATTTAAACAAATTTACTCAATCCAAGACCAGTAACTATTTTAATTTCAATTGTCTGTGTAAATGGTTAGTTAAGACTATTAGTATATGAGTAGATAGGTTATGATTACTCTGAATGCATTTCTCAGTTTCAGCCAAATGAGTACTTTTAGTGCAAAGCAGGACTTGCAATATGAGTGTAGCACAGTCCATATTAATTCCTCTTAATTGTTCAGTGTTTTGCTATATAATATCTGTTTGCCAACAAATAACATAAATAAAATTTCTGAATATTCTGGTACAGACAGAGGGCTCTGAAGACCTGATCTTTTTTTCTGATTTCTGCTTCTTTGCTTGTCAGGTAGCTAGTTTATTAATGCCTTTAAAACCAAATTTTACACACTACATGGAAATACACTCAGCTAACTCTCTATTCTATTCTATTCCACACCCTCCCAACAAAAAAAATAAAGTTATTGAAAAATAATTTTTTTATATCATCCATACTTTGTTTTTGGATTAGCAACATTTCAGTTGGAGTAATTCCTAAGACAAAAATATGAGAACAATACTATATGGAGAATTTATATAGCTCAAATGGATCAAGGCTGTTGCAAACTCAGCTTTTTATACATATTTTTGGCCACTTCATTTCCTTCTGAGCACAGCCTGTGTTAATACTTTTACTTAGTGTTTTATAATTTTACAGGAGGAGTGTAAAGAAGAATTATTTTAACAAATAATAAATTCTTGAACAACCCCATTAGAACTGGCCTATTTTGAATACTCTGAATAAGTTATACTACTGTGTACATTTTTTAAAATAAAGAACATATGTAATAAGAGAAATGTTAATATAATATATACCATGCTCATGCTCCATCAACCTTCCAGAGAGTTTTTCAATCACAGGAGTAAGCCGTTCTCCAAAATCAGCTCTCTATTGAAAGGTCAAAACCTGCAATAAAAATGTCATGTATTATAACATATTTCCAACACCCACAGTTTCATGGTTGATCCCCAAACATAGATGTAGGTCATCAGCTTGACCCTCGCATTGTCTATGTTACAGGAAACCCTAATTTTAAAAATACTTTTTTTTTAAAACCAAACTGACTTGATTAGGAACACCTGTGATATGCCTCTTTATTATCAGAAGCCTCCTGAAACAAATCAGATTAGCATGTTTCTGCTTTCATTCTACCCACAGCATTTTAAGATGAAAGTAAGAGGAAGGAGAAAGAAAAAAAAAAAAGAAGAAAAAAAAAAAAAGAAAAAAAAAGGAGTAAGGGGTGTTGTTCTCCCTTCCTACCTACTACCAATACCTCCCTCCACCTTCAAACAAGCAAACAGGTAGGTTTTTTTAGTAAGTAAACTACTTAATGGATGTGTGATTACTGTTGTCACATGTCCATATTTCCTAAGATATGCTATTGACTGTTAAGTATTTAAATTCTAGTGTTTCACTTTAAGGAATTTGAATTTTTTTTTTTGCTCTTCAAGGCAGTACCATTATTGCCTTTATTAAAATTCAGCCTACAAATATTAGCTACTTTAAAACATATAATGGAAAAACTACAGTCATATAATGCATTCTGAGAGATGAAATAAAATCTTAAGAGTTAAAAAAAAAAAAAAAAAAAAAAAAAAAAAATAAGAAAAAAAAAAAAAAGCAGCAGCCCTGATCAGGTAAGAACAAAGTATAACTTGACAGATGCAGTAAATATAGCCAAATAGCTACTGGAGGAAATACTGCATTCACAGGGACAAAACCTTAAATCTGTTTTGACTTTATTTGAACTTTTCATTATAGACACCATAACAAGACACATCCTATGCCCAATAAATGAATAGCTGATGCCTAGATCAGGTCACCTGCTTATAAATACTTCCATAAATTTGTTCTTTATTCTTTGAGAGAACTCCAGAAAATACTACAACCCCCCTCACAGCTATGGACTTATAATAATCACCCTGCTTTAACAAGAAAAAGGAGTTTGTATTTTCATGTATTCCACACATCATGTATTTCACCTTTTAAAAAAAAGTTTTTGTTCTTAAACCAAACCCACCAAAGTTGTGGTCCCCCTCTGTGCTTATATTGAGATTTAACATACTTGAAGATTATATTGAAACTGGACTTACATAAAGCTATTTAAAATGAAAATACATGCCTAAGCCCTATACGATGTGTAATTATCTTTTTCTCAGACCAAATCTTCAAGAAAATTTCAGCTCATGTTAAATAAAATAATTAGTTGTAACAAGATTCAATGCCGAAAAGTTTATTAATAATCTATTTACTGCAGATTCACTCACTACAGTGTCTGAAAACAAACTAAATAGTCACGGGGTGGGGGGGTCCTATTTCTAACAGTGGTTTCCTTTAGGCATTAATAACGATCACTGAAAGTCACTCCTATCTTTCAGTTTTAAGCAATATAACAAAACCGCCTTCAGTTTTAGAAGATATCTTGGGAAACCTTTAATAAAATAAAAGCGAAATGTACATAATTTACATTTGCTACTGTTGTGTGCATATGGTAATAAATGTGTATGTGGGATGTCATCCTTATACACTAGCAACTGTTCATTATTGAGCTCTGGAAAAGTGTTAAGAATTAGATAAAGTTTAAAAATTTAGTATTCTCTGTAAAGAGAACATTTTTTGGGGTTTTAATGATACACTAAAAAATATTATTACATGCAAACATTAGAACAAAAAATTGACCAACTTTAAATGTTAGCTGGACTAGAGCTCAAGTTGTGCTCCCTCCTCTAATATTAATCCAAACCTTCTAAAGTTCTCACACAGCATTCAAAGCTAAGATCAGAACTATTCCTCAGCTGTGGTGTTAACCGTATCCCAAAGTTTCGTTATTAGAATAAGTGTTTTAAAAACTTACAGGAAAGGGTTAAAAAAATAATCAGTACAGAAATTGCCTTACACCCTTATGGGCAGAAATTTGTATACATGGCTTACAGTGAATATTTCTGAAATTGTCCAGTATCCACAATAAAGACATTTTTCAAGAAAGAGATTCCTTTTGAAATCCAACTTATGTATTAATACACCAGTAACCTAAAAATTCTACATAACTCCTGCCAATAATGCACAAAAAAAACCTGCAAAGCAACATTTTCCCTGACTAAAAGAGGTTACTGGAAATCTGTGACTACACCTCTCTACTCTGCCTGATGTCCCCTTTCTATTTGAGGGGCATATCAGCATTTTTTTTAATCTTTAAAATATATTACTGCTTCTATTAAAAAAAAAGATGGCTGTGAGAAGATTCACAGGGGACTAAGTTCAAAAACAATTTGGACAGCCTGTTCAAACAAAATTTTCCAAGTATTACTGATAATAGAAAAGACAATTTTTTGAGATCAGGTTCCAGTGTTAGATATTAAGTGTTTAGAACTTATAATAATAAATAGGTGAAAAAAAAAATCCGTGGAGAACACTTACTGGTGTACATTAAGTTATTTTTAGTTTTAAGAACTTTCTGACAAAAAAATTTTTATTTCTACACAAAAGCCTACAATTTCATTCCCTATTTCTTTCACAGACAGTCAAAACTAGTCTAAGATGTGCTCTACCCTTGACAGTTTGTAATGAATGTGAATTACTCAAATAACTTGCACTGGGCCTTTGGGTGTGGGTGGATGACTGCATCTACAAAGCAGAATACCTGCAGCATATTCGGAGAATACAGTGATAAGCTTCTTGGTCCTCCCTTACATATTCAGTAGTTAATTGCTCCCCAGAGCAAATAACAAAACCCAGTAAGGTCCTATAGGAGGACCACTAACTGATCTGTGGCTACTTTTCCTGTAAAAAAATCTCATCTGCTTTTACATGTGTAAAAGTGTATCAGAAAAGCAGTGATACACCTGTTAGGATGGCTTCTGACACTCAAGATGGGTGAGATGAGCATCTTCACACAGTGTTCACAGGCAGGGTATACAGAGCCAGGTAGTTTGTATGCAGTTCCTGTTGTACTTCACTGCAGAATTTGACTTATTAGTCATAAAAATAATTAAGGAATTAAAGACTCCAATTTATTTTTCCTTCCATGACATTACATTCTGGATGGAATAGTAATAGGTTCAGAATTCCAGAAGCTAAGGATAAAAAAAACCCAAACAATGAACTAAAGAGAAAAAGAACCCCATGATACCTTGGTATCGTATATGTAGTCTGCCTTTAAAATGTTACTACAATAAGCTTTCTGTGAAGTATTAAAAGGTCACACAGACACACAGTCATACTTTCAAATTACTGTTATTTCTGAAAATTAAAAATTCTCAAGAGTTATTTCCAGCTTCAGTAGATCTGTATCTATAAAATGAGAGGGTACCTCTTTGAAACTTTCAGCAAAACTTTAGAGAAGAAAAAGAAAAAAAACAAGCTCGAACCAAATGAAGCTTATTTGGATGTTTTTCCTAAGAATCAAGATAAAGGATTAGACTCAAAAGAAACAAAGGAAAAAAAAATTAAAAAAAAAAATACACACACTATGCTACATGTTATACCTAAGCAAGGTTTAATTCAGCATAGAACTTTAGCTTTCACTTATTGATAAAATATAAATATATACATTTAGATATTCAAGTTCAATTGATATTTCCTCCAAATGTAACTTTTCCAGGGCCAAGTAATCCCAGTTAATGTTTGACATTTTAACTGAGGTAAAAAATGCAAGCAGGTCTACAAGGGTCTATTTAAGCTACATGATTTTTCCCCCCTAAATATCTCAAAATAAGGAGTACATCAAATGTAAGAAAGGAAAAGTTACTTAAAATACACTATATATTCATATTAGATTGCTTACTGCTTTCATTTTAGCCACACCCACCTTTATGTAATTGTAAAATATGAGAACAGTGCAGCTGAGAAATAAGAAAGCTTAAAAGAACAGTTGTTTCAGGTAGTCAAATATGTGCTAAGCAGTGATTTTAATTAAAATGAAAAACAGGTATAAATTGCATGCTATTGAACATGACTAGTGGGGAAAAATGCACACGCACCTGTACAATACTGAATTATAGGGGTTTTTTCGTAAATTAGCTATGAGTCAGGACAGTTATTTCATTGAAAGTGAAAGTCAGTATTTGTGAGTGCACTTCCACAGCGGAGTAGTGTAAATCTCTTCAAATTCTGATATTTCTAAGTATACACAGCTACAGTGAAACAGCTTTGTGCACATTCCCATGCTGATTGTCAAAAACATTTCTGAAAACACTCGGAAAGTAATGATGCAGAGCTAAAGAAATGAGTGCTAAATCTCAACAGGATCTTACTAGTATCTCAATTTCAAGGATTAAGCGGAATTTTCTTTTAGGGCACAAAGGTATGAATTGCGGAGACAAACTGAGCAGCTATTCCCAGGAAAAAAATAACTGAAAAAGTGTAATTGACATACTGGATTAAAAGAATCCAGGGAAACTAGGGATTTGAGGCAGAAAAATCTCCTTGAACTGTTGGATTTCTGCATTACACAGAAAATACCTTGAATCACAATCCAGTTGCCATGCTGGAAACGCTAAGTTTTGCATTTCACTTTAAGACTACACGCTCTCAGCCATGTACACAGAAATCTTTTGTACAGCACTTCTGCACCCCAACTCTTCTCTACGTCCCTCCTACGTCCCTCGGTTAACTCGTTATTTTCGGTGGCCGGGGTGCTTAAGCGCAAGGCGGCCGCTTCTGGCTTTGAACACCGCGGAGGGATGCGCGG
>VZRH01000024.1:268918-328291 GCA_013397555.1 Urocynchramus pylzowi | reverse complement strand
GCTCCTGCATCGGCCGCTACCTGCACGGCTGCCCCGGGGAGCGCCGCGGAGCGCCCGAGGGCGCCTGCTCCGCCCTGCAGCACGGCTGCGGGGAGCTGCCGCTGCCGCCCGGCGCCCAGGAGCAGCCCGAGATCTATTTCCTGCTCAGGCTGTAGGCTGTGCGCGGCTCACGGCTGCTGCTCTGCAGGGACGGCCTGCCCAGCCGACAGGGTGGTTCTGACCAGTCCGGGTGGTTCTGACCAGTCAGGGTGGTTCTGACAAGCAGTTTAATGCCAGTGAGTCAGTGGTGATTTAAGGTGCCCCTTGCTGTCAGAGCTGAGGGAAGCAGGAACCGCCCTCGGTCCTCAGGGGTGCTGAGGGGGCCTGTGTGCATTTGTAGCGTTCTGTGTCTGTAATGCCGTGCTCCAAAGCCTGACATTGCACTGAAGGCAATACTGGTTTCCTTGTGTCTTGTCCTCCTGCTTGGAAAAACACTTTTGGTGATCACTTTTGGCCTTTTGTGAGGATTCTCCAAAGCACTGTGGTGTCTGGAATGCTGGACTGGGGCTTGTTCTGCCCAACAGGCAGCAACCCTTCATTACCATCACTTGTTCTGAATTGTTACTATAAATTTTACATGTTTTCATGTATGAACTGTGATTCTGCAGCAAATAGTTTGTAGAATTAGGGTTAGTCCAGATTTGTGAGTCCTGTGTAGATTTGTCTTCTGCCCTCTCTACAAAGTATGTCAACAGTTGTCTTCGTTTTTGGTTACTGTGTTGATTTGGGACAGAGTGGAATGTGAGAGTAATTCTGCTTTAATGAATGAAAACACTTAATTTCTGCTTATTTTGTTATGTATTTTTGCTGTTGGTTGTGTGAGTAGCTTCGGTACAGTAGATCCATTTTCTGTATATTTGTAATTTTATTGCTAAATTGTTGACAGTCAGTGGAATATTTAAACTGACATGGTAGAGTGACTATTTTGACTGTTCACCTTTTTCTATGAAGGCTGAAAGTGAATTGGGTGAAGGAATCTCAGACACCTAAAGCTTCCCTGTAGGGAACAACATAGCTTTATTTTGGTTGGAAGATACTTTTTGCCTTTGCTGTAAGTTTTTCTGATATGTCAAAGACGTACCTTTTACCTCTTTCTTTTGTAATGCAGAGTATTATTATTCTTGAAAATGTCATTAAAATAGATTTTTAAGCAGTTGGCTACATGTTTTCTGAAAAAAAGAATCTATCCAGATAGGTGGGTGCTGAATCCAGCAGCAGGTAGTGACTGCACACATCTGTCTTGGAAGAAGATGCAAGGAGGGAAGATCCTTCATTTCACAGGGTGGTTCTTGGCTGGAGGTGGCAGCTGAGCTCTGGTCTCCCTTCTGGATCAGGAGCCACATTTGAGTTTGTCTGTCTGTTCCACTCAGGCTCTTACACAGGAGAGTGGCTGTGGTATCACTTGGGAGAGAACAGTGGATTTTCTAAACAAAAAGCATTTTTCCATGGAGGACCAGAACCAGACACTGGATTAATCCCTTAAGTTTTGGACCTGGATTTTCTGTCTCATAGCCAGGATGCAGTCAGGGAGGTGTGACTGAGGCCTAGCAAAAATGCCTTGTAAGGAAGCAAATGAGAAGATCTCCATTGTGGGAGGTGAAAAAACTTGCTTTAATTGGAATTAATTTAGAAGAATTGTACGGTGCTTGCAGGAGGTCAGGATAGATTATTGCAGCAGTGTTTTATCACATAATCTCTTATACTCTTCTCTTAATTTTAGAAGTTAATCCAGATGGGGACAGTTTTTTGTGTGACAGTGACATTTGGCTAATGGAGCAGGGCAGGGTTTCTGTAGTGCAGCTGAAGCCAAATACACATCAGCCTTTATATATATATATATATATAAAATTTTCAGTTTTTAGTTTAAACGAACAAGCTTAATTTTCTTTCATGGAGTGGAAGCAATACAAACAAATGTACCTGCTGCCAATCCAGCTGCTCCTGCGGGGATGTTCCTGCCATGAAGTGTCCTGGGGTACCTGAACCACCCTGCTGATCCTCCAGTGCCCAGGTGATGTGGTGTTACTGGTGAGTACTGGTGATGCCAGCCCCCAGCTGGTGTGGGACACTCGGGGTCAGAAATGTTTGTGTCACTGTGAGTTGGTGCTGCAGCAGCGATTTGGGGTCCCAGGAAATCCAGCCTGGGGGTGACATGCTCTGAGCAGCAACTCCAGAACTCCATGGGAATGGGACACTTTGGGAAACTGCAAATGCCTCCTTCTCCAGCTCTGTGCCCTGGATCATGAACTGAAGGGATGCTGAGTTCAGAAATTTGGCACCTCCAGTGCTCAGCCTTGAACCTCTGGGAACATCTGGTGTGTGGATCCCAGCAGCACTGCACAGAGCCAGAGGTTTTAGACATCTGGGTGGGACAGACCAGCAGTCTGCAGTTCAGACATCTAGAGGGCCATTCAATTTTAGTCCTCTCCCAAAATTAATTAAACTCTCTGAACAAGGCTGCAGCTTGTTGAAAATCCATCTAGTGGAGACTTTTCTGGTGCAGAATCTGCACCAACACAGAATAAACAATCACCTCAGGCTGGTAAAGGCTCACATCCTGGGTTAGCAGGCTTAAATTGCTTTGCTAATTCATGAAAGAAGGCATAAATTAAGCTGTTCAAGAATCTGCAGAGAACAGATGGGTTTGGAATATTACTTTTGAGAAATTATATTTTCTAATTCAAAGCCAGGAAGAGTGTCCAGTTACATTGATATGATTGTTTACTGAAATATCAACAGGCCCTGCTTTAAACAGTTGTACAGAATGTTCCAGGTGTTAGGGGCTATTCCACATCCCTCACTCCTGCACAGGAGCCCCTGTTCTGATGCTTTGGTAGGAGGGCTTTCATCCTGAGTTTCCCATACGCATCTGAAATAAGATTAAGGTATGTAAGAATAAAATGTTTCATGAAAGAACAGCCAGATTTTCACCCAGGAGCATGTTGGGTCAATTTTGTTCTTGGACTGATGCTCATTTGGATTTGTTTTGATAAGATTTTAATGCTGTTCCTTTTTGCAACAGGGAAAATTGTGCAGGACCCTCAGTCACACACCAGACAGTGGCACAGTGATTACACTGATTACAGATCTGCTTAGACATGCAGGAGGAGAAACAAATTGAATTTCTACCAGAGATTATCTTTTAAAGTCCTGTGTTGGTTGAGACAGAAAGAAATTAAAATGAACAGTGCCTGGCTGGCCTACTTGAGGTGGGTTTTTGTGTGTGTAGAAAGCCATGGAAGTGGAAATACCTTATTTTGCACGTGACTTTAGGCTAGCTATGGCCCGAGGCAGGAGAGTTTGCAGTCAGGGTACAGCTGAGTTACCTGGCCTTGCCCTGTCCCTGCTCCCAGTGCTGGCCTGCAGATGGGCACAGCTGTGTTAGTGGCTGAGGGGAGGGATGGACAGCAGCTGCAGTGCTTTGCTAGTCCTTGCTTTAGGAGCAGTTGGGGTTTTAACATGAAGACCCTCTGCAGCAGAGCCTTGCCATGGCACTGCTGCAGTCCCAGCAGCATCTGGAGGGTCCAGCTCCAGCCTGAGGAGCTCTGCAGCCTCTCTGCAGGTGGAGCCCGTGGATTTGCTGCTCTGCTTCCATGTGGGTGTGAAAACACAGGAAAGGGATGCTGAAAAGGGAGTCTGAGGTTCTGAACAGCCTGAATCTCACTGTTTGCTTGGCTGGGCACTTGCAAATAAAGATAAATCCCATTCTTCCTGGGGGGTGCATTTAAAAGAAATATGAACTTCTATGTTGGACTTCATAATGACACAGAAATAGTTCCTTTATATTCAAACCAGTCAGGTCTTTTCCAAACCCCACTGTTTTCTGATCTATTCCCAGCACACAGGGAATGCAGCCATGTTCCTACCAGGGCTGGTAACTCTGATGTCTGACAGCCCAAAACTTTGGGTGTGGTGCAGCCCTGTAGCTGTGAGGGAGGTTGTGACCTCCTTCCTCGAGGAACCACCTCACTGGGCCCGCTGCTCTGTGCGGTTTCAGGAGGATTCCTGGAGAAGTGGGATAAATCAAACATTGCTGCAGCACCGTGTGGGATTTGCTCTGGGGCACCGAGCACCCCAGGGCCTGGGTGTGGCAGTGATTCCCCTGGAGCTCTGCTGCTCGGCTCCAGCCCTGCTCTAGGCATTGCCTGGATGGTAATTAAAGGCTAGCTGGGGGCAGACTGCAGCTCCCCAGTGCAGCCAGACAGTATTTATGTGATCCCATTTCAAGGAGTAATAGACTTAAGGAAGCAGATTTTTAAGGTAACAGATGTCTGGAAGCAGATGATTAATTTGTGCTGAGTTTTCAAGCACTCATTTAACTTGCAAGCTCTTTAAAGTGGATTCTTTAATTTAGTGTTTCACATCTTAAACATTTATAGTCAAAATCCTATTTCAGTTAAAGATGTGTTTGTCTGAAGTGATACTTTTAAATTCAGTGGAGTTCTGCAAATGAACACTGCTCAGAGAACAGAATATGAAGAGTTGCAGAGTGCTGCAAGTCATGTTAATTTGACTTTCTTATTTCCAGGGCTGGTAATATTTTTTCAGTAACATGAAAATTCAGCTGCATCCAAGAGGATCCTCTTGCAGTGCAGAGCTCAGTAGGATGAGGGAACGCAGCTGAGTCCTAAATTGGGGTGCTCTAGACAGTTTGAATGCAGTGTAAGTGGTGCAGTGGGTAGAGTTTCCCCAGGTGTGTGCTGGGGTGGGGGCTGTTTCTTGTCTGCTGGTCCAGGCTCAGTCCATCTCAAGCTGTTCCAAAGGCACAAGAGATGGAAGTTTGGTTTAAAGCATGTGTCAGTTTTCTTGTACTAGTTCATATTTGATTTCCAAACAGAGGTGATGCTGAGTGAGCAAGATGGAAATTAATATTCTTGTATTTGTTTTGTCTTGGGACTATGATGTTAAATATTTAGAATGTGTCTGGCCTTCTAAGGGTGAGGGTGCATGTGCTGTTAGAATTAATTTAGATAAGCAGTGGTGATATTGGCCTGAACCCCACTTTTCTGCTATGGCTTAAGCCCCTGGATGGATTTGGCCTCTGGAGGAGCTGCTCTGGGCTCTGCTGCATGCACAGGGTGTGGAAGGGGACTGTTCTTAACTGGGTGCTCGTTAGTTCTCTAAAGCTAATTGAGAGTTGGAGCTGCAGCGTGGAGCTGTGGGAGCACTGGGCCATGTGGCCCTGGTTGCAGTGGGATCCTTCCCCACCCAAACTGAGAGAGAAAACTGCAGAGGATTTCATCTTTCAGCATTTCCCAGAGCCAAGGTGTGCTTTCGTGAGAGAAACCAAGATTTACCAAGCAGTGCCGTTTTTAATTGGAAAGATGAATCCTCAGCAGCTCCTCTGGTCTGTGTTCCAGGCTCAGAGCTGAGCCAGCCTTGCAACAGGAGTGCTGCTGGACTGACAGCAGCAGTGAGGCAAAAGGGCTGATGCACACATGTCCAGGAATTGCCCCTTTGATTTCCTTGCAGAAAAGCCCTTGTTTTGACTCAAAGGAGGTGTTTCTCTAGCCAGTAACTCAGGGCCATCCATCACCCGGCCAGCAGGCCCTGCTCTGCTGTAGGTCTGTGCTGGGAGTGGTGCAGGGGGATTCAGCCCAGAGCCAGAGGAAATGGCTCCTCTCTCTGGGATGGTTTTGGCAGCACCTCTGCTGCACATAATGGAGATGCTGAAAGCTCAACAGGAGGAATTCACACAGCAGGCCCTGTGCTGCTCTGATGGGAAGCTGTAAACAAGGAGTGACTCCATGTGTTTGGTTTGAGGTATATAATAATCTAAATTGGGCCAAAATTCTGAGTTGGTGGTCATACACATCCCATATATTTTCATCCAAGTGGAAGAATTGTGGGGAGTGATGGCAGTCCTGCAGTGCTGATCCACCAAAGCCTTCCCAGGCTCAACAGTCCAGAGGCTGCAGTTGCTGAATGTATTTCTGTTCATTTTTTATTGAAATGGTTTTAGAGTTATTCAAACCATTGTTGATTGATTGGTGAGAACTGGAATGTGATATCCAGTTTGGACTTCCCAGACACTTCTCCCATCTCCTCTGCAGGAGGGACAAGAACACAACCCTTTGGAGCTCACAGTTTTCACCCCCAGCAGAATCCAATGGCAGCCTCCTGCTTTTGCTGAGGAAATCATTCCACAGCTGTTCTCTTGCCCAGCAACTTTCCTTCAACCTCTTAGATGGAACAGGATAAACAATAATGGAATGTTGTTGAAGTTTCTTGAAGTTTCTTTATTGTTGTTTCCCTTGAAGTTTCTCTAGCATTTGTTAGTTTTTCCATTTCATTTCCACTTCTTCCAAGGAAGTTGCTCCAACTTCAGCAGTGATTTTTGTGACCAGTGATCAGGTTAATTTGTTGATTTTTTAAAAAAATACGCTTAAATTGATACCTTCTTAGAGGCTTTCCTTCCATGGCTTTTCCCAGCCATGCTCTTGTGCCTCCTGTCCATATCACTTCATGGTGATCCAAGGTGTGGATAACATTTGATCTGTGCAGGCTGCAACAAATCCTGCTTGTGTGGGACCAGAGAGACAGAATTTTCACTCCCCCACACCAGAACAAACCCTGGCTGCTCTTAGACAGTCAATTATCTTAATTGACTTCACTATTTATTAACAGATCTTTAATTAATCTTCCACTCTTACCTTCAGATTTCTCCCCAGTCTTTCCCCATGTGTGAGACGAGGTGATTTTTGTGCACGGGCTGTGCACTGAACAGATGGATCTGACAGCAGTGCCATATTCTCCCACCAAAATTGACAGGATAATAAGTGGAGATCTTGCTAAACTTGGCTGTGTTACCATCAGTGCTTGTTTGCTAATATTTCACAGCAAGGCAGACTGGCTGACAGGGCTTTGCTGAATGCATTGGCAGCAGCCTTTTCTGAAGCTTAAAGAAATAAAGAAGAAAAAAGGAGCTGGAAGCCTTTCCAAGACCAACCCAGAATATGATGGGGAAGCTCAGGGGCTGAGGGAGCCCAGGGCTGCCCATCTGACATGGATCTGACCCTCCTGCCAAAGGCTTTTCCATCAGGCAGCTCCTGAGCTACCCAGAATTACACACAAAGCTTTGTTTGGCAAAAGCTAGGAGTCTCTCCAGATCATGTATCTCCTCAGCAACTGCAGCCTGTCTGCTGAATTCTGGGCCTGGCACACCTGGGCACACCTGGGCACACCTGGGCCTGGAGGCCTCAGAGGCAGCAGGAACAGAGCAGGGCTGCCAGCAGCAGCAGGGGAGGATTTGACAGAAACCACTTGGGTTTAACCTGGCCCCCTGAGCCACAGAACACCTGCTGGAGCTGGGCACGAGAGCTAAAGAGCTGCCAGACAGACACTCGTTAAAGTTTAATTAATCACTCAGACAGTGAGGGTGGGTCCAGCTCTGGGACTTGCACACCTGGGTTCTGTCACTGTCCTGTCTCTGCTGGCAGGGACCCCGAGTGGCTGCAGAACAGATTTGTCACAGCTGTGGTGTCACCCTGCTGCCTTGTGCTCTTTACTTGCCTGTCAGTGTCTGAATAACACACAGCTCCTCCAGATTGAAATGGATCCTTTGGTTTCCAGGGGACAGCTTAAACCTCAGTGTATTTAATAAACCTATTTGGAGATACTTAGGGGTGTCAGGTTTGTAAGACTCAATGAAGTAATATATTCTCTGGGGTCAGAATTTGTCTGGAATTTTTCTCCTCTATTTCTCATGTGTGGCTCCCCCTTTTTTTTTTGCTATTCCATGCTATAGACAAAAAATGGTTTGTTTTTTTTTTTTTCTTTGGCACTGGGCTGCCCTCATGGCCTCTCGATGTGGCATCCCTGGCTTATGTCACTTTTGACTGGTGAATGTCACTTCTCACTTGTGAATTTGTTATGTTGTCAAGACTCACTACACCTGTTGATCAGCAGGGATAGTAGGAAAACAAAAATATCTGCTAAAGCAGTCAGCATCTTTAGGAGCCAGAGATGAGTGAGTTCTCCTTGGTGGCACATGTGAAGTCAGTGCCCCTCCAGCCTGGGGACACCCCTGATCTCTTGCTCATCCTCACCCCAGGTGTGGGCAGGAGGAGCCAGGGAGGGGCTGAGCACGTGGCAGTAGAGATGAGCTTTGAGTCACACCAGGTGTGCAGGGTCAGTCCTTCCCTGGCTCCATCACGGCTCCCACTGCTCCAGGACAGCCAGGGGAGCAGCGTGGGGAGAATTGGGTTCTCTGGAATGGTTGGGGATTTGGTTTGGGCTTTGGAGTTTGGTTCTTTGGGTTTTTTTAATGTGAATCAGAGGCTTTGTTCTTTGCCCTTTTACAAATGAAACAAATGCCATCTGTGCAGGAGGAGCTGCGGGGTGGCTTTGCTCTCCAGGCGTGTCCTTCCCTTGTGTGTGCTCAGCCCGAGGAGCAGCTGGGGCTCCAGGGCTGGCTGTGACACGGGTGAGACCGGAGCCTTCCCACTGCTGCCCCAGCTGGTGGCACTGGGCTGTCCCCTGGGGCTGCCCTGGGCTCTGGGCAGCTCTGGGGGCTCACACCAAGGGGAGCGAGGGCAGTGCCCAGCAGGGCCGAGGGCAGTGCCCAGCAGGAGCAAAGGAGTGCCCAGCCTCAGCGAGGGCAGTGCCCAGCAGGGCCGAGGGCAGTGCCCAGCCCCAGCGAGGGCAGTGCCCAGCAGCAGTGAGGGCAGTGCCCAGCAGGGCCGAGGGCAGTGCCCAGCCCCAGCGAGGGCAGTGCCCAGCAGCACCTCGTGCCCAGGGCTGGAGCAGCCCCGGGGCAGCATGTGCAGGATGTGTGTGCCCAGCCCCACTGGGCTGTCAGTGCGGGGCATCCTGGGCAAGGTAATTTTTTCATGCTGGATGGGAGCATTTAAGGTAAGATTTGATCATTATTTTTCAACTCCTCTGTAACCATGGAGACCAGGAGCTTCCTAAAGCAAAGCAGGAGCTCTCGAGGTGCAGCTGGAACTCGCTCAGACATTTCTGCAGCTTTTGGCCCCTTGTCAAATCCTTTTGCTTTCGGGAAACTGGAACAAAGAATCAGAGCGGCATATGCAGAATATTACACTTCAAATTAAAGTTCACTGGGATAAACGTGAGTGGATCTGCATTTGAAAACAAAGGGTAACTCAAAAGCTCCTCTCCCCCAGCCCCTGCTCTGAACATGGAGGGTATATGCCAAGAAAATGAGCAGGTACAGCAGATCTCTTCCTTCTCTATAAAACAAAAGCAAGAGGACCTGTTCCTGGAAATGACAGAAACTGAGGAGGTGGAAAAATATGATGGAAAATATCTCATTAGTCATATATATTTGAATCTGTAAACTGTTGGATAGGGATAGGAAAGTCTCTATCATCTGACTTTCCATGATTAATTGTTCCCCCTGTGACAGGATTGCATTCTGCCAGGTCCAGCTTTAAGGCAAGAGCTCTGATGGATCAATGCAGTGAAGCCTGACTTTGTTTAGCATTCCTGCATCTTGAGCTAATTATTTTGCTAAATGTACACATGGTCCTGCCTTAGTTTTGTTAGATGATCAACAACTTTGTTGTCATCCTTAGTTCCTTACACTCGTGTTCGGAGAGCAGAATTTATTTCCTCAGCATTTGCTTTATTGAATTGCAGTGGGTTTAATCTTGGGATATGGCAGCAGAGAAAAATGTTTGGTGTTTTATTTCTGTAATTCATAGTAGGAGCTCAGTTTCACTGCTCTCTGTGGCTGATGAGTCCCCTCAAGAGCTGGGGTCTGTGGAGTCAGTGATTTCAGTGTCCAGGGCACATCCCTGAGGGAGCTGAGCTGCCCTGGCCCAGCTCCCAGCAGGAACTCTCACCTCCAGCAGTCCTGGCTTCCCTCCATGGAGGGAAGTAAACTGAAGAGAGAATATTTCCTGGATGTGGAGCAGATAGTTCTGTGAAACAGCAATAAAGCCATCCCTTTATGAGAGCCCATGCATTCCTGATCCTTGTCCTTAGCTTAACTTGTCCAGCATCTGCCTCACTCCTCAGACTGGGAACGCCCAGCACCCTTCCCCGTGCCAGCAGGAAATGGGGGATCTGCAGCAAGGTGTGTTTGAATCCCAAAAGCCTGAGAATGTGCAGGTCTGGCTGGCTGTTCACAGCTCCTGGTGTGTGGCAGCAATCCCTCCCAGCAGGGAGGCAGAAGGGATCAAGCCCTGTCTGCAAAGATGTGCTGGGAAATGCATTTGTGGCAATGAAAATTCATTGATTTGTGGTGCAATGAGTTGTCACGTGTCAGGAGACACGAATAATGGATATGGATGAATTTTAATAGGATTTTTGAAGTTGTCTGGAAACGATCCTGAGTCGCACTGCAGTTCTGTGAGATTTCAGCCCACACAATCATCATCTTGTTCAGAGAATTGTTATACATAAAGTTTGAGTAGCTATGGGGGAATTGTTTTCTTTTCTCTGTATTATACAGAAGACTGAATTTAATGACAGGAGAGGAAATGTCAGAACTAAATAAATGACTAATTTCTTGCAGCAGTAGAGCTGGTGCCATAAAACATAAGTTAATAAATGACAACTGTTTAGACAGGCTTGAGCCACCCTTACTCTTCCAGGCATTCTAATGGCAGAGGGGGGTTGTGAATGCTTTTCTCTGAAGCCAAGGAGCCGTGGCAGAACCTGGAATTCCCTTGGGATGCTGCCCGGGGCGTGGGCTGGGTGGGCAGCCTCAGGTGTGGGTTGTGCAGCCACACAGACACAGGTGCTGCACCTTCCTCTTCTCCCTGGGGAGCTCTGCCTCACTTCAGGCTAAAACTCCCTCCCTGGCCCTAAAAGGCAGCGTGAGTGGTGGGGTGGTGTGAACCACTGTGTCCTTGGAGCAAAGCATTCCTGTGCTAGCCAGAGCAGACCGAGGGAGTGGCTCAGCTGGTGCTCACCCTCCGTCCTGCCCTCCTCCTGCAGGCTCTGCAGGGGCTGCTCCGTGTCCCTGCCTCTGTCCCAGCCCTGCTCCCTTCCTGCCCCAAACCCTGTGGTGCCACCCCTGACACACTGCACTGCCCCGAGCCAGGGGTGGCAGCATTCCAGGCTTTACATGCTTCCATTAATCTTTAGGGTTAGATTATCAGCTTTGCAATGTACTGAGGAAAAGAAAAAGTCCTGTTTTTCTCCTTAAAAAATCAGTGTGCAGGTGTGGCAGGGAAGCAGTCTGAGGCTCAGGCTGTATTGGTGTCAGCACGTGTAGAGGGATCATTCAGCAACAGGCTGTTTAAAAACCCAGAAGACAAGTTGGGAAGGAGATTTAATAAGGAAGGAATTTATCTGTGTTTTGTTTTCCTGCAACAGCTGCTGTTTATGAAATTGAGTGTGACATCAGAGAGGTAAAAGTGTGGCATAAGCAGAGTTCAGAGGCAGGAGGAGCTTGTATTGGGACATGCTTATTTTGGGATGTCGTGTTTGGAGGAAGACAGTCCCATAATTTAAGATCTGTAATTAGTTCAAGATCTGTATTGTTAGGAAGATATTTTTCCCAAAAGACCCAATGTGCAGCTTAATTTCTAAGTACTAACATGACTTACTAGAGACTCCTTAATATTTGTTAAAATTGTCAGTGGAGCATCAAAGAGGCTCTTTGTGGTTCTGGTATCTCCTTCAATGAACTTGGAATCATCTGTTAGCAGCAAATTAGTGAACAGCTGTAATTATGCTAAAAATATAATGTTGAGAGGATTAAGGCAGGCCAGGAAGAGGCTGAGCAGTGGGGTGGCACAAGGCAAAGTGAATCTGCCCAAAGCAGCAGCCACGACCACGGCTCACAGGCAGCACTGACCCTGGGTGCCAGGCAAGGACAGGGCTGCAGATCCATGGATTGCCTGGTATTTGCTGGAAATACCCTGGGGCTGCAGGGAAATCAGCAGTCTGGCATTATTGCACATGCTTTGGTTCAAAGGAATGGCAGGGAAGGGCAGCAATGTCCTAATGCTGGCAGGGAGATCTTTGCTCCAGAGATGAGCTTGTTGGTAATGAGCTTGGGGAGCCACACATGAGCCTGGGTCACAGCCCAGTGTCCCCTCAGTGGCCTGGGTCACAGCCCAGTGTCCCCTCAGTGGCCTGGGTCACAGCCCAGTGTCCCCTCAGTGGCCTGGGTCACAGCCCAGTGTCCCCTCAGTGGCCTGGGTCACAGCCCAGTGTCCCCATGGCCTGGGTCACAGCCCAGTGTCCCCATGGCCTGGGTCACAGCCCAGTGTCCCTCATGGCCTGGGTCACAGCCCAGTGTCCCCATGGCCTGGGTCACAGCCCAGTGTCTGGCCAGGATCCCCAAACCCTCAGCCCAGCACCTGCAAGGTCTTTCCCACATCACTCTCTGCCTTCCTGCTCCCTCACCCCACGCTCCTTTTCCCTGCAGGGCCTGAGCTGGAGCCCCTCCGTGGCTGGGCAGGGCAGGAGTGGCCAGGTGCAGGTGTCCCCTCCTGTATCCTGTATCCACTCCCTTTGTCCCAGGAGCTGTCACAACAAACTGCACGTACAGATGTGGAAAAGCAGCAAAAGAACCAATGAAAAGTGTCCCCAGTATGAATTTATGAGCAAGGTAATGGAATAGGATCATTCTGACCAAAGGGTTATTTGTATTTGCCTTTTTAATTTGAAGCATTCAGAACAGTTTGAGAGTTTTGATGCATAATATAACCCTGACCTGTTTTCTGCCAAATTGCAATTGTGCAGCCTTGGCTTAGCAATATATTGCCAGCTGGAACTGGGGCAAAGTAAATCCACATACATTATATAACTTGAATTGGTTTATACAAGGAGAAAGGGATATATCTTAAGCCTTTTAAATAAGGGATAAGTGCAATACTGGGAATTTGTTAATATTATCTCATGCTAAATTTTAAAATGCATTTCCAGGTGCAGCATTTAAAGATGAGGATGTTTAAGTGCTGGGATCATTGGCTTCCCTGAGTCTGGGAGCTGTCACTGTAGGGATGGGATTGAGTGTTGTGCTGTGGGTGGATATTGCTGTGGTGAGATAATGTTGGGAGGAGCTTGGTGGATATACCTGGATGGCAGGGAGAGCTTTCCTCACAGCCAGAAAAGCAAGGAGATCAATCATTTGTCAGAGGGGATAGAAATAGTTGTGGTTTAAGGCCCAGGCTCTCCTGTAATGTGTGTCAAAGTCAGTGAAGAGCTCCAAAAGCAGCTCCTTCTGTCAGTATTGTTGACCAATCTGGAGAGAATCATCCAAAACTTTTAGTAGGAGAAAATAAATTTATTAACATTTTAAAACATATTGACTACTCTGGGGAGACTAGAGGATAATACTTTGAAATATCTCAATTGTGTAGGTTTTTTTATGTCACCATTCCAGTGGCAGAGCCTAGGGCAGAGCATAAAGAGACCAAAGCTGTGATCTTAGTGACTCCTATGTACACCAATATATTATATGTTATATATTATATGCCTAACTTCATGCTTCTGGAGTGCCTGGGGGGCAAGGTGCAGTGGGACAGGGGTGAGCACTGCACTGGGAAATGCAGTCCAGGGATCTTGCAGCAGTTAGTGTAGTACAGATAGCAAATTAAAAATAAATCAACTAAAAATAGCCTGTGCATCAACAAACCTGGAACTGGACACACTGTCAGTCAGCAGTCCCCAGAAGAGCCCCAGGTGCCCTGAGAGTGAGGGGAGGGAGCAGCACTGCTCAGCTGTGCCCTGAAATGCCAGAGCCTGGGAATTGTTTCCACGTGAGGGCACGGGCTGCTTTGGGAGAGCCGGTGTCACAGAGCCCCCTCTCTCTCTAGCTGGCAGGGGACAGCTGTCAGGCACAGGACAAAGGCCAAGGAATGGCCTTTAAAGACTGGTTTACTCTGTTTTCAGTAGGTTTGTTAATGCTGTTGTTGCCATGAGCGTTGGATGTTATGACTTGACTAAATCTGAACGTTGAGCTTTGTGCTGCCCTTGTTCTTCCCCCACAGAGAACAGGGAACAATTCCTTCCCAATATCCCATCTAGCCCTGCCTCTGGCAGTGGGGAGCATTCCCCCTTGTCCTGTCCCTCCAGCTCCTGATGGTCTGCCCCAGGTTCCTGGTGCCCTTTCCCCAGAGCTGCTGCTGTGGAGTTGTTGGAAGGACAAGAGTGGCATCCTTGGGACAGTTCCTAACTCCTGGAAGGAGTCACAGAAGGGATGATAAAGGTTCCTTTAAGCTGTGTGAAGGACACTGTTTTAAATGAAGTTTTCTGGGATCAATTTAAACTCGCCTGAGCTTATTTTAGGAGGACAGAGCCATGGCACCAATCCTGCACTGAGCTGCAAACCTGTCCTGGGTCACCTGTGGCATGAGGGCACCTGGCACTGGCAGTGTCACAGTCAGTGGCTCAAGGAGCTGCACAAACAGAGATCAAGGACATGGTCAGTACAGTACAGACCCTTAATTTAACAACTGTGCACCATGAAGAATTATATGCTAATGTGCCAGTACAGAAAGACATGACACTGAATATTAACTGTCTCCATTTGAATGTCGCTCAATACATCCAGAATTTAAGGTCAATGTAATTACCTTTGCTACTAATTTAATTAGCATTCATTTAGAAGAAAACGTCCCTTGGCACTTGACAGCATTTAAACTTTATGTTGCTTGTTCAGAAATAACTCCCAAGGGAAAAAAGTCACTTAGGGAATGTCTGAAAAATCCCAGACTATTTGGAGATTAAACTGTTGCTTTACTTCCCTTCCCATGTGTCTGATCATACAAAAAAAAAAAAACCAAAAAAAAAAAACCTTGGGGTTTTGGAATCCTCAATTTGCATGATGGAATGTATCAGATAATAATAATAGTAATATTCACTGAATATATTTGTATCAGTTGCCAGCAGCATCAGTTTCTCTGGAGAGAGGAAGTAAGTGATTTTTGTGCTTCATTTGGGTTTTTTGTATATTCTAAACTATTGCTGCTGGTTGATGATGATGGTAACTGTTCATGTAACACATGGAATATTTTGACTTCAGTATTTTTGGGGATTTTTGTAGCCTAGAAAACTCGATGGCAGTTCACAGCACCTGCTGAAGTGGCAAAGGCTGGTGCTCAGGTAAAAATCCATGAAAAGTTCTGACACTCATTTAGAAAACATGAAGATCTTGCTATCTGCTGATAAGATGATCCCACAGAGATTATCACACTCCCAGGAGGGTGATTTTCCTCCTTTTTTGCTTTAAATCCATACTGCAAGATAACTTATCAAAAGACTATTTTTAGAGATGATAGCCCTATAAAAATCTTCAAAACTATCTTTTTCCCCCCAGCCTGCAGGCTTTTCTGCCTGTGCTTTTACAGGCAGCATGATTGTAAAGCTCTTAAGCCCTTACAAAAGATAACATGCTCTTGATGAGGTTTAAAGATAGCTTATTTCAGATTAATTTAAATGAACCCAGAATAAACTGACTCTGAGGAAAGCCTTTTACTGAAATAAGAATTTCAGTATTTTGCAGCAATTAACTTAAAAGTGGAGTAATTAAAGTGGTAAATTTCTGTGTGCAGGGAAGGGCCTGGAAAAGGGACCACTGGCCTTTTATCTTTTGAAGGAGGATTTTATAAACCCATTATTCTTCAAAATATAACAGCAATTTGGGGAAATGTCACTTGTGACCTCTTTTGTCATTTGAGGAGCATTGCAGAACACGCTGATTTTTGAGGAAAGACAGGTGAGTTCAGGCATTGTTCTTTGCTCCCTAAAAACAAGGGAAGGGGGTGGAGAGGTGGAGTAACAGAAATGTGGGTCATGGAAACGTTTTCCAGGGCAGGGCTGTTGCAGGAGGAGCTTCCCTTCCCTTCCCGATATTTTCAATAATTTCCTGGTGGCTGCGAGGTCTCATTGAGGGGCTGAGGGAAGGGGAGAGCTGCCCCACTGTTTCCTGTCTGTAGGTTCTGTATCCCAAGAGGAGGGGTTTGCATCCAGAAATCAAAGACAATAGAACATTCCTCCTATGTAGACATGGTGTAATGTAATTCATTTTATTTTTCATTGTTTCAGCCATTCAGAAGACTTTCCCCCGAACGCTGGGGCAGCGGCTGGCGCGGGTGCCGGCGCTGCGGGCAGGGATTGCCATCTGCTGGCAGCCAGCCCTGCCTGGAGCGGCGGAGCTTCCAGGGGCCATCCCAGTGCTCGGCTCCTGGAGGAGCTCTGGGAGCTGCTGCGACCCCGGCGGGTCCCTCTGAGCTGGGCAGGGACAAAGCCCGGGGTCCTGCGTGCCACAGTGCCCGGGGGGCACAGCCTGAGCCGGGACCGGGACTGGGGGTACCCGGAGTGTGCCAGGAGCCAGAGAGCACTGCTGGCTCTGTGAGCAGGGGCACAGCTGGCACTCAGTGACACTCCTGCAGGTGTTTAACAGAGAGCACTGCTGGCTCTGTGAGCAGGGGCACAGCTGGCACTCAGTGACACCCCTGCAGGTGTTTAACAGAGAGCACTGCTGGCTCTGTGAGCAGGGGCACAGCTGGCACTCAGTGACACTCCTGCAGGTGTTTAACCAGCTCTGTGAGCAGGGGCACAGCTGGCACTCAGTGACACTCCTGCAGGTGTTTAACCAGCTCTGTGAGCAGGGGCACAGCTGGCACTCAGTGACACTCCTGCAGGTGTTTAACCAGCTCTGTGAGCAGGGGCACAGCTGGCACTCAGTGACACTCCTGCAGGTGTTTAACCAGCTCTGTGAGCAGGGGCACAGCTGGCACTCAGTGACACTCCTGCAGGTGTTTAACCAGCTCTGTGAGCAGGGGCACAGCTGGCACTCAGTGACACTCCTGCAGGTGTTTAACCAGCTCTGTGAGCAGGGGCACAGCTGGCACTCAGTGACTCCCTGCAGACATTAAAGGGTTGGACAGGGCTTGGAGCATCCTGGTCTGTGGAGGGTGTCCCTGCCCACGGCAGGGGGTGCAACAAGATGGGCTTCAAGGTCCCTCCCAACCCAACCCAGGAACTGGCTTCCAAAAGCTAAACTAGTCAATTCTGGGGGCTTAGTTTGGGGTGAAATACGGTGAAGAACCTAGGGACATGAGAAGGGCAGGGAGAACTCATGCCAAGCAAACAGCCAAGCCTCTGCTTCTGCCTGTAAATACTGCCCTTGGTTACTCAGGTGATCTGAGCAGCGGGCAGAGAGCCCATGCCTGTCACCTTGGAGCATCCTTGCCAGTGCCAGAGGGACCTCAGGCTGAGGAAGGGGGTTCAGGAGCTGCATCTCCTCTGACTGTCGTGGGATTAACGTGAACGGGGCAAAGGCGCCCCGGGGTGGGGAAACGCCTTTTCCAAAGCCCCAAAAGAGTGAATACATCTTCCCTGGGGAATGTTTAAAAGCCAGCAGGCTCAGCTTGTTGAGATTCCCCAGCCCTCACCTCTTTGGGTGCACAGAGCTGCAGTGGCTCTGCTGAGTGAACCTCCCGGTTCCTTGTGAACAGGAATTTGCTCTGGCTGTCACAAGAGGGAACTGCAGCACCAGTTTGGAGCTGCTGCTCTTCACACACCTTTTCTCCAAGGACTCGGTGGTTGCAGTCATCTTCCTCCTAAAACTGCTCCCTTCTTACAAATAAGATTGTCTTTTAATTTGTGCATGAACTTGTCCATTTTTATTGCTTTTGAGAACTTTATTTCTGGTCAGGTAAAACTTGGTAATATCTTTACTGCTTTTTGAGGCTTGCAAAGCTTTTTTGAATTAACTGATTTGCCATAGTAAATTTAAAAGTGCATTTTTCCCACCACAGAGTGTTTATTTAAAAAGGAATAGATAAGCTATAGGAAAAGCAAGGACAAGGAACCCTCTCATGTTCTCCTCCAGGTAGATGGGCTGCTAAAGGAGGGGACATGTCCATGGGGGTATGGAACCAGAGAAGCTGATGCCAGAATCACCTGGAAAAGGAGAAGAGGACCTGGCTGGCTGGCTGCAAGACGAGTGGAAGTGAGGCAGCCCCTCCAGGAGCACAGCACCAAGGTCCCAGGGATCCAGCTGGCATTCCTGGGGTGAGTCTGGAGTGTGTGGAGCTCCCTGGCACTCCCAGGAACTGCTGGAACATGCTGGGGGGCCCCTGCACCTGGATATAGCTTGGATTTATCAGAGGTTTTCTTCTGCTCTTGAATTTTGTCCCGGCCTTGCTTTTCCCAGTTTTTAAGACCAGGGAGTCTTCATATGAGCAGATAAGAGCAGGATGTCTGCAGGTGTCTCTGCTGGGGAAGGTGACTTTAGGGCTGCCTTGTACCCACTTGAGCTGTAGTTTTTTAATACATGATGGTGCTGGGCTGATGGTTGGACTTGGTGATCTTAAAAGTCACCAAGTCACATTAACCATTCCCTGATTCTGCGAAAATGTAGAATAAAAGATTCTGAAGAAATCCTTCATTTTGCTCTGAAGAGGACATTGAAATTAGCTTGCTCCATTTTATCCAGTGTTTATGGTCAACTGGAATGGTCAAATCAAGAAATAAGTCTTAGACAAACATGACATTTTCGAAAGTCTTTCACAGTTTATGATAATGAACACACCCTTTTTTCTTCAGCCAGTTTGTGTTTTGCCATTGTGTTCCTTGCTGGCACAAGCCAATGTTCTTTCAGAGGACACAGTAAGATCAAATAAAGATGTTTTCAGCCCGTGGCTGACTTAGCCCAGCACATGAGCTGAATTACACAGGCCAGTGGTTGTTTGTGAGCACAGCACCTTCACTCTGGTCAGGAAATGTGGGGCTGAACCAAGAGCTGGGACACACATCCCAGCTGAGCGCTTCAGTGCCTTGTTTTCCAGGAGTTAGAACAAAGGAGCAGCCAAAAGTGTGACCCAGTCTGGCTGTTCCCACCCTGTATCTGGGACCAGCCAGAGCACCCTGGTCAACCCTCTCTGGAGTGCCCCAGGTGGCTCCTGCCTCCTGCTCTGTGCCTCCCCTCCGCAGCCCCTCTGGAGGAAGCTTTCCCTGCCCGCTGAGCCTGCCGTGGCAGCTGGGGGTGGTGGTCAGTGTGCTGCAGCTGCTGCAGGGCACTTTGGGGCTGGGGGTGTCCTGGGGCTGTCCTGGGGCTCCTCCCAGCCTTGTGCCAGCACCACGGAGCCCTGCAAGAGGTGACTCAGGCTCGTGGCCAAAAACACCTCCTGAGCCTGCCCCAGGGAGTCTTCCTCAAACTCTTTGCTGCACACAGAGTGCACCCCAGGTTATTTTTTCTCATCCAAAGAAACAGAGTGGAGTAATTATTAACTTCATTGTTCTGTCACAGCAGAAAAATCAGATGGGAAACGCAGCATGGTATGCCTGGAGTTAGCACTTGGTCCAGGAGTTAGGATTCAGTGCAAATCCAAGTGACACATTAAATGCCTTTTAGTTCTGAAGAAAATGCCAAGTCGACAGTAAAAGCCACAGCAACAGGTTGCAGTAATGTATAAACCATAACTCACATCCTCCAGAAAGCTGCCATTTCTGAAATCATAAACCCTGGGTATTTACAGTGTGTGATGGGCTGGGTTCCCTTCCAGAATAATCTTCACTAGGTGGAGTCTTTCTGTGAAGAACCTGAAAGCTGGCCTGTGGCTGACCCTGGGCTGGGCAGCTTTGGTGGCTGGGCTGCCCCTGGGGGGCTCAGTGCCCCTTCAGCTCAGGGGAAGGACGTGGCTGCAGAGCTGCTCTGGCCTGCTGACCCGTGCTGAGGGCACTGCGCTCTGTGTTGAGCTGCTGCCATCCCTGGGCTGGGCCCTGGGCTGGGCCCTGAGCTGTGCCTGGGCTGGGCCCTGGGCTGGGCCCTGGGCTGTGTCCTGGGCTGTGTTCTGGGCTGTGCCTGGGCTGTGCCCTGGGCTCCTGGTGCTGCCCTGGGCTGTGCCCTGGGCTCCTGGTGCTGCCCTGGGCTGGGCCCTGGGCTCCTGGTGCTGCCCTGGGCTGTGCCTGGGCTGGGCCCTGGGCCGTGCTCTGGGCTCCTGGTGCTGCCCTGGGCTGGGCCTGGGCTGGGCCCTGGGCCGTGCCCTGGGCTCCTGGTGCTGCCCTGGGCTGGGCCTGGGCTGGGCCCTGGGCTGGGCCCTGAGCTGTGCCTGGGCTGGGCCCTGGGCTGGGCCCTGGGCTCCTGGTGCTGCCCTGGGCTCCTGGTGCTGCCCTGGGCTGGCCCTGGGGCTCCTGGTGCTGCCCTGGGCTGGCCCTGGGGCTCCTGGTGCTGCCCCTCACCTCGCAGCACTCCAGCCCTGCAGGGGATCCTGGAGCTGCCCTGCTGGGTGAGGTCTCAGGGGGATGGGGCCATGCCCTGCCAGCTCTGGGGGAATTTGCCACTGGAGCTGCACCAAGGCAAACCCCTCCTGGCTGTCGCTGCTGTTCTGGACTCCAGTGGGGACAGACCCGGGAATGGCACGGCTCACGGAGATCTCTGCGCCGTGCTGCTGCTTCCCCATCATCTCTGCTGCTGGCTTTGCAGTGTCTCAGCACTCAGCTGAGTGCTGCTGCTCTCTGCCAGCAGAAATGATGTGTAGACCCCGAGGCCTAGGAAGCAGCATGTGGAATTAATTATTTAGTAGCTTAATACATGGGTTTTTTTCGTGTCTTCGGTTGCATAGTTATCAAATAAATCAGCCTTTATTTTCATGATGTAAATGTGAGTAGAAGTAATGTCAGTAATGTCTAGCAATTTTTAAGGGAGCTTTCAAATACTAAGATTGGTGTGACTGATAAAATGCATTTCATTAGACAAATTTTCCACACATAAACCTATTTTGTGAATGCAATAATCTGATATTCTCATATGTTAGTCTGCAGGTCACAAGAGAGTATGGAAAAGTCATAAAATAATTCAAGGCATATAAACTTTCCTTTTGATTTGCTAGTAAATCAGGTTTTTTTTTCTTAAATGAAAAAAAGATCAATTGAAAGAAATATGATTTAAAAATTATTACCAGTATTACAAAGCTATAAAGATTTTATTACTTGGAGCATTCCCTTTGTGAAGATTAGTTGGTCTGTCCTTCTTATCTCCTCTAAAGCAGTGTAGGCTGCAGTTATTTATAGGGATCATATAGAATTTGTAAAACAAAATGCTTCTTTGCCATCCTCCTGCATATGGGTTCAGATTCTCAGAGGATACAAGTACAGCAACAAAGACAGAAATGTGGGCATTCCAGTATTTGATCTCTGGCTACTGATGCAGTGATGGAGATTGGGATGTGCTCTAAACATATTGGGTATTTTAACACTAAAAGTGGCCAATTTGGTTTGCAAAGTGGGGGAGGTCAGTGGGGTTCTGACAGTTCCTGCCCAAACACCAGGCACTAAAAGGATTTTTCCCCTTAAAATCACTTCTCTCACAGAAAGCCTTGCAGCCCTGCTGCCTTACCCTGTTCCTCCTCCTAATTTTGGCCCTAACTCCCTTAAAGCACTGCAGACATTTAAAGCACTTGAAGGGATTCCCAGCTTCGAGCAGTTAATGGCAATGAAGTCCCAGAGGCTGCCCCAAAAGTTGCCCTGAGACCAATCTGTTTGAGCACCTGTGAGCTGGAGGCTGAAAAGGAATCTCATTTCTGAGCCCAACTGCCCATCCAAGTGTAACTCTGGATATTGAGTATCTCAGTGTCCCAGCACAGAGGGGGGAAAACATAAACCAAGGTCACGTAATTGGGAACACAAATAGAAATGAGGGAATTGTTGTTCTTGTGGATTGTTCTTCAGCAGCAAAGCAGTAGCTGTGTTTTGCCACAGATCATTCTGAGTATTTTCTTAAGCCTTGTGTCCTCTCCTTGTTCTTATACTTTGAAACTGTCCCTCTGCTTTTTTTTGGGCTGTTGGACTAAGGTCTATTGTAGAATCGATGTCTGCAGTTCATTCCTCAGTTCCCAACAAAAGATGTGTTGTTTAAAATAATGTCTATATTGTTGCTCTCTTCTTTGCTGCAGTTACAGCTTTGATCTCCTCCAAGTCCAGCTGTGGACGTGCAGGACAGCACTCACTGGGGAGCATTACCCAAACTGTGGGAGCAGCAATGACTCGCTGCCCTTGCTTGTGGCAACTGGCCTGGAAGGATCCCAATCCCTGAAGGTCAGATGGTCTTGTCAGGAATACATGATTCCTGCTGGAAGTTATTTCCATGAGATCAGATGGATAGATATAATTAGCAGAACCAAGCCAGATAGGATTCTTACAGGAACAGCTGTGCAGCCAACAAAGTTATTGTATCAGAGATTTTTTTTTTCAATGAATATTTTACACAGAGTCATATTTCTTTTCACAACAAATTGGATCTTATCCCAAAAGGATTTGCTTTATGGCAAAACCAGACAAAGAAAGTTTGTCTTTGAAAGTCACTTTCAAAGAAAATGAAGCTCATGGTTTACTCTTGTGTCTCAAAATGTTGTGATAGGCTGAACAGTGCATGGCATGATAAAGTGTTCCATAGGCCTGAGTTTTATTGTAGGGTTGCTCCCATTTTGGAGAAGCAGTAATGCAATCCCCTTCCTGAGGGGAAGAGCTGTCCCTCCCAGCTGTGTTGTAGGTGTGATGCAGGACATGTTCCTGCCCCCTGCTCTGCCCTGTGCAGGGATCCCTGCAAAGCAGCCCTGCCTTGGGACTGAACTTCTCCTGCCAGTAGGAGAGAGCTGGGGTTGCTGAGCAGGGCTGGTAACCACAGGGATACCTGCACAGGAGCCCTGAGCAGGGCTGGCAACCACAGGGATACCTGCACAGGAGCCCTGAGCAGGGCTGGTAACCACAGGGATACCTGCACAGGAGCCCTGAGCAGGGCTGGCAACCACAGGGATACCTGCACAGGAGCCCTGAGCAGGGCTGGTAACCACAGGGATACCTGCACAGGAGCCCTGAGCAGGGCTGGTAACCACAGGGATACCTGCACAGGAGCCCTGAGCAGGGCTGGTAACCACAGGGATACCTGCACAGGAGCCCTGAGCAGGGCTGGCAACCACAGGGATACCTGCACAGGAGCCCTGAGCAGGGCTGGTAACCACAGGGATACCTGCACAGGAGCCCTGAGCAAGGCTGGTAACCACAGGGATACCTGCACAGGAGCCCTGAGCAGGGCTGGTAACCACAGGGATACCTGCACAGGAGCCCTGAGCAGGGCTGGTAACCACAGGGATACCTGCACAGGAGCCCTGAGCAGGGCTTGGCTGGGTTTTCCAGAGGAGAGGGATGAGAGAAGAGTGGGGGACTCAGAACACAGCAGATCCCTGTCATGCTGGAGTACAGGGGTGCTCATGAGTGTTATCTGCATTTGCCCTGGGGGCTTCATGGCTATGAAGAGACCATAAAACAGTTTTCACCCTTGTTTCCCTCCCTCTTTAAGAAACAGATCCCTCTTTAGTCAGAGTGCTCTGAAGCAGAGGTGCAGTTGCAGGAACAGGCAGAGGTAACCTTGACCCCCTGAATTCCTGCCTTTTTAGACAATTGAATGCTTATAGCCAACCCCTGGCACCAGTGAGCCAGGCAGCTGCAGCACATTCCAGATATTGCTCTATTTAAAGCATCCCAGGGCTCTCAGAGCAACTGCAGAGGCAAACCTTAACCTGCCATTAAACTAGCAGAGGGGGAATGGCAGAACCAGGTAAGAGACACAATTACATGTGAATGTAATAATGTACTGACATTAATAGGTCTGAGCAATGCAGTGTGAATACACTCAGCTACCTGTATTCTTGTCTGATACACTATATATATATTTTACTTTTCAGTAAGAAAGTGTAATCTCTTTAAAAGCTAATTCTATTAACAGCTCGGGTTCCTCCTGTATTTTTGAATCCTACCAGTTTTGTTTTCTTTATGTTTTGTAGTTGTCATTCCAGGTTAGCTGACACAATAGGACAGTGTGTAAAATGAGTTATGTTTGACAGAATTTTTGTTATACTGTGGGGAGCTGAGCTCCAAGTATAGTGCCAAGTCAGCGCAGAATAATTTAGATTTTAGCCCCACAAAGCTCAAGTGGCAGAGCAAAATGAAATTTTAATAATGACCTTTCCATTGTAAGCACACTTCACTTTCTCCAAGGAGAAAAGGCAGTTTTAAAAATTGCATTTTATACCTATTGTAATTTTTTATCTATTTCAGTTAAATTTACAACTGTAGCTGTGGTGTGTGCTGTGTGCACAGTTACTCAGGTAACACTTGTAAGGGAACTTTTTAATACATCTTCGTAGCTACGTTCAAAGTTTTTAAAGACTTATCTCCTGGTTTTTTTTTTGCACCACTGACTCTGGTATCTGTGGAGAGTGAGTTTCTGCTAAGGTACAAAAGGACACTGAACAGTATTTATTTGCATTTTCATTGATAGCCCCAGAAATGACCCTGATTCTGGTTTAAACTGGAGCTCCCTAACAAAGCCCCTCAGTCAGCAGCATCAGCAGAGCTCTGACAAACCCCTCTGTGCCCAGCAGGAGCCAGCCCTGTGTTGTGATGAGACCTCCAGAGAGAGTGCAGGGGAACGACCCCAGCAGCTTCCCCTGGTGGCACAGCAGTAAAGGTCCCTAAGTGAAACAGCTGGGGGACTCCCCTGGGGCAAAAGGACACCCAGGTTTGGGCCAGCATTTTGTTACCTGTTTATGTGTTTAATATTTTCGTGGCAGCACATGCAGGTCCTCTGTCCCTCTGGCAGGCACACTGTGCAGTTCATGGTGAGACAGGTGTGCTGTGCAGAGCTTTAGAAGAGCAATGTGGCAATCCTTAAATTAGTAAGCATCCCTCCGAGTCTGCCTGCCTTGCAAGGTGTTGTGGATATTCAACACAGTTCATGAATCCCTTCAGAAACCTGTAATTCTATTAACTGTGTAAAGATGTGTGTAAGAGGTGTAATACACTGGTTAGTAAGAGGATCTCAAAGGTTGTTATTCTGCTTTCTGGCAAGAGTGTGCTGCTTGCAGGAAACCGATAGAAGGGTCCTTGAAATTCTGATGTTGTGTGGAGATGTACAGCCAGTCCTGCTCCCGTGTGCTCCTCAGGGAACCTGGGCCTGGCCTGGGCCTGGCCTGGGCCTGCTGAGAGCTGAACCCTGGCCAGCAGCTGGGACATGCCCCCCTCCAGTGCTGTGCTGGTGGCATTCGCTCAGCGCTCCCTGCCAGTGCCACTGACCCGTTCTCCTGCTCTCCGTGCCAGCCCGGGCCCCGCTGTCCCGCCTGCTCGTCCCCGTGCTGCTGGCACTGGGCTGGGTCCTGGGCTGTGCCCTCATGGTCTACATCGTCTTCTCCTGACCTCGGAGGGATGGCAGTGCCACACAGTGCCCTGAGGTAAGTGACGGTGTCACACACAGCCCTGCAGTGACACTCAGCCCTGCAGTGAAGGCAGTGTCACACACAGCCCTGCAGTGACACACAGAGCCCTGCAGTGAAGGCAGTGTCACACAGCCCTGCAGTGTCACACAGCCCTGCAGTGAGGGCAGTGCCACACACAGCCCTGCAGTGACAGCAGTGTCACACAGCCCTGCAGTGACACACAAAGCCCTGCAGTGACAGCAGTGTCACACAGAGCCCTGCAGTGAGGGCAGTGCCACACAGCCCTGCAGTGACACACAGAGCCCTGCAGTGACAGCAATGTCACACAGCAGCCTCCCCTGCCCTACTTGGCACTGCCACCCTTTTAAATGCTATTTTCTGTGTCTTACAGGTGAGAAGAACCTACAGTGATGTTGATGAGAAGAACACAGAAGTTCAGTTTAGAGTTCTAATGACTAAAATACATATAAAATGAGTTATTTTTAATATCAACAATATAAATGTTGTGCACACCTTTTACCCATTAGGAAGAATCACCAAACCAATTTCCCTGTTCTCAGATTATTTGCAATTGTGGGCGTGGTTTTTGGAATCTTGTGGTAGGTCAGATCCTGCCTGCTTGCTGAACAGCAAACTTTTAAAGCAGCTACTAGCAGCTAAGGAACTTCAAGCTTGGTAGAAACTGGCAAGGGTTAAATTCTCATGGGGCCTGGGCAAGTATTTTTAGCCTTATTATGGGGAAAATCTCTTGGACTCTATTGTTATGAAACAGAAACATTGCATGTCCTTGGAAAAGAAAACCCCGGGCTCACTGCGGGCTGGGAGGGTTGTACAGCTGAGTGTGTCTGAATGTCAGGCTCACCAGGGCCCTCGGTGTCCTCTACTGGGGGGTTTGCCTTTTTAATTAGAATTGGAGATAATTATATTCCCCCAGTCAATAATAAGCCATGTGAACTGCCAGTGACTTTGCCATTTAAATCACAACTGAGCATCAGATCACTGCATTTTCACTGACAGCTTTGGGCTTTTGAGCATGAAGATTTTTCTACTGAAGAACTGCAGTTCTGAGACGATGAAATCATTAATAATTCAATCCCCTGTTAAAGCAGAGAATTGATTGGGAGAGGCATGTCTGGAAGATCCCAGCAAGATGTATGTTTAAGGGAATGTGAAAAAACTCTTAACAACCCCTGATGGGGTTAAATCGAGAAAGAAACTAATTTTTTTACTCCTGCTCACATAATTGGTATAATTTTGAGAATGTGAGGAAGGCACATCAGTCAGACATCCTGTCTCCATCTGTGGGCACTGTCTGTTGAGCTTTAGGAATGGAAACACAAATAGATTTGGCCGCAGTGCAGCCATGAACATTCCTGGGCCACTCCAGCAGTCAGCAGGAGCACTCAAGTGTGACATTCCGTTTGGGAATTCTCTTAACACCGGCTTTCTTCACCTGGGGATGAGCTGAGGGCAGAGGGGATCCAGTCTCATCAGATGTCCTGAAAGAGAGGGGATCAACCCTGGAGGTTGCCAGTGCCTGCACGGCTGCTGTGTCCTGTGGGCACCAAGAGCACCTCAGGGAGTCCCTGCAGGTGGAGCATCCCCTCCTCCCTGCAAGGGGCTGGCTGAGCCCGGAGCCCACCTGAGCACACCCCTCAGGGTCTCACTGCAGTTCCTCGGTGCTGGTGTGAGCCCACCCAGACTGATCCAGCTGTGACTCCACGGTGACCACGTCTGTGTTTTCACAACTCACTTCATTTACCCGGCACAGAGGGAAATAGTTCTGAAAGGTCCCGCTGGCCCAAACAGCTCTTTGGGTGTCTCACAACGCTGGAAATCAAATGTTTCCAATTAAAATGTTACAGAGATAAAATGTAAACACTACAATCTGGTTTAGCTTTACCTGATTTTTGAGATCTGATTTGGCAGAGCAAACCAAAATAACTTTCTAGGCTGGCGTCAATATCATCGAGCTGACTTGCTGTACACAAAGCAGAAGTTCCTGCCAGTTTTATGGGGTAATAAAGAGAGGATTATTCCAAGAAAATATGCATCCCCCACGCTGCTGGAAGATCACTGAGCACTCTGCAGTGACCTTTTGTAACCACCTTCAGACAACCCACTCGGGTGTCTGCTCGTGGTGCAGCTGTACAGCGTGAAGCTCTCCTTACATGCGGGGCTAAAAGGGGTAGCAAAAGGTTTGGGGTTTTTCATGCCTGAAAAATAAAACGAGTGTTTGAGAGCTAGGTTCTTTTCTCTCAGAAAGGTGCTGGTGAGTGAGGGGAAAAAGCCGTGCACATTCAGATTTCTTGGAAAATGCTGGTGCTCCACTATTAAAGCGAGGTGATAACCTCAGTGTCAGGCCACTGCAATGTTGTTACACTAGGATGCCAAGCTTGCCTCTGCCTGGCTTTCCCTGTTTCCCCTGAACAGCTCTTGGAGTACATCAAGTAGAGAGGAGTGTCTCTCCTCCCATCCCGGGGTGTTGCATGTGGCATCCTGGAAACTTCCAGGCTCATGTTTATATTCTTTCAGTGCTCGTAATCCCATTTAAGAGTGTTGGTGTACACAGAGCATGACTGGTGCAGAGCAGAGCTGTGGGGATAACACCTGCCTGAGAACCAGGGTTTGGGTGGGACAGGGACAGGGATAACACCTGCTGTGAACCAGAGTTTGGGTGGGACAGGGATAACACCTGCTGTGACCCAGGGTTTGTGTGGGACAGGGACAGGGATAACACCTGCCTCTGAACCAGGGCTTGGGTGGGACAGGGACAGGGACAGTGATAACACCTGCCTGTGACCCAGGGTTTGTGTGGGCCATTCCCAGTCCCACCAAGGACAGTGGCTGCAGGGCGCTTTGCCCACCTGCTGTGCCTCTCCTGCCCAGCGGCTGACACCAGCCCGGGGAAGAGCTTATCCTGCTCCTGGCTGTTCCCGCAGCGCCTCACACACCTGGGCTTACCTGTGCCCGTGACCCCGTTGTGCCCCCAAACCTCCCCGGCGGGGCTGAGGGCCCTGCCGTGCTCTGGGTAGAAGCACAGAGGGAGCAACGCGCGGCGGGTCCCGGTCCCGGTTCCGGTGCCGGTCCCGGTCCTGGTTCCGGTCCTGGTTCCGGTGCCGGTCCCGGTCCCGGTGCCGGTGGGGCGGGGTGCGCGCCAGGTGCGCTCCGCTGGGGGGCGCTGCCTCACCTGCCCCCGCCCTCAGGAGCCCCCGGCCCTGCAGCCCCCGGCCCGCTCCGGAGAGAGCCCGGCCCCGCACCTGCGGGCACCTGAGCCCCCGGCCCCGCATCTGCGGGCACCTGCAGCCCCCGGCCCGCTCCGGAGAGAGCCCGGCCCCGCACCTGCGGGCACCTGAGCCCCCGGCCCCGCATCTGCGGGCACCTGCAGCCCCCGGCCCCTCCGGAGTGAGCCCGACCCCCGGATCTGCGGGCCCCTGGAGCTCAGGTAGGAGCCCGGGCGGGTGAGGGGCGGGTGAGGGGCGGGTGGGGCCACCGGAGCCGCCCGGGCCCGCGGGGCACAGCGCAGGTGAGGGCGCTCCCTCACCTGTGCAGGGCCCGCCTGGCTCTGCTCTCCGTCCCCAGCCCCGTTCCAGCTCCCCCGAGCGCTGGAGGCTTTTTGTGGTCCCTGTTCTGTGCGAAGTGCTGGTTCCTGTGTGAAATGTTGGTTTCTGTGTGAAAAGAGAGGCGCTCTGGGTTTCCCCTCTCTGTGGGAGGCTCGCTCCTGGGCAACGCCGATCCTGGGGGCTGTGAGAGGGATTTGTTTGTTGTGGTCTGTGTTTTCTGACCTGTGGGGCTCAGGGGCAAGCACAGACATCTATTTGCAGAGAATTTTTGTTTTGTATTTTCATAACTCCTATGAAGAACACGCACTGCATTTGGCTCATAATTTCAATTTATTATCAAAATGTTTTGGTCAGATGACAAACTCAGAAAGCTAAAAGGACATAGGTTTTTAAATAGACCTATTGTAGCAGTCATCTGAGGTATCTGGTACTTGGTTGCAAATGTCTTTGCTTTGATAAACAAAGCAGTAAGTTCCTTTGCAATCTGCATGAGGATGTTTAATACATATCATTGCAGATTTAAAGCCTTTTACCCTCTTACTTAAAGCTCCTTCAGACTCTTGCAATCAGCTGTGCAGCTTTCCTGATGTGAGGACTGACATTGGTCAGAACACATACAAGTTATGTGCAGGATCAGAGCCTAAGCACTGACACTCAGCCTGAAAACTCCAATGTTTGTGCTCTCCATTGGAGAACTCAGTTTTGTAGGCTTTACCTTATTGCCCGATACCATGCTTTAGTCCAATTTCCCAGTTCTATGCAGCCACTGATAAAATATGTTACAATACTTCAAGTCAAAAGTGTAGCTCAAGATTTAAATATAAAAACTATGATTTATACATTACTAGAAACTTTAAAAAAGAGCAACTTTAGAGAAAGCAAGATAAAGCTTAGAAAATGGTGAAAGGGTCTTTGATCACAATCTTACAGATTATAGGTACAGAAATTAATAAATTACCTACGATTTCAGTGGGGCTGGAAAGCTGTAAATTAACTGTTGTCAGTAGGGACTTCAGGTAATACACGCTGGAGTAATTAGTGAGAAGTTACTTAAGTACAGCAGGTCTTTGGACTCCTCTTGTATAAATGGTTTCAAGTAAAAATGAAAACATTTGGTAGAACAGATTTCCCGTAACAGCAGAGGGTACAAAGTCTGACACTGGGATATAAACTGCTGTCTCTCTGTCGTGCTGTGATGGCTAAAATGTGTGTTACTGAGCACTTCCCTCCTCCCCCCGATCAGAAATCTGCATTCACTGACCAGGGCAGATCCTGTGTGATACTTTGCCATTTTAGAACGAATCCCAGAAGCCACTGGCTGTGGGGCAGGGTTACAGCTGCAGGTGAGGTGTGGCTGTGCGCTGCCAGGTGAGTCGGGTCCTACGGGCTCTGGGGAGAAGCAGCCGGGCAGCCCAGTGCCGCCTTAGGTGCTGTGATGGGTGATGATTTGGGGTTTGCATGTTTGCCAAGGATTACAGCCGTGTCTCCAGCATATTCCACTCAGCTTTCTTCCCTCCTCCCCTTCTCAAAATCAACTGGAAAGGTCTCTTTTCCTGGAAAGCTCCTTGAGATGTGAGGTTTGCAGTCCGTCACCAAACGCGGCACTTCTTGGCAGGATCCATGTTGTCTCTCGTGGTGCATGAAAAGGCTTCTGAAAACTCTGGGGAGTTCTGCAGTGACCCCAGGACCCTTGAAAACAAAGCAATACGCTGTCATTGCTGCTCGCCTCGCTTTGAAACAAACAACATGACCCGTATTTTGTAACTTGTTTTGTTGTGTCACCTCAGTGTAGTGCGGGGAACGCCCTGCTGCCGAGCTCTGACTGTTGCTTCATTTCACCTCAAGGGCTGGCTGTGTTTTCTTCTTCAGTTCGTGATGTCCCTATTGCAACCCCAAAAATACAGGACCTGTCCCCTCCTCATGGCTGGCTCTCACAAGCCAGTTCTTTCACCTAGAACAGATTTCTTGCTTGTCAGTAGTTTGCACTGAGGATTTTTTCAGCTACGTGTTGCTGACAAGTTTCTTGGTGAAGGAAAACAAGATCTGAGGTCAAGGGCTGTGGTGGTAACTCGTCAGTGAATGTTCATTTACATTTTTACACCAACCAAGTTTCAACTGAGATCATGCTGCTCCTCTGGGCGTTCTGCACAGATTTTCCAGTGAATGAGTTTTCTGGCAAAAAGTCTCATACAAACAATGGCTTTCAACTCAACATGGGAAGTGAGTATGAGGCCATTCCAGCTAAGGCTGATTTTATATGTGTAATTGTGAACATGTGGGAATAGATCTGCTAAGACTCACTTGTTCCTTCAGGACTGGGAATACAGCAGCACATACCTATGCAGGGAAATAGGTCAAATACAGATACTGATGGACATTGATTGTGGCCCAGAAGTTCTTTAAAGAACTGTTTCTTTGAGTAATTTGTGATTATTCTGAGAATTATGTTCATCATTAGAACCAGGGTGTGCCCACAGAAGCTGAGGTGAAGTTCAGCAGTGACACCTGCCGTACTTTAATTGTTCTAGAAGGCCAAAAGTGACTCCCTGGTCTTGGGAGCCAGCAGTGGAACAGGAGATGGCACAGAAAAAGGGTTATCAAAAACCTCATGCATTTTGGTGATCTAGCTGTGCTTCCCTGCTCCAATGAACAAGGACTGCTAAAATGGGATGCTCTGCAATGAACAATTTCTACGAGGAACTGCCTGTCCTACTTGTAAGGAGAAGCAGCCCACAGTCAGTGCAGCAGGTGTTGAAAAGGCTCATTGCACTCCCCAGGTAATAATCAAAAAAGGCACCTTGGGATTCCTCGTGACACTTGTGTTGTATATTATTAGGTATTAATTTTGTGGGTATGTCTCATGAAATGTTTTCTATTTTAGAGCTCTTAGGGGGCCTCATCCTGTAAATGTCTGCCCATTCTGAGAATGCTGTCTGGTTTCTCATGAGCCCTTGTATCATTGATGTAAAGTCCACAGCCTGTCCCACCGAGGTGCAGGCAGCACAGCACGATGTAATGCATCCAGGGCACACAAACACAGCTTGTTGCACTGAGATGCTGAACCAGTCAGCTTCAAAGGCCTTGTACCTCATCCAAATCAGATGTGCTGAGGTTCTGAAGAGCCTCTGGAGCCTCATTAGCACTGAGACCAGACAGGAATGACTGTAGGAGCTGGTGCACAAACTGCCTGTGGGAGAGATCCCAGATAGCACAACCCACCCGCAACGAAGCCAGGCGAGAACAGAGAGGGAACAGTCCCTGCTTTCACTAAATATCTCAGTGTGTGGGATAAACAAGGTTTGGTGAAAAGGCGTTGAAAGAAAGATACTGGAATTAATGTAGTGGATTGTATCAGCACAGAACTTGGCTATTGTGGACATGGAGCCTGGAGATGACTCAGCCTTCCAGCAGATGCTGTGATGGCTGCACTACCACTGATAGCGTGGCATTGGACCAAACAGGTTTATTAGAGCACATTGTTACACTGCTGATGAATAGGCTGCTCTGCCTTCAGATAAAAAGAAAAGATCCTGGTCTGGCTCAAAGGCTTGCACCCTGAGCAGCCACATTTCCTGCATGGCTCTACTGAATTGAGCCCAGCTGATCTTGGGAAGGCTGGCTGAGCACACCAGGCACAGAAGGCACATCTGCTATTGTACCACAGCTCATGGCTTTGTTAAAGGGGAGGGGCAGTGATCTCCCACTGACTCTACCCGTGACTTCAGGGGAGGATGAAAGTTCATCCGTGCTGTTGGTGTACAAGAACCCTACCAGGAGCTATTGTGGGAGCCAGGGACTTGTGGATGAGCCCTGGATTCCAGACACAGTCACTGGGACTCTGCAGTAACAGCCACACAGTGACAGCCAGGTGATGGTGTGTGTGTCCCGTGGTGGAGACTGTTCAAAGCTGTCCAGTGTGGACAGAATTAAGTTGGATCTTGTCAAGGATGAGACAACAATCCCACATCCTTCCTTTGCCTGTGGAGCTGCCTGGCAAGGGCTTTGCCTGTTTGGGCAATGCTGGGCTGGAAGGGGCAGGGACAGCCCACCCCTCTCCTAAGCAGCCCCAGTGTGCTGTGCCTGTAGATGGGTGTATGTTACAGCTGCCCTGGGAAGGGCACTCAGCCCTCAGCAGGGTCACTTCAGTTCCCCCACAAACAGCCGTGCTGCAGAGGTGTTACACCTCGGGACTGCACTGGGGTTCTTGGCTCTGCTGACCTGAATTTGCCTGGGCTGTGCACGTCTGTCTTGATGGAGTTCACTGCATATTCTGGTCTGTATGTTCCACACCACACCTGCACAGGTAACAAAGAAAAGCATCATTAGCCTAAGATTCTACAGGAAGAGACCTGCTGTCATTTAACTGTGAAACACCTAATGTTCATGAGAATAAATTCCACATTAGAACATAGAGAAAAAAGGGTGTATTTTGTTGAAAAAAGTACGTCATTGTCCTCAGACAAAGGCACTTGGGCACAAGGCACTTCCTATCGGGCTTGTAAGTGGCTGAATTAATTTCTTTAGGGAAGATAAAAATCACCTAACACGACTTTATTTTCAGTGCTTTGCAGTGAGCACTGCTCAGCCCTGCAGCTCTGCCAGCTCTTAGTTAGCCCACGGGAGTCAGCCTGTTCTGACTCGCTGTTAAACTGTAATGTCAAGTGGTTTTCAAAGCCCTCAGGCAAGAAGTAAAGGATACCTGTGCGAAGTTCAGAAAAAACAGCTGTTTGTGGTTCATGTCGAGACCAGGAAGAAGTTTTTCTTTTCCGTGTTTTCTCACAAAGTTTTCATAAGCCTGTAGAATGAAGTGAGCAGAAATGTTACCACTTCCAGCATTTTCCAGTCAAAATGAAGTGATGACAAGGAGGAACACGGATTCTTTGACACAATTAATCGTTGCCTCCCTTGGCCATCCAGCCCACATGTGCCACCTTGGAGCAGAAGACAACAGGGCCACTTCTTAGTACTGCGCTATCAATTATCTAATGCTGCTTTATGAAAAAGAGACTTTTTCCACTGTGTGTTTTTTGGGGTTTGGTTTTTTAAAGTGAATTGCAGAAGGCTTTAAAACCTTGCATTAGTAAGAACAGCTGCTTTCATGTTTCTCATGGAGACGTGTCAAACGATGTGTTGTTAGCGTATCATCACTGGTGGAAGATGCTGCAGAAATGTTCTGCCTGAAGTCAGTGCCAAAGCCACGCACGAGTAAAGCCAATCAGCTGCCCAAGCACAGCTGAGGAATGAGCAGATAGCAGGTCCATGGAAAAGGCTCTGGAAGTTTCCATGGGTAACAGCTGAACGAGAGCCAACAGTGCCACAGCGCTGCAAAAAAGGCCAGTGTTGCACTGGGATGTGTAAACAGGAGTGGCTTATATGAAATACATGAAGTAATCCTTCTACTCCACTCGGCGCTGGCCAGGGCTCAGCTGGAGTGCTCTGTCCAGTTTTGGGCACTGCCCTTCAAGAAAGATGTGGACCAACTGGAGAGAGTCCAGAAGAAAGCAGCAAGAATGAGCAGAGGTCCAGCAAACATGACCTATGAGGAAAGATCGAAAGAATTGGGTTTGTTTAGTCTAAAGGAGAGAAGTCTGGGCCTTGAAGCATGTAAGTCTTCAAATATGTGAAAGGTCACAGGAGAGAAAGGAGCAGATTGTTGTGTTTGCAGTGTTGGAGGCAGAGCCATGGTGGCACTGGGAGTGCCACGAGGAGGCAGCGGGAAGGCTCCTCTGGGAGGCTGGGAGGATGAAGAAGGGGTTGATTCTACCTGCATGGAGAGGGGGGTGGGATATTGACCTCTCAAGATTCCTTTTGGACCTTTTTTACTGTTTATATGATGTCATAACAATTTTTAATACTTCTGACCTAATTTTTCTGGCTACTCCCATTCCTTTCAGAAAGCGTATCCCCTTTCATGGCTTTGTACTTTGCACAAATATTCCAGTAGCCGAAGATCAGGCTAATCTAATAAGCCCTATGCCTCTTTTAGGCTTCCAAATAATTCCTTAAGCTTTCATTAATAATTGCCTTTGCCCTCAAACATGTCCATTTCCAGTGAGAGCTTGGAGAAGCGTGAGTTGGCCCGTGCATCCCAGAGGCTCTTTGTTGAGCAGTGACAGCACTCAGATGTCAAGTGTTGAGTATTTTGCCACAGAAGGTGTTCAGGGAAGGAGAAGGAGGATCACATTGTTGAGGCTTGCAGCCATCAGATTTGTGAATAATAAGAAAAGCTGACAGAGAAGCTGACTTGCTACTCTCTTCCAGACCATGTTCACAAAAAGAACCTGTGTCTCTCTGACTGTCAGTCTCAGTGGTGGCCAGGGGGTCCAGCAGCTGTTTGAGGAAGAGAAGAAAAGCAAAGCCAAAAAGCATCCAGCTCCCATGGAAGGCTTAGTGCAGAGAGTCCAGTGTCTCTGACATCTTGGGATACCAGTACAGAGGGCCCAAGTCACCTGTACAAGATGAAAAGCAAAGTTTTTATGTTTATGGGTCAGAAGAAAGTCATCCTGCCCCTCCTTCCTGGCATGAAAAACCTGGTGAAAAAGACAGCCAGAGGCAGACAACTGCTGGTATCAGCACTTTCTTTAGGTCATGGTCCAAGTGTGAGCCAGTGAATATTTCCATTCCACACATTCCTTATTCACAAAGGGAAAAAAAAAAATTGAAAAAGAGTTTCCTAGGAACAGGTAATCTGTAGCCTGACATGATTAACAGAATGAGAGAAATACCACAGCTGGCCAGTAGCTTTAATCCAGGCCTTGATGGCACAGTAGGTCTGGTCCTGTCCCTGAGACAGAATTTGTGTTTCTTCTTCCAAGGCTCTGGAACTGATTTTCTTAATCTCTGACAGTTTCAGCTAAAATAGAGAAATGGATATTTCTTACCTTGTATGCTTGTCTCACACCCCCATTATCAGCAATGTTTTCTCCTAGTGTGTTGATTCCACTCAGCTGTAAAATAGAAAGGAAAAGTATTGGTTTCTTAAAAAAAAGCTCATCCAGGATCTGTAACACCAAACTTTGTGCATTTTCCAGTTTCTAAAGGCAAGAATTACCTTAAAATCTGAAGGTTTAGCAGAAGATTATGTTAAAATCTCTGAAAAGTCTTTAGATCCCTTCTCTCAAAATCCATGTTTTGAGGTACTATTGTTTTTCTAATCCTCTTCCTTCCCCTCCAGGCAACTTTCTAGGCTCTGTATCTCTTACCCAGATTTTCTGCTACTTAGTCATTGCTCATTTATTCTTCCTCTTTTCTCCTTGTCTTTAATCCTCAGTTTCTTACCACAGTTCCAGTTAGAGAAAGTGGACAGAATATAGTCTGTAGTCTGTAGAACAAGTTAAAATTTAAACGCCAGACTGCTGAAATTGTCTGTTAACAGACATCAGCAAACCTGCTAGAAGGTATTTCTCTGTACAGTAGGCAAGTTCAGTAGCTTCTTGGTAGCCAGATACATAGAAGATTTCTATTTAGCAGGTATTCTTAAGTCAGTCAAATAGCACCAAAGATGATGAAGCTTTGATATTGGGAAATCTCTAATTCTATTTTAAAAAAAAACGTATTTTAACCTTTAGTCCATCATATTGATTAATGATAGTCAAAGCTGCAAAATCTAGAATCATCCTTTGTTTGAATTTAATGTGTAAATAAAAGGGCAGCAAAATATGTTGAAATTTTCTTCTCTATTTTTACTGGCCTCTCTCTGAGTTCCCACACTTCAACACATTTTGGGAAAACCTCAGGGCTGGGAGTTTTATCTTTTCCCTGTCCTGTGTGATGGAATATATTGTCAGGCTGTAAAAAGCCAGCCAGTGGAATTGAGAGAAGTAACTCGTTGTGCCTTCCATGTAGCACTGTGAGCAGTGCTGTCTCATCAAACCAGCACGGGGAGCTCCTCAGGCAGGACCTACGTTCTGTCCACCTGCCAGGTCCCACGAGAAGTTCCCATACTGGTACACCATGCACTGGGACAGCTCCTTGAAATTCCGTGCTGATTCTTCAGTCCACCAGTCCACAAGGTCTCCGTTCTCATTAAAATTCCTGCCTGTAACAGTAGGTTAAACAGAATTATTTATACAAGAAAAGAGGGTTTGGTGCAGTGAGGAGGGGAGCGAGCAAGACTGCATTGTGCTCTTGGGAGAGCGATACTGTGATGCCTCAGAAATCCAGACTTCATCTTACATATGGAAATTCATCTCCCTCTTACATGCTCCCTGGAAGGACTAGGCACTAAAGCATGCCAAACAGCCTGTGCACTGAGTGTGCTGTCACCAGCAGCTCCGTGCCTCACCGTTGTCGTCAAAGCCGTGTGTGATCTCGTGCCCGATGACCATTCCTATGCCGCCGTAATTCAGAGATTTGGGCTGCGAGGCACTGAAGAAAGGGGGCTGCAAAATGCCCGCAGGGAAGACTGAAAAAGAAGCCACAGCACAGTTGAGGCCCTGCCCCGTTACCCTGCAGGTACAGCGGGGCCAGACCACTTTTATGGGCTTCAACCAAAACCACCCTGCTCCCCCGGATCTGCCAGCAGTGACTGACACAAGGGAATGCTGCAGGACAGGAGCAACAGAGCAGCAGGACCACTCCTCTCTTCAGACACTTCCAAAATCATGACCAGCTTTTGCTTTGTTACTCTTTTGCTCTGCAGGAAAAAGCAGTTTGTTCCAATTTACATCACTTAGCATTCACAGACTTCAGTCTCATCATTAAACAAACCTCACAACATTGTGAGAAGTGGGAGGGTGTCCCCCAAGAAGAATAGATTATTTGATCATTCCATCACAAATCAATCTCAGAGACAGGAATTTATTCTTCCCTTGAAAATACAAGTAACTCCCACTAGAATCAATAAAAATAGGCCAAGCTGTCAATAAAAGAACTGGAACAAAGCAGTTCCATTTACCCACTTCTCTGCTCATTTTTCTAGGCTTCTTCTACAAAATAATTCATTTAAAAAGAAACCCTGTTGCAATTCTGATCTTTTTATAAATTAACAGTAATAAAATACTATAAAATATTCTGTTCCACTTAGTATCTCGTGAAGGCCTTTTCCTGTCTCCCTGCTGCCGCTGCAATACGAAGTTTTAATTCTCCCTGGGAAGGAGGTGGATGTAGCTCTACATAACTTAAACAGTCAGAAGGAATTGGGTGACAGTTCTCACACAGCAAAAGAAAGAAGATTGATACTTCTTGCATTTCAGTATAAATCCAGTTCAGTTCTGGATTGATACTGGATTCAGGGCTTTCTTTCAGGACGAGAAAGAGCCATAGGAAAAGCAGAAAATGACAAACAGGTTAGAAATCAGCCAGTTGAGCTGTGTGTACTGTGACTGTCACAGCAGTCCCAGTGCAGTGCTAGCTTGCTATGGAATGAATGCCCCACTGCTCTGTCCTGCTGTCAGGAAGCACAGATGGCATCAGCAGTGTGAGGAGCCACCTCTGGAGCTGCTGCCTGTGGGAGCTCTGCCCCACACGGGATGGGACAGGGCTGTGCAGCCCCACCAGGTGCTCCTGGGGGAACACACCGGGGCTGCCTGGCCAGCAGCAGCTCGGCTGCCCCTTGGGAGCTGAGTGGCTTCCTCGTGGGCTGACCTGCTGATGGAGCAGAGCAGGTCAGACCCTACCCAGATGCAGTAACAGAGCTCCAGGCTCCCTGCACATCCTGCACAGAACTGCTCTTTAGAGGGTTTATAAAAGTCTAGTTCTAAGCTAATTCAGACATCACTCTAAAGATCAGACTGCTTTAATTATCCTGTGCATGCCATAGTTAAAGGATGAGGTAAGAATTTATGACTCACATTAACTGCCAGTCACCAGTTTCAGTCTTCCACATCATGATTCCTTTCCTACAAATTACTGAACAAAGCTATTTTAAACAAAGCCTTCTGGAAGTTTTTGTGTTAACTGTTCAGTCAAGAGCTAAATCCTCACATCAAGAAATAATCTTGTTTCACTTCTGCGCAGAGCCCTGCAGGACAAGGTTTTCCCATTTTTTTAGACTTGTATTCAGGAGTTACAGGTGGATCACAGTACCTCACTGATGGCCTAGAAAGGACACTGCAGTCTGTGACATTTGGATGATTAAAATTTAAACACTATTTGCAGAATGGACGTGACAGAAATATCGAGAAGCATAATTAATGTTGTGAAATGTTTCGTGACTCTTGTGAGCCTTGCAGCACGGTGAAGGGAGCTGGGATGGTTCACAAGATGAGAAACCTTGGGGCCTCCATGTGGTTCTCATCTTTAGCCAGAATGGACAGGGCTTTTTATTTCCATGGATGGTTTTGGGTAGGCTGACATTAGGAATTTGTACTCAAATTTGTTATAACAAGATAATTTCACTTCCTGATTTTAAAAGTACATACATACATATATAAAAAACAGATAATCTGGGCATCAATAAGTAGGTAAACCTTACCTATCTGATTCCTACTTGCTGAGTAAAAAGCATTGACAACAGCAGCTCCGCTTATCCACCTGGTAACACCAGAAGAATAAATGTTAGTATTTCAATTGTTAATGGTAAAGTTAATGATTGCTAGAATGAGCCTAGAAACCATGTAACAGAATCACAGGATATTTGAAGCTGGAAGGTACCTTCTCCTGTGCAAACTGGATAAAAGATTGGAGTATTATTAAATACTTACTCCTCTTTGTCCACCTTTTCTCTAAGCTTTTTCAACCTTTTCTTCTGGGTAAATACTAAATTTTGAATAATGTTTTCAAAGTATTCTTCTTCTTTGTAGTTCAACTAAAAAGAAAGGGAGAAGAGGAGTTAGTGGTGGTGTTACTGATTTGGGATAAAAGACACATGGATCAGGAAAATCTAGTCTTAAGCATGATGAGCTAAGCAACACATTTCTAAGAATATTTTTTGATCTACAACTAGATCTTGGCTTGCAGAGTTCTGCTACATCACAGAGTTGATATTGTAGCTGGATCTATGTTAGCAGCTGGCTACTTTTTCCAGAGCTCTTCATTCTCTCTTTCTAGACATATTTTGAGTGGAGTTGAGCAATTGTTGGTGTTGCCCTTAACCCCTGGAGCTGGCTGCTACAAGCCAGCAGCTGCCACTTTGGTAAGGACAGCTCCACCTCAGGCAAAGCAGGGAGTCAGCTGCAGCCAGTGCTGGGCCAGGCTGGGCCAGGTGGCTGCTGCACTGACCACCACCGGCTCCATGCCTGCCCTCACATAGTCCCAACAGAACGGGGACATGTCCTTGGAATGCCCCCCGAGCCTGTCACACCTGCGAGTCACATCCCGAGCTGGAGCTGGGTCAGCCCTGCCCGGCTGGCTGGTCACACCTCCTCCCTTCCCCCTGCAGCTGGGCACACCCGGGCTCGGTGTGACCCTTTTCTCCTCTGAAAACCCTTTTCTAATTCTCCTGCCTATTGTGCGAACTTACCTCCTGGTACTCACTGTTGAGCTTGTCGTTATCTGTCACGATCTCATCGGGATAGCCAATCCTCTCTCTAATTGCTGCTGCCTAGGCACAAGGGAATTTGATATCCATAGTAAATCTAGCCATGTTTTTAAATAATAAATTATATAAGAAAGGCAATATGGAAGCCACTGCAGAAACCGCAGGATGTTAATTATAAATAGATTTTGTTTAAATTTTTTATTCATTGAAAGCACAAGTTTATGGGTTTTATCCTGTTCCTCCTTATAGCTGGTCAAATCACCAGAAATCACTCCTTCTCATTTTCAGTATTTTTTTCCTGTAGATATTAATTATCTAGCTCCTTAATCACTGATTTGCCTGAATGATCTGAATCTTGTATACAGATTCTTCCTATTTTGTGTGCCTATCTCCAAAGGCCCCTTATCTTGGAATCCTAAACTGCTGTGCCTACATAAGCATAACTATAAATGTGTTTGTATTATAATAGAGTGATAGAAGTTACTGCTTGTTTTTTGTCAGGACAAACAATTGAAATACTGATTTTTATAGAACTACACATTACCAATATTTCAGACAGAACTTACTTTTTGTTCTGCTCTCTTTTTGGTCTCTGCATCCATCCAGGGAAGTTCATCTAAGGTTTCTATAAAAACATCACGTATATCTGCAATCATTTCTTCAACCTGGAAAAAACATCAGAATGTTACAAACCCACAGAGTAAGATGGTGGGCAATGCTGTTCAGTCATTCAGGTTACCAAAACCTGACAGACATTGCCCTGCTGGATATTGTGCATCTGATGGAATTGTTGTGTTTGTGCCAGCCCCAAAAATGGGTTTTTCACATCAGGATTCCAATGGTGATCGCAGTCAACTAAGGCTTCACTTCAGGTCCATTTTCAGGAACTTTCTGTGTGGCTGGAGGTGAACAGAAATAACCAGTTGCCCGTGTGCCCAGTGGTGGCAGGATGTGAACTGGTGTCACTCCCAAAGAGCAGCAGCGAGTGCTGCTCCTGGGATGTGAGGATCGGCCTGTGCACAGCTGCCCATGGAGCTGGCTCCGAGAGCAGGCGGGGGCTTTCTCCCTCCAGCTGTGCACCTGCAGGCCTCACATTTCACACTGTACTCTGATAAAAAGTTGCATTTTTAAACCTTTGTAATAGCCGTTACTAACACTTTAACAAAAACTTAAAAACCAAACCCACTTTGATTACGCTGTAATAGAAAGCGCAATCAAAGCTGTGTCAGGAAGCGCGTGGTGGTGATGAGGTGCCACTTTGGCAGCACTCAGGGGCTGAGGGGCTGAGGGCTTTACCACGTGTTTGCTGTCCCCAGCAAAGGCCTCCTCCACGTAGAGCCGGCCCACGGCGCTCTCCATGTTGCCGTTGACGTAGTTGGCGCAGCGGCGCCACACGGCCGTCTCGGAGGTGGTGCCATAAAGGGCCTGTGGGACACGCAGCAGGGAGACGTTCAGAGCAGCCCCTGCTCCTCCATGCACACACTCAGCTCACACCCCTGCTTCGCTGGGGCACTTCGCTGGGCTCGCTCTCTAACGGGACGATCGCTAGAAAAACTCCTACAGAGGAAGAAGTCCTGCTGTGGAAATACAATGAACTTCCATGTCCGGTTGCTGAAATTGCCCAGCATTTCCTTAAAAGCACTAAGCTATCAGCAGGATCGAATCACTGGAAACCACCAAGATTGGGGCCATAATGTTTGCCTTGGAATATATTCCTTTGGATAATGAAGAGTTTCTAACAAGTTAGTCAGAATGTAATCCCTTGCAAATAAATGTGACAATAAATGTTCTGATACCAAAATGGGGATTAATTTAGATTCAGAAAAACAAGAGATCAGGTACCAGAGCAGTGCTTTCAAATCCACTCAGCTATCAGGCATAAACCCCATAAATTATAGATACACTCCAGCAGAGGTTCAGCAAACACATCTGGCTTTTGTGTGCAAAATCCAAAGTACATTAAACATTTATATACTACACCTACATAAAAAACCTTATCTTTTGTGGCTCACAAAAGCCATCATTAAAACTTAGGGCGAGATGAATTTCTGCACCTTGCGGAAAGCATTCCTCGTGTCCTTGTAGTCCCGGCTGAGGCTGTTGACAAGATCCATGACAAATCGCCAGGCCATGTAATTCTGAAGGTCTCTGTTTAACAAAACAATGACAATAAGCTGGGGATGTTTTGAGGCTTTTCAAGTTTTCTGGAAAGAAAATGCAAATACCATGCTTAACACACCTACCTGGAAGAGTATTTCACGAGAATAGACCTGAGCTTGAGAAGGTAGTCAGGGTCGTAAACAATGACATGTTCCGTGTTGTCAACGTTGATTTGCACCGTTGACATGATGGCATTTATGAATTCTGACCAGTTGAACACCTGGAAAATCAATATGCATTATGATAAAGTCCGATCATAAACAGTTTAAATATGTTTGCATGACACAGCTGCTCTGCCTTTAGTTTCCCTAATATTTGCATTACTTATAAATGGGGTCATTGTAATAATAGCTGGCCTGAGATCATTTATAGCTCTAAAAATGTTGTTAACATAGGGGGGTATTTGGCAGAAAGGGTAGAGAAATTGCTTTGATTTCAAGCTAACACAATTATTTTTTAATTTTTAAAGTTTCTGTTCTGCCTATTACTTTAAAAAGTGTTGGTGATTTTTCCCTGCCTGTATCTTTGGAAAGGTTTATTGGAAGAGGTAATATCTTCCATCAGACAAGTGGAAGTAGCTGAGGAGAGCAGATAAGCTTTCAGGAACAGTCACTGCAGGTCTGGGAGAGAAGCAAACTTCAGGCTAACCTTGGTAATAATTGCTGTTCTATCCTTAGACATTACAACACTACCAACTCCCATCAATTGTCTTTTGAGCATTTTGGAATAAATTTAAATTAGTGCTGATCTGCAGCTCCCCCCAGGAACTAATAATAACCAGGGCAATGCCATTCTATGACAGGAGTTGTTGTTTTCTGACAGGATGACTGTAATGGTAACCAACTACACCTGTGGGAGACAGTGAATTATGAAACCAATTAAACCAGGCAGGAGGGAACTGTCAGAGAATTAAAGTCAATAAAATTGCAGTGAATATGAAAAAGTGCCAGGAATAACAGTGTTTCATTGCACCTTACTGGCCGCAGAAACCTCAATAAAAGTCATGAGAATAAAAACTACCCATGTTCAATATGGCATTATGTTCCTGAGGAGACAGAGCTGTGTTAGCAAAGCTTGGGTTCAGCTGCACTCTGGTGCCATGAGTTAAAGGCTGCCCTGCACAAACAGCACATGGCTCAGGGTGAGAGCAGAGCTGACACATCCCGGGGGAGCTGCAGAGGGAGGGATGTGGAGAACTGTCCTATTTCAAGGGCCTGACAGCCTGGGCTCCTCTCTGCTTGCCCTGGGAGCAATAATTACAGAGGCAATGTTGGACAAACTGCATTTTTGTTCTGAATCTGCAGCTCTGGATAGACAGAGTGGGGCTGAGTAGTCCACTGAACATCCCTGAACCAGCTGGTGATGGTTCTCATTACAGGCTGGACTTTTGTCCTGGGCCCTGAACCCATGAGGATAAGGAACAGGATCAGAGGATCACAGAATGCTTTGGGCTGGAAGGGATCTTAAAGACCATCTATTTCCACCCCCCTGCCATGGGCAGAGACACCTCCCACTGGAAATTTTTTTTCCTTTGTGCTTTTCCATCTTTTTATGTTGAGGCAAATGGGAAGATGTGGCTTCAGGTTAGGAGAAGCAATGGGTACAGAATGTGCATACAGTTCAGTGTCATCAGAAGAGCAGGTGAGACTGTGCACATCAGGGATCCTGTTCAATTGCAAATATGTCATGTCTTTAACAGAAAAAAAAAAAAACAAAAAACCAGGCTTCATTGTTTAATCCCAACAGTGATAAATTAGAGGTTAAAATGCCAGGTTATTGATCACTCACCTTATGATTGATTTCCAGTGAGAAGTTGTTTTGGAGTTGTGCCAAGGTCATTTTATTGTACAGCAGAAGTGGATCATTTCTGTCTTCAGATTTTGTTGTTGCCTGTCAGAGTTAACCAGGAGACAATTACTGAGTATATTGAGTCAGTTCCCAGGAGTTTTGGTCCTGATCAGGGTGCACTGCTGCCCTGTGTGCTCTTTGTGACCCATGGCACTGCTGGGGAGGCACAGCCCCCAGCTCACACAGCTCTGTGCTGCTCTGGGTGCAGGCAGTTTGCACTGCTGAGTTCAACATCTGCAGCCACAGCAGCAGATTTCACCCTTTTAAAGGTCTTTGAAAAATCAGTTATGCCAAGCCTCCTTTTATCCTTCTCTTCCACTTCCTCTTTCCTATTCTATTGTGCATTCAGTGGGTTTTTTCTGTGTTTTTTCAACAAATTCCCAAGAGCACAATGCCAGCTCTCTTCAGTCACATTCAGGCAGACACTGAGTTTTGGATGAAAGGTTAAAATCCCAGGCAGTGGCAGCTTCCCCAGCACCAGCTGGACTCCACCAGCAGCAACTGCTGCGGGGACATTGCAGATGTGAGGTCCTCTCATATTCCTCTTTAAAGCCTTTCTTCAATGAATCCCTTTTGGTAATAATTGCCCATCTCTGATCCAAGCCCAGAGGTGTGTTTCTCACGAAAACGAAGAAAGTCAAAATCAGATGGTTTTAGTTTATATAAATGGTTTTCCCAAGTATGTGACCTTACTAAGAGTGTAACTTCAAAAATAGCTGAAGCTATAAAATATGTTTCATGGTCATCCTCAGCTTCAGGTCCTGCTGCAATGGTTAATAATAATAAGCCATGGTTTGCTCATGAATGCCTTTGGTTTTCTCCATGCACATTCAAACCCTCACTATTCCTCCAAAGTCAAATTCATGATATTATTTTTCTAACAGAAATTTATTTTAAGGGAACAATGTTAAGAGAACAATGTTTGGTAAAAAATGCCCGTGGAACAATCAGCATTGTGGAGCAGCTTGTGCAGCACAAACATGACTGTGTTCACAGCAGGCCAAGGGCTGGGAATCTGCTGCTCTGGGATCCAAACAGCCCACAGAGAAACAGGACAAAGGGAGGAGAGGCCCCAGAGCATCTCCCAAAACTCGCTCTCTAAACCACTTTAACCAAATCCCAATCTGTCTCTCTCTGCTCTTGCAGGGCTTCTGTGAGCAGATCAGGGTAAAACATTGCGTTGTTTGGAAAACAGCTGCCTCAAATACTTTCCCTTGCTCCTCCCAGGACACAGCAGTTCCTTCAGGTGTAACAGGCTCCACACATTTCTACTCCCACAGAACAGCATCAGCAAGGAAGTTAACCCCTCACTTTACAGTCAGCTCTCTTAGGTATTATGAAAAAAGTTACTTAAAGGATAGTTTAAAGATGTTTTTCTTACATTGGCAATCTCTTTCTCCAGGTCCATAACTCTTCTCATTTGTGCAGAAATCTCGCTCTCATTGACAGAAATATTTCTTTCTTGTAGGATTAGTTTAGCTACAGAAATCATGAAATCAACATAGGCAGAACATGCCTGCAGGAAAAAACAGGAACAGGTTAAAGACAAAACTCTTCCAAGGAGAGCATACCTTGGTTATTTTCAAGATTTCATCTTCATTTTTATGAACTACAGTTCTTCGTTCCTTATTTAAACAGGTCAATTTTATCAGAAATACTGTTAGGTCACAACTAGAACTTAACTGTGAGCACTCCCTCGTGGAGCACTGCTGGGTAACTGGAGCACTGTTCAAAGCTGAACACTCCCAACGACTGCACTGTTTTCGTTATTTAGAATGGGACATTTGTATGTCCATATTTAAACCATCACCCATGTTTTTTCTAGCTCACTTTAATTACAACTTCCAAAAATACCATTTCCAAAGAGCTGTGTTCCCAGGAACATAAACTGAGGGAATTGGCTTTGTGGGAAAAGCACTCCCAGAAGCTGTGAACCTCCTCCAGTGCTTCTTGGAACAGTTAGAACTCATGTTGCTGTATGTAAAGTTAGGAATACTATAGACAATTTATATGAAATCTAACATTAAAGAGTTCAGTAATGATAAGAATGTAAGTACAGCAGCAGATTCTCTGAAAGGTCACACAGCCAAATATCTTAAGGTGTCATTATATTTTATGGAACCACTGTTTTATTGTAATTCCATTATTATTTGTAATTCTAATTCTTATTGGTAAGTCACACTCATTTTTCTACCAACAAAAATGCTGTTTTCAATATTCTTTTTCAATGCAAATAAAAAACCATACACAGTGCTGGATCAGCTATCAAATAATGAATCTGGTTTATGCAATGTAACCTACCAAACCAGTGATTAAAGCTAGGATTAATAAGGTGTGCATGTCATCAGCTTTATTGATAGAAGTATTTTGGTACGTTCAGCTCCCAAGGCAGGGGACACACACACCTCTTTAATGAATGCTCCTTGTGTGCAGCATTCCCTGTCCCCTCCTGGGCACCCTCCCTGCCAGCAGGGCCAGGCTGTGCCCACCTGGGGCTGTGGCACCACAGGGCTGGGCAGGGCTGCCACCAGGGACAGGGACAGGGACAGGGCTCAGCAGCACAAAGGGCTCAACTCCCAGTGCAGTTCCAAGCAAGAGAGATCATTTCAGAAAGAGAAAAGCCCATGAAACCACTGCCATCTACAAGTCACAAAAGACAGTGCATACCAGCACTGTAAAAGCCATCATAAAATTCAATATAGCTATTATCTCAAACCAGTAAGTTAACAGAGATTTTTAGGTACCAATCAGTGACTTTATTTTTCTCCTAAGTGCAGCTCTGAAGTCAGGTAGCAAAGAACTAAGTCAGCTAATTTCATCTGGGCTGTATAAATAGTCTCAGCAATTTCAGTGGAAACTTAAGACATGGGAATCACTCCTGTCTAAGCAGAGGCATCCTGTATCTTACAAGAGAAGAAGATTGTAAAATTACATTATTGGCAGGTTCCACCTGTAGCTCTGGGGTGGGAAGTGCTGCTGGGGGCAGAGGCCTGGAAGGGGCAGGAGGCAGAGATGATTTTGCTGTGTGCAGCTCCTGGAGTGGAACAACAGCAGGAAGCAGAGCCCAGAGCAGGAGAGCAGGGCTGGGAGGGAACAGCTCTGGTGTGGAGCAGCCGTGCTTGGGAGGACTCTGGGAGCCTGCCTGCCAGTGGTAAAGCTGTTTTTCAACTGTACTTCCTCCTCTACTTTCCAGCAGTGCAGAGCTGATACTCAGGTAGGTCAGAGGACAGGAATTGTCTCTCAGTGCTGCAGTTAACACAACACATGGAAGGCACAGACTGTGCAATGTGAGTCAGCTCCTAAAGGCCATCTCACATGGAACTGGGCAGTTCAGAAGGCAATGATTGTCTTAATGAGCATGTGATCTGTAATTAAATGTAATCACTATTAACTGTTGGCACATCAGCCAAATACCTACAAAGCCCAAATGGCCTGTACACTTTCTCATTGCTTCTGCATTTAATTACACAGAAGGAATGTGGTTAATTAAAGGTCACTGTGGTAGCAGTTTCAGCTCCATGACTTCAGCACAGACACCCATCAGTTCTCAAGGACTTAAAGCACATCCAAGATTAGCAACAGGGATACAGTGTCAGTGCTAACAGGTTAACGAGACCCGTAGAAGTAATGAGTAAACAAGAATTAAAGGAGACCATAGGAGGTTTCAGGTATCTGAGCCATTTCTGTGGTATCCCATCCTTTTGCTGCTGTGTTTGTGTTCAGCAGTTGATGTAGGAGACTGTGATCTTTTCAGATCTTTCATGCAGCAAAGTGTCTCTTTGGTTCTGAATGTTCTGTTTTTCTTTCCAAGCCTATTCCTGGTAGAAGTAGCTCACCTGCAGCATTTGCCAGTTGCTGCCAGTCGGTCACAGCTCAGAAATGACCTCCTTTTTGCAGTGACAGAACAGGGCTGATCATGACCACTTGTATTCTGTTTAAATACAACTCTGACAGTCAAGGGATAGCTCTTGATCCAGCTGTGAAGCTGTGACACTCTATATACTCTCTATGGCACTCTATATACACTCCTCACTCTATAACAAAGCTAAATTGTTTCATGTTTGTCTCCTTCCAGAAAGTCTTAAAAAGTCAAGTAGCTGGCTTGAAAATACAGGCTAAAACACGAGAACTGTCACCAGTGGTGTGCCAGCCCCCTCACCTCTTGGTATGCACCAGAGCACTCGTAGTAGTCCCGAGAAGGCAGGCCCAGCCCGGGCTGATCGATCTGTAAATGCAAAGAAAAACTGAGAAGTGCTCAAGGGGAAATGGCAGAGCATTGTACTGTTCTTTTGGTAACTACAGCTGCTGATGCTTCACTGGCCAAATTACTTTCTGGCCACAGGGGCGTTCCTCTCTCATCCCGTTGCCCACCTGTAACTATTTTCATTCTCATTAAATTTTTTGTTTTCCTTTTCAATGTTTTTCTTCTCCTGTTGCTGAACACTGCAAGGCACTGATAGCCAGTGTGAAAATAGGTGAACCACAGATGGCAGAACAGCCCAGAGACAGGCGAGGCAGCTCCTGCATCTCTGAAATCCCTGCACGTGAGGTGCTCACGGCTCCATCACCCCCTGACAGGAGAGACTGGCCCTTTGCTCCTCCAACTGCTGCATCCCAGCAGCCACCAGACCTTCTCCTGCCTTGTCTGCATGTTCAGGTTTCAGAGATGACCTTTCTGTCTCTGTCATTCCCCTCTCACTGGCAGTAACAGTGTGTGAGTGTACAGAACAAAGATGTCAGCTTGGAGAACAGACAGGGAACTGTGAAACCCAGAGTTTCAGCTGAAAACTGCATTAATTCACAAATTCATCTGCACAGTACTCAGGTCAAATTGAGATCACTGATGTTTCTCCTTGCTAACATTTATGTCTGTGCTTCCAGTTATTTGCTGCACTTTCATGATCAACAAGGCCACGGCACCCAGGCAGACTTACGTGAATGATATGTGCTGTGGAATTTTTATCGTCTGTGCCAACAAAAAAATTAATAAGGACCTTTTTTCCATATCTGGAGTTGAGCTGTGCAATAGCTGTCTCAGCTGTCCAAGCAGTACCTAAGCAAATGAAAGGTATAGTCAGTCTCTACTTTTAGTAAGCAATAAATTAAATAATTTAGATATTTTAACTAAAAGAAAATGAGCACAGGTTATCTTACCATAGGAAGCATCCCAGTTAGTTGTTGCTACAGGCCAATCAGACACATTTGGCAATAAACTAATTAGAGGCCTTCCACCTCGGATATCAATGGCAGCTTTTGGAAAAAATGAAATGAGTTACCATGACATATTTAACCCCACAAATATTATATAGTATAATAAATATTATAATGAGTTCAGAACAATGAAGCTGAAAACTGTGTTTCTCCCCTCCCCACAGCAGCAGTTTGCTCTGATGTATGAGTGTGCTTTAACATTTAATGTAAAAACGTTCCAGTCACAAACAGCATATGCAGATCCTTGAGACCATGACATTGAAGTACTGTCTTTTTTTTTCTCTCTCTCTGCAAATAGCTTGAAATAATAATTTTGAAAAGTATTCGTACTATTACAGAAACTATAAAAATATGATTTAGGGAGCACTGCAAACAGTTTTACTGCTCTTAGTTCTAGTGGCAGAGTCTGGTGTGCCAGGTAGCTTTCACCTCATCCCTGGTAATTTCTACAAAAGAAGTTAACTCTCATTTACCTGAAAGGATTTGAGTGTATATATCTGCAGCAAATTAGTAACTGAAGAGTTACCTAAAATACCTAAGGTAGTAAAGCAGGAAAAAAACCAATTTTGCTGCTGACATTCTGATTGGACTCTATAGAATAGGCATAGTTCAGTTTTCAATAAAGGCTATGTGAAAAATGATGCACAGAGCAGGACACAGGTGTGGCTGCCTGAGGCGGGGCCCTGTGGGTGCTGCTGGGCTGTCCTGTGGGCAGTGGCCTCAGGGGACACTTACTTTCATTGATGCAGGACCTGTACAGAGTTTTTGCCTTCTGCACTGCTGGGATGTCGCTGGTGCTGGGGGTGTCGAGGACATCTGAAAGACACAGAGCGAGGCATGGTCACTGCTGCTCGGCCCTGGCAGGTTCTGAGGAGCAGGGCTGGGCCAGCAGAGCTCCGTGTCCAGCCCCAGGGAGGCTCTGCCTTTCAGCAGCAGAGGGGGAAAGCTCTGCAGGGGAAGTGCCCTGCAAGGGCTGCAGTCTGCGCTGGGATGTGGAACCTAACGGAGCCAGTAGATACCCTGTAGGTCACCCTGGCTGGAAGACAAATGCTCCGACTTCTCAGGGACAGGTTTTAAGCATCCAGGCTATTGTGTGAAGACACAGCTGGAAAAACCAGGCAAAGTTAAAAAAAAAAGGATATTTAGCCTGGAGAGAATGGGTTGGAGAGTGTTACATGAGTACAGGCTGCCTTCTTGGACTCTGTTATTTTCACCTGAAAAAAAGGGGTGGTGAAGAATTTGATACCGTTGATATGACAGGTAGGGAAATAGCTTGCCTGCTCTTTGGGCTTTCTGATGGAACACAGATAGACTGAAACACATGAGCTGCCAGAGAGCAGCCTCCAGCATTTGAGCTGATGTGGACAGAGACAGATCTCCTCCTCCCCCTCCTCCTCCTCCTTCACCTGCCAGGTGCTGTCGCTGGGGCAGGCTCAGGGTGGGGACTGCAGCTGGTCTGATCTGCAGATAGCAGCAAGGGCAGGTCTGCTCAGCTCTGCTCCAGTGTCAGACACAGCAGCACACTCCCAGAGCCTTCTCCGAGCAAACAGTTTGGGGCAGATCGGTCCTGAACCAAACACAAAAACCTGAAATGTCTGGTAGTATTTTAAACTTTGCTGGAAAACCACAACTTCTTAGGATAACACGTAAGGCAAAGAAGAAACTTTATTTAGTCCCCAAACTGCACTGACCTTTTAAAACGACTTCTAGTTCGTCTCTCAGAATGTCAAAGTTGCTGTAACGGGAGCTGGTCTCGGGGATGACGTTCCTCCGGAGCCACCCCCCGCAGGCGTACTGGTAGAAGTCGCGGCAGGGCCGGGCGCTGGGGTCCATGTTCCGCAGGATCCGCGCGGCTGCGGCACACACACACACACACACACACACACACACACGGCTCGCAGCCCGCTCCGCGCGCCTTGCTCCCCACAGTCGGGAGCTCGCGCACGTCTTTAGCTTAGGACAGCCTCGCCTCAGTGGTCTAGACCAAACCAAGTTCTCGTCGCTGAACAAGGAACTACTGCTCCTGTGCTGACCACAACTTCCCGGCTTTCCAGTTGGCTGTGTTTACTGCTGGTAAACTGGCAGATGTTCCTGCTCCCTGTGAGTGGTCACTCAGTTCTAAATAAAATGTTGATGTTTCATTTACCCTTCACTTACCCTTCCTTGTACTGAAACGTGGTGAAAAGGGACATTAAAAGCTCAACACATAGTGAGGTTAAGTATCCACTGTAATGTAATTTTGGTAATTAAGTATGATTTAGACTCAACTGAACCCTGTCTATTTCAATAAAATACTGACTTTGTTGGACTATTTCAGTTCTTGTCAGGAAAGGTTTTTCTATTAATGCCTTCAGGAAGCTACGCTCATTATTAGACCTGCTCCCCATTTTACTCTAGAGCTGATACTGCCTCTTGCTATCCCTTTGACTCTCTGGGGTGCCTTGTCCAAGACTGGCCACTCACTGACCAGTCATGATAGGGATTCTCAGTGGAATCCAATTCCTTGATGACAGCTTCCCAGCTGCTGTCCATAAACCCTCTGGGCTTCTCCCTGTACCTATTCCTATTCCATCCAGACTCCTTCTACCAGCAGTATGCCAGAACAGAGTCTCTCACAGAAAAGAGAGATCCTGGGAGTCAGGCAAGAGCTAGGGATACCTCTGGATTTCCCAGGATACTGAATATTCTTCCCATTTTTCTGACATTATTTTTAGTAAATTATGAGGCTTGTGATTTCAAGTGTTCATTCCTCCACAGGGGCAAGTCAAATATTTATAGTTATTTTTCCAGTACTTTCAATATTTTCCATGTCTCTTGTGCTGGTGGAAATGGAGAGACAGTCTGTGATGTTTGTGTTGATTTGCCTGCCCCCATTCTTCTGTTGGCCTTAGGAGTGTTACATTCTAGGCCAACATCTGATGGTTCTGCAACGTTCCAGTGACTGCAAGATGGAAACAGCCACAGACAGGTGCATTTTCAACCTCAGACTGCTTCTGTAGCATAAAACCCACTGTGGAAATAGATGCAAAGCCTCCTAGCTGATAGTTTCCCTTCTGAAGTCGATGGCTTCAGGGTGACTTCTATTTGAAGGGACACAGGATCATGCCAACAGCCAGAGATTGGGAAATTCAGTCACGTTTTTACTAATTGTGACACTTGCTGAGCCCCAGGTGCTGTGGGATTGTGGAAGCTCTGGTACTGGTTTTTTTTGCCCTGTTTCACTTAGGGGAAGGGGAGTGTTTTGAATGCCACAGTTTACTCCTGTCCTAACCCCACCTCTTTGCTGTGAAAGAGGAAAGTTGTACCTGTCCCTAACACCTCCTGTTCAAGGGTATCTCTCTGAATCCCTTGCCAGACTGGAGCAGCACCTGAAGGGCATCACTGTCCCTCGATGACCTTGGCATGTGCCAGTCCAGCAGCACAGACTCTCCTAGCCAGGAGTGGACACCCAGCCCTGCCAAACAGCAACAGGAGGACAGAAACATCTTCTGACTCCAAGAAAAGATGGCCCTTACCCACTGGCTTGTCATTTTGGGAAAAACCTCACAACAAAAGCCAGAAGAAATCCAGGTCTTGCTGAAATCTGAGAAATCATTAACAGTGTAATATCAAAACTGGCTTGAACTGTGCAGTGGGGTTGTTCTGCTTGGAGTCAGCAGCTGGGTAATCCTCTGTGCCTACTCGTGCCACACAGAAATAATCATCTCTCATAGCTCTCCTGCTCCAAGGTCCAGGCCAGCCAGTATCAGCTGTCCAACCTCTATCAGAACTTAAAGCTTAAATACTGCAAAAGTACCAGAAAGAGCTCAGCTCTGGGAACTGTGGTCTTTCATTTAGGGCTGCATGTGAAGTACATACAGTAAGTATGACCATGCAGAATACTCTCTTCAAGAGTGTTATTTGCACACCTGAGCCCCAAGATAACCATTCATTATTTGGCTGATACCACAGATATATTATAATCAAGGGAATGTGATTATGTTATGAATATTTTATTATTTTATCTCTAATCCAGGTGAATTTATACCTATACAAATACAAGTAATACACAGTGCACTCCTCATCAGTGCTGAGTGCTGCTGTGACAAACCAGTGTTTGGCTTTGTTCCTACTGTCACTTGTTTACTCAGTTCCTACCTGGCACCAAGAATGCAGAGCTTCATATCAATTACTTGTAATGATTAATCTTACTGTAGTACTCCTGATTGTCAGTTGTTGCTTTAATAGCTTACAAATAAAGTAATATAAGCTGGCAAAGCAACCAGTGACCTGGGGAGGATTCAGGAGCAAAACAATGTGCTTACCTAGGTAAGAAACTGAGACCAAAATCCCCTGTTCCATCAGGCTGTGCTGCCTGAGCTCAGGAAGTCATCAGAGTGTGTCAGCTTATCCAAAGAATGCTCAAATGTACAAACTGTATTGTACCTTCCTGTGCTACACTGCAGTGGCCTCACAAATCCATGGATAAAGTGCCATGCACTTACTGGTATTTATCCTGGCTATAACCAATGAATTCTCATTACATTTTTTCTTCATTATTTGTTCATTATTTATTTTACTACATTTTTTTTCTTCTGGTCATTTATTTGCAGCTCTTCTCTCAAAATGAACAATCAATCCTGTCAGTGTCTTCACTTTATCCCTTTCCAGTGGTTAAATGCTGTTAAAGCATTTAACAGAAGCATAAAAGAGCAAAATTGTTCTGATTAATTACTTTAGCCACTTCTTGGTACATTGTGCCTCATCTCTCCAAACTTTTCCTGCTTTTCCTTTTGGAGTTCATTCATCATCACAGTCTGTCTGAACTCCCTTGTAGCAATGTGTATTCAGCTGAAATTGAGCATCATCAGAGATTAAGAACAATCTGCTAGAGAACTAATTGGATCATTTTCCAAACCAGAGCATGAGCTTTCATGCTGGGAGAAGAACACCTTGGAAGTGGAATGAAAATACAGTGATGGCCACTTGAAATAAACCTTATGTCTGGCCCATGTTGATGCCGACCTGCAGTTCCTGGGATGAGGGGCTGCCCTGGGGCTTTCCCTGCAGGACTGAGCTGCTAAAACAAGGCCTGAAACCAGCAGTCCCATGGAAGTAGGGAAACCAATATACTGACTTTCCTGTGCTGTTTCTGCTGTGTCTGCAAGTCTAAGTGGTGTCTATGAGTCAGCACCTTTGGGAGCCTCCATGGGAGGCTAAGAACCTGGGATTCTTTAACAACTGCATTTGTTACTGAAGGATGAAGTAGCTTGTCAGACTGTAACGTGCAGAACCTTTTGGACATGGAGGGTGACTCTGTAAGATTGGCAATATCATAGCACAAGAGTTTACTTTTGCAGAAGAACTATGCTAAGAAAATCATGTGGGGTGACAGACCCACGCTTCCATGTGCCATACTTGTCTGCAGTTAGATGGGAGAATCCCGTGGCAGTAATTTTGTTTAAAACCACATAAATTAATTAAAATATATGTATTTTCATTCTTACCTGATTTGATACAGTCTGGTGTCTTGCAAACCCCATCTAAAAGAGAATACAATCATATTCTTAATTCTTTACTCAATGTCAACATAATAAAGCCTACTGTAAATATTTCCATTGGCGGTCAATTTAATTGCAGTGTACAGTAAAATAATATGAATGGACACCTTACAGTCAGTAAGGGAATATTTATAGGATCAGGCTCTAAAAATACCATCATCTTCAACCCTTTAGGGTCATTCAGTGCTAGTCATTCATCATGTGGAATTTTTGCAGTCATCAGAGGAAAATGTCCCATCAATTGGAGGTGGGCAAAGTACTATTTTTATAACAAAGAAGCAATTTAGAGAAAAATAGCTCAAGGACTAGAGAGAATGACAAAGCCAGTTTGAATTTAGCAATACTTTACAATGACAAAAGGATTTTCAAGGAATTACATGAAAATTCTGAGACATTCACTCTGAAGTCTTCTGAACAAAATACAGGATTCAGGAATATGAAAATATTTCCTTTTGAGACTTTGAAAATAAAACTTTTTTTTTCCCATAATGGTATTTTTCCATCCCATAATTGAACTGTACTTCAATAAAAAGCTTAAACAAAACTATTAATTACTTCAAAATTTTAAAAAGCATTTAATTCCTAATAGAAGGAAAAATGCTAGTTTGACCCTAGATGGAAATTTTAGCTTCTCTGTATTATCTTTTCCAAAAATTACCAATCTGTTTCCCCCCAAATGAAATTATTTTGCTCTGGCTACTGAAGCACAAAACCTCTCAGGATGACTGTACCACTGACAGTCCTTGCTGCAACAGCCTGAAAAAGGAAAAAATAAGATTTTCATACATCTACAGGAACACAAAGGAAGCCCTGGAGTTTGGTTTTCTTCAGCAATGTTGTAGTTTGTTGGGATCGTTGCTTACTGAAGCATTAATTACAAACAGAAGTATTCCTAAGTCAGAACGAGCAGATGGTTTGTGTTTACCACAACTTTGCCTGAACAGACGAATTTACCGAGTCCCAGTTGGGAAGACGCAGTTTCTGAGCTTTTCCAGCAACAAGACGTGGATGCAGCTTTACATTTCAGCCTGCCCCCCAGCCCAGTTCAGCCTGCACCCCAGCCCAGCTCAGCCTGCACCCCAGCCCAGCTCAGCCTGCCCCCCAGCCCAGCTCAGCCTGCACCCCAGCCCAGCTCAGCCTGCCCCCCAGCCCTGTCCCACTGCTGTGCCCGTGCACCCAGCCGCCCCGCGCACTCACCGTCGTACGTGGCGTACAGGGTGATCATGGTGATGGCCACGATGGCCAGCAGCACCACCACCACAGCCAGCCCTATTTCCAGGCCACTCCATCCCAGTTTCTTCTTTGGTTTTGGAGTATTCATTTCAGTTATATCCATCTGGCTTTCTGACTTGCCCATAACCCAGCGTCTGGAATGGAAAAGGGAATATTCACTGAGCCCTTACCCTGACTCATAGGCTCGAAACCGGCTCCTCAACTGCACAGTAACAAAGGTGTTTTCTAGGTGAGTTTTCCAATTATTTGTAATACTGCCGGGCTGTCAGTCAGGAAATGAAGAATCCTGCCCTCTGCCAGGCCCGTGCACACCCACACTCACTCACACACACACACTCACATGCTCACACTCACATACCACACACTTTGTGTCATGGATGGAGAGCACAAGAGTGGAGTTCCTTCACGTGGAGGAGCTTCCTTCACACCATACAGAAAAGGAAGGCCAGCAAACCAAAACCTATTTTTAAAATGTACCCGTGAGGTTTAATCTTGTGTGAAGGTACAGGAGTTCACAAGCAGTAAAAAGCAAGTCTCTTTGCTTGAATAAAAATTAACTTAACCTGCCAATTACTTATCTAATGCCAAAGGTCAAAATATGCCATTGTGCTTCGCTGTCACTTCTAAAATATTATGTAAGCAGTTCTTGACTACAGCTTTACAGCTGGCTCTAAAAATAGAAAAAAAAAATCAGGCTCTGCTGGGAGCCTGTCAAACTCACACTGAAGACAGTGAGTCTTCACAGCAATTTTTAAAGAGCTGCGAGCAGGGCTGTCTTTGGAGGTTGGAGCGCTGCACACAGGAGTCACGCAACGCCGCGCGCCGCGAGCTCACGCTCACCCATGCAGCTCTTGCTGCAGGCTTGGAGATCCTCTTTCTGTTGCTCTTCAGAGGTAACTGGGCCACCTTTGCAGTGCTGCTGGTGGCAGCTCTGTGCTCTCCCTTCACCTGCCCCTACTTATCCAGGGCCAGACTTTCCTCCACCTACTGAGATGCCAATCCCCACACACACAGCAGTGTATTTCCCAGTACTTCACTATGAAAATCCCTGCCAGCATTTCCTGGGGCTCTTTACATCCACAGGCAGCACACACCCTTTCCATTCAATGGGAAAGAGAATGAGAATTTCACTGGGATAAATAATGGGAACACTGCATTCACCAGACCCCTCACACAAAGGTCAGCCTTCCTTACACCCTCTCCCTCTCTCCATAAGTCACTGAGGGACCCTTCTCAGGCTCTGCATCCACTCAAGTCTAAGACTCAGAACTTCACTATTTTAAACTGGCTTAGCTGTAGTGCTGCCTTGTGTTCATCCCAACTCAAACTCTCCTCAAACTGCTGCAATCTCTCAGACCTCCAGTCTTTGCTTTTCCACTGCACCTCCTGCCTGATTATTTCCCTTAGTTTTCTGCCTGATTCACATTCCTTAGTTTCCAATAATCTCTTCCTTCCTCTGATGTCCACCTCCCCTAGAATGAGGCTCCTCTGCTGCAAAAACAGGTCCCTAAAGTGTATGTTTATTAATAAACTACAGATGGCCAATAACCCATACTACAGATGTAAGAGAGATTTCATGTTCCATGGGTTTACCAAGACCTGTCTCAGTGGCTCACTGGACATTCTCACACTGTTCCTCTACATAAATGAGAGGACATTTTATTTCTGCATGTCTCATCTGCCCTTCTGTCACTACTCCTGGGACATCCAGCTGCAGGAGGTGACTGGCAGAGCCAGAGCTGCAGCTCTTCCATGGCTCAGGAGGCTGGAGTCCCGAGGTCTGCCCAGCCTCTGTCTTTCTGCACCTACAGGGACAGCACAACTACTTTCATGACCCTCATGAGCTGCTGTTTTTCTCTGAAGAACAGGCTTTTTTGGTCAAATGAGACAGTGGTCTCTGAGGCACAGGACTGAAATCCCACTGAAATGTGCAAAGGAGTGAGAAATCTGCCCTGCATTAATTATGAGCTAGAAGTTCATAGGTAATAAAAAAGCAAATTAACCATTATCCCTTTCTCACTTCCGGTCATATTAAGCAGCAAAAAAGAAAAAAAAAAAAAAAGTTATTTATATGGACTAGATACTGCCGAGTCTCCGGAATGCTCTGAGTACTTGGAGCCTCACTGAAGCAATGATGCTTATCTCCTGACTCTGGTGGTGACTTTGAGCATTGAAAATACAGTTCCGTAGAGCAGCAGGAAACACTGCACCTTTCATGTGTAAATATGTTCTTTGCAGTCATCTAAGTTTTTCCAAGCGAGCTAATCTTTCTGTTCCTGCAGGAGAGCTCCTGTGTCTAAAGGCATCTGACTAATTTTGACTTCTAATTTAGAGAGTGGAAACCATCTGCATTAACGACCACCAGGTAGAAGCTGTTTTATGTGCTACTGCAAGCACAGCGAAATTGTAGGAATATTTTAAGCAGATACAAGCCTCGGTATTGTGGTGCTCTTACACTTCTCCTTGTGCTTATGTGCTCCCCTCTGCTCTGCCTGCTGAAGCTTAGACACCACAGAGAGCTGAAGATGTTTCGACTGATCCTGATCTAGATGGCACAAGGAGTTAATGAATGCATTAGCTTTTGGTTTTGGGATGGGTTTGTTAAAATCGGTTTGTGGCTTACTTGGTTCCCAGAGTCTCCTCCACAGAAAACGCAGCACATCACGGGAATACTTTACTATGTTTTCATTAACTTGTGCAGCCTGTCCCGTGCCAGCCGGGCAGTGCCACGGGGCATCGCCGGGCAGCATGCGGGGGCTGCACCTCTTGCGCCGCACGGAGCCGGGCACAGCCCCGGAGCCGGGCACATCCACTGAGCCCGGCACAGCCCCGGAGCCGGGCACAGCCCCGGAGCCCGGCACAGCCCCGGAGCCGGGCACATCCCCGGAGCCGGGCACATCCCAGGAGCCGGGCACATCCCAGGAGCCGGGCATAGCCCCGGAGCCCGGCACAGCCCCGGAGCCGGGCACAGCCCCGGAGCCCGGCACAGCCCCGGAGCCGGGCACAGCCCCGGAGCCGGGCATAGCCCAGGAGCCAGGCACATCCCCGGAGCCGGGCACATCCCAGGAGCCGGGCACAGCCCCGGAACCCGGCACAGCCCCTGAGCCTGGCACAGCCCCGGAGCCGGGTATAGCCCCGGAGCTCCGCATAGCCCCGGAGCTGGGCACAGCCCCGGAGCCGGGTACAGCCCCGGAGCCGGGCACAGCCCCGGAGCC